>CM046038.1:1660000-1882500 GCA_025215565.1 Flaveria ramosissima
ATATGTGTATACATATACATAGGTATATGTGTATACATATACATAGGTATATGTGTATACATATACATAGGTATATGTGTATACATATACATAGGTATATGTGTATACATATACATAGGTATATGTGTATACATATACATAGGTATATGTGTATACATATACATAGGTATATGTGTATACATATACATAGGTATATGTGTATACATATACATATGTATATGTGTATACATATACATATGTATATGTGTATACATATACATATGTATATGTGTATACATATACATATGTATATGTGTATACATATACATATGTATATGTGTATACATATACATATGTATATGTGTATACATATACATATGTATATGTGTATACATATACATATGTATATGTATACGTATATGTGTATACATATACATATGTATATGTGTATACATATACATATGTATATGTGTATACATATACATATGTATATGTGTATACATATACATATGTATATGTGTATACATATACATATGTATATGTGTATATATATATATATATATGTATATATATATATATATATATATATATATATATATATATATATATATATATATATATATATATATATATATATATATATATATATAGGGAATGGATCAAATGAAAACCATGTTTTTAATTGAAAACTATGATAAACTTCACTCAACCAATCAAATCTTTTTTCTTATAATTTCTTTATTTTTATATTTGAAAGGTCAATAAGGTAATATTGTCACTCTTTTATTTATGGTATATTTTAAATGTTTGATTCTCTCCTTATTTAATTTATTTGTTGACTAAAGATTAATAATTATCACTCTCATTAAATCTAATAAATTAAATAAACCACAAACTACATAATCTGTTTTATTCTCTTCAGAATTTGTTTTAATGGCAGCTCGTTGCACCGCGTCGCACCCGGTCCATTTTTGTTACTTATATGTAACACTCTGGTACATATACGTAACACCAATTCTTGGTGATCTTTCACTCTATTACGTATACGTAACTCTGATGTTTGGTGATATTTCACTTTGTTACATATATATGAAACACTATAAATTATATATATAACTTAGCTAGTTACGATATGTAACTTTGTTACATTATGGTGTTTTTTCAATTGTCACGTACATCTAACTTGATGAGTTACATATACGTAACCATGTCTACCAAAATTGAACTTGGGTTACGTATACGTAACACACCGAAAACAAACCAATTGAACTTGTGTCACGTATATGTAATACATCTTCTATAAATTAAGGAGATGGGATATTCAAATAAAAGGAGAGGTAAAAGAGGAAAGAGAAGAATTAATTAGGATTAAAGAGAGAGAATAGTAATTAATAGGGAGGTTATGAAAATTAATATTCCTAATATACCCTTATAAGGTTTAATTAAAGCTACTAGTTACCTATTATTTACAAAAATAACACAATCAATATTAACCATTGATTAAATTGATCAATGGCTAGATTTTAGTTTTCATAGTTTTCAATTAAAACAAGGTTTTCATTTGATCCCTCCCATATATATATATATAATATACATACACGTACCAACAAACTTACATATATGTAACAAATAATGTTTATATATGTAACAACAAAAACATTAGAAAAATAAAAATATGTGTATTATAATGAGAAGACATATCCAGGTTACGTATATGTAACAAGTAGAATTACATATATCTTAACAACAAACTTTGACATGCTTATAGTAAAACTACATAATCATTGGAACAAAAATTTAAGTATACATAATAACAATGTTACAAATACGTAACAATAGAGTTATATCTATTTAACAATATAGTTACGTATATGTAACAATAGAGTTATATCAACTTCCATACGCAAATTTACTCCATACACATGAGGTACATGTTATGTTGACTTGTACCATAGCTTTTCATGTTGTGTATGGAGTATTTTTTTTTTTTGTGTACAATTATACAAATTGTCTCCCAATTTAATGTGTAAATCTTGATTTATTTATGTGATTTTGACCACGGTGTGCACCCCCCTTAACTAAACCTATTATGTAAGGGGACCTTCGGCTGAAGATATAAAATTTTGGTGCATATATTGGAGACGAAATGACCTGGTGCAAAGCATATTTCAAGAAGATGCTCTTTTACACTAAAATGGTGTAAATTTTTGGTGCATGCATCGGAGATGCTCTTACATATGAAATTTAAGAACCTCCTGAATTGCAATTTGTGATTTTTGTAATATCCTAAAAGGGTAGACATGCACATCTGTTGCAACAAAATATTATGAGCCTTATCCTTAGAAAGAAATTGAATTCCAAAGCTTGATAAAAACAGTCTTGTATATCTGCTGAGTTTGCTACCTTTGTTTAGTTGTATTTTTCTTTGTTTTCTTTTATTTTGCAATTTCCAGGCAGCATTCTTGACTCGGTTGGTGGAACCTAATATTGTGACAGCTTCAGCCCGTACTGTGTCTAGTGATGGCACAGGCTTGCAGCTGTCTGCTAGGCATTCCTTTGTTCTAGAAGATCCAAGTGATGAAACAAAGAAACCAGATGACACAGACAGGTCAATAAATTTATAAGGCTATAGATCCATATGTAACCAACCTTCTAGAGATATAACATTACGTGTCAATTTCACCCCGTTCGCTTGAAAATGGATTGATTTGCAATTTGTTTGAACTTAAATGAGTCAAATAGGCTAAACTTAAAAACATATGACAAAAAAGGGAACTGCTCAAATGGTATGAGCAGGTATGAAACTGCAAGAAGTTTTATATGAATGTTTTCACCTTTCTATGTTATTTATTATATTAATGATATATTTTTTATGATGTTTTCAACATTTTAGACAAGTAGTCTATTTTCAGTGGTTGTATCTAGGGGTGTGCGCGGTGCGGTTCGGTGCGGTTAAGAGCATTTCCGAAACCAAATGTCTTTAGTTTATAATATGACGATATATAATATAAAGGAAGCTACCGTACCCGGTACTTGACTAGCTCTCGAATTTGCGCAGGGTCTGGGGAAGAGTCGGATCGCTTTGCGATCTAAAGCACGCGATCTTACCCTACACTTTGTACAGAAGATTGTTTCCTACTGTGTAAGGCCCCGTTCCCGGGACGATTACAGTTTGACCCTCATCGCACATAAAACATATAGTTACATTAACTTAAATAAAAGGTTATAGCGGAAACATTAAAACAACATTCCATTTCATCATAAAAGCTTTTGCAAAACAATACATCGTTATCAAGTTACAAAATACATGTTGCATTACATCACAAAACCATTATAAAAATGGATGCCATCCAAAATATCTGAGTAGCCGCCTCGTGCCATCCTCAGCAACCATTACCTGCCAACTAGAAACACATAAAAGTCAGTGTTGCTAAGTGAGTTCTAGTTTTATAATAAAACATACTTTTCTTTCGTTTAAACGGTTCTTCACTTTTACATGTGATCACACATCATACGTACACATAGATAATATCATTATTATCGTCATCATTCGTTCATTAACTTTCATTCGTTTGCACTTTCTTACTTTCATTCATACGTTCATCATTACTTCTTTCGTTAGCCCTTTCCTTCTTTATCACATCATTTCTCTTATCACAAACTGGATCAGTGTCATCATCTATGCCCCAACAAATGGGGTCCTGGGTCGAAGTTCATAAATGACTTCCACACTGCACATAGCCTGGCACTAGCACCGGGGTAAGCGATAAAGATCCCATCCGTATACTACACCCCCAACATTATGCATAACTCGAGTATTGGGCCGAAAATCATAAATGACTTCCACACTGCACATAGCCTGGCACCAGCACCGAGGTGAGTAATCACTACTCCACCCCCAACGGTATGCATAACTCGAGTACTGGGCCGAAGATCATAATTGACTTCCACACTGCACATAGTCTGACACCAGCACCGAGGTGAGTAATCACTATACACCATGTACCACATCGTTGGTCAATCACAAAGACTAGAACCCCTGCGTGTATCCTTAAGGGTTAGCTAAACCATACGCAGTTGAGCTTACGGCATTTTAGAGCCGTGCACCTCTGTACATTTTGCTTGCAAGCCTTTCATACTTTCGTTCATTCATTAATGCATGCATTCATTCATAATGTTCCTCTTTTCGTTATCTTCCACTTTACGTTACATAAGACTTTCATTTCATTCATTAACATTCAACGTAAAGCCACGGGAATATAACCACACATATTAAGGAACATAAACATAAACATACAGCATCACCATACAGGGCATCATCACACATACATAACATACATCATACACACCATCATGCATAAGCATCAATCATACATCATCACACACCATCACATAAGCATCAATCATACATCGCACATGCCCATCATAACATCTATGACCTCTAAAGTCAACTTACGCATACCCTCCGGAATCTCCCAAGTCAAAACCTATATCTGCACTTTCCCCTGAAAGTCAGAAAATAAACCATTGTTCTTCCGGGCGTATGAGCCCTATTTGGGCGTATGGAAACCCTCTAGTCGCATGGCCTCTCAGGCGACTGAACACTTAGGCGAATGAACATCAGGCGAATGGACCCTATGCGAATGGACCTATGGGCGAATGGACACCTATACGTATGGACTCTCAGTCGCATAGCTTTCATGCATATGGCCTTCAATCGCATGACTTCAGGCGCATGGGCTTCAGTCGCATACCCTTCGTGCGTATGAACCTCAGTCGCATGGCCTCCAGGCGCATGGACCTTAGTCGCATAACCTTCAATCGCATGCCTTACAGGCACATGAACTTCAGTCGCATGACTTCCATGCGTATGGACCGCAGTCGCTTGGCAATCGTGTGCATGGACCTCAGTCGCATGCCATTCGGCTATGGCCTCCAGTCGCACGCCATTCGGTTGCCTAGCCCTAGCTGATGCAGAATGCAGTTCATCCCGAACGCAAACTGCCCTTTTCGGCCTCCAAGCTCTCCCAAAACTCGTTCTAAGCCCAAATCAACCATCCTAAACCTTAGAAACACCTACCACAACACCATTCAAGCACACACAAGCCCGAAATCAAACCCCATCCGCATCAAACACATACACATACGCATACAAACGGGTTTAACATCCAACTTTTCAAAAACAGTTTTTTGATGTGTTCCGGCCCCAAAATCATTCAAAAGTGTGTAAAAGACGGGTCCTAGAACTCATATTAACGACCTCTACGAGTAAAGCTTCACACAAACTCGCTAAACCTCGACTTTTGCACCCGATTCTTCGAAACCCTAGCCTTTGCTCTTGCTCTCTTCCTCTCTTCTCCTTGGCTGATTTTTGGTGAGTGTGGAGCAGGGTGTGGGCTGCCCTCCTCCTTTTATACTTCCACTCATTCAACCTTCTCCCGTTTTGGCAAGTTTGGTCCCTCGAATTTGGACTTTATTTTTTTTTCTTCTTTCGTCGGCTTCAAGGAAAATTTCCGGGTGTTACATACTGCTTAAACCCATCACCTCATAGTCACATTGGTTATCCAAGTATAACCCTTAGTTTCAAAGAAAGAAGAAAAAAGAAAAAAAAAAGAAAGCTTCAATATGAAAGCCTCACAAACAACTGTATTTAACAATCCACAGCAGCTATCCAAGTATAACCCTCAGTTTCAACGATACCAATTCGGCAAATTCCCAACACAACTAGTACAACAAGTGTTGTATAATGAATTCGATTCTAATTGTATTTCAAGTGGAAAGATTTGAATATGAGACTCCAATCCATGCTTGCAGAACATGTCTTAGAGACGAAGAGCGTTTTGAGTATGAAAATTTCTTGTTACTTTATCTTATTGAATTTAGAGTTAAATTGATTCTTTCAAGTTAGTTCAAACCCGTAAATTATTAGGTAAAATGAATAAGAATCATTAAACAACTTAGTTACGTGGACATTAAATAACCAACCACAATAACACAAGCACAAAACAATGATAAGAATTAATAGACAACTTAAAGTTAACAACATAAATTATCAGGTAAAATAAATTTATTACTCGTTTAAAAAAAATGTTAATTAAAATACATCTGATCTTGAAAGTTTGTAATCAAAATCATATGAAACCTAGTACCACAAATGAAGAACCAATCAAAGTCAAAGTCATAAGAAACCTAAAATGGAGACTGGACAGATGCAAAAGAATGCAAACAGATGAAGATCAACCCTCAAATTGATCCAAAGTTGGAGATGAAACCCGTACCATGGTTTGAACCCAACCTCAAACATCTTCTCTTAACCGCTACTTCTCGAAGGATTTTGGAGGTAACAGCCGGCTTATTATGTTCAGGATTTCATATAAAACAAACATCAAGTGTAATCCTCAAAGCAGCAAACAATTTGATGTATACATTTTATTTACATAATTCATCAAATGGTCATTTTAAAGTATAGAAACTATTAATGTATAAATTGTATTTGTACATGTATGTAATTAGTCTATTGTTAGGTATCTCATATGTAAATTTACTCTTTATTTATAGTCTTCTCTACCAATTGGTAGAGTATTCATGATTCAACTATTCACATGGT
The DNA here is from genome assembly GCA_025215565.1 of Flaveria ramosissima. Classification (NCBI taxonomy): domain Eukaryota; kingdom Viridiplantae; phylum Streptophyta; class Magnoliopsida; order Asterales; family Asteraceae; genus Flaveria; species Flaveria ramosissima. The sequence goes on from CM046038.1 coordinate 1,666,587, forward strand.
ATCATTAGAGCCACTTTGTGGTTGATCTCCCCTCCCTTTTCCTCTTCACCTTCATCTCCTTTCCCTCTATGGCTTCTTCATCCACTGACTCCCAACTCCCCCTTAACACACTTCTACACATGCTTACTATTAAACTATCTTCCACAAATTACCTTCTTTGGAAAAACCAAATGGTCCCAATCCTCACATACCATAACCTTCTTTCTCATGTTGATGGCTCATCCCCTCCTCCTGCACCGACGATTGTCCAGTCTGATAAGCCCATCGACCACCCTGCCTTCTCTGCTTAGCTTGTTGTTGATCAAAAAACCGTCATTATTCTCCATGCGTCGCTCTCCGAAGAAGCAGTTACTGTAAAATCCGTTACCTTAAGGTCCATCAATTAACGTGGTTTTCCGTTAGCTATCCTTTGAACATTCATTCCTCATCTTTATTGACTCTTTGTATGGATATCATACTTGCTTATCATTCTTATTCTTGTGTTCGAATAGTTAACATAAATTATTTTCAAAAAACTTTTAAAACTTTCATCACCTTTACCACTAAATATACCGTTTTTACATAATATTATTATCATTAATAAAAACCATTTTTAAGTAATAAACATCATTAAATGCATTTTTATCATTAATATAATTAGCCTAAAAAGTCGTTTTTCAACCGAAACAAATTGGGGAAACTCGGGGGGTTTAAGTGCAGGGACTAAAATTGACATATTGCAAACTTGGGATGGGTATAGAAACCTTATTTTCGAGCCCTAAATTCATTGTTCACCTTCTTCATCATCTTCTTCTTCTTCTTCTTCACTTTTCATCTTCATCCTTGCACCAAAACCGACCCATTTGGTCTCGTTTTCACCGTCTAGACTTCATCTACAACCGAGTCTACTCCATTCTAGCAGGTAGACGACTTTGGTTGTCCCTTTTCTTGCTTATTCACGGCTGTCCAAACTAGGGTTTCGGGTGTTCGGGTTCAACCCGAACACATGAGGTCGTGTGGGTGCGTGTGATGTCTTTCTGCGTGTGCTTCTTGTTTGTGTATGTTTGTAGTGTGTTTCTGGAAGTCCTTGTTGTGTAAAACTCGTGCTCGGAGCAGCCGGAGGCTGCTCAGCCCCTCGACAGTCACGATTCTGCTGTTCAGGCGACTGGGTCTGTCATGCGATTGAGCCGTGCGACTGGGTGAGTCGTGCGACTGAATCATGCGTCTAAGTCAATCGTGCGACTGAGTTGTGCGACTGGGTGTGTCGTGCGACTGAGTCGTGCGACTGTGTGTATGTGTGCGATTGAGTCATGCGAGCGAATGAATGTGTGCGATTGAGTCAGGCGACCGAATGAATATGTGCGATTGTGCGTGTATCGCACGACTGAAGTCCAATCGCACTAATGAAGGTTCAATCGTACGAATGTAGCTGATTCGTATGAATGAAGGTTGATTTGTGCGTATGAAGGTTGAGTCGTGTGATTGGGTGTTGTGTGGTACGACTGAATGCCAGTCAAACGAATGAAGGTTCAACCGTACGGAATGAAGCTGGTTCGTACGATTGAGGGTTGATTCGTGCGAATGGAATGTTGAGTCGTGCGTCTGGTCCTATCGTGCGACTGAAGTTGTTGTGTGATTTCCTTCTTGCGTGTGGTGTGTGTATGTCGTGTGATGTTAAGGTAACATCGACTCGGTTGCCATTGCTAATGAAAACTTTAAAATCGACATAATCAAACTTACTAATGTTATTCCAAGTTAAATTAACTTAATATTTTACAAGTATCAACAATCGATTTATAACTACTAATATATACCAAATACTCCTTCAATAACAATGAAACTTTTACACAAATTATCATCAGCAATGGCGACGATGTCTAGTACTTGGATCTACATAAGATCTAATACGTGTGTCTGCTTGTGTGTGTTACACGCGACCCAACCGATACAACCCGAACCGACCGAACGTTATTATACGCTTTATACATATCATTATGCTCAACAGTAACTGTCAATAGGTGTTTGACCGTTCTTTGCATACAACATTTGGATACTTTGATCATACATACTTACCACCTAACAAGTGAGTTTCGTGGCCCCTTTTTATGCTTACAATATTTCAATCATTTACAACTTGGGGGAAAAGTATGCTCACCCATTTTCAATGTTGTACAATTTACATACAATTTACATACTTGGAATCAACGTGATACTGTTTTGCAAGTACTTATCTGATACATGCTTGGGTCTGCTGTGTGGTTCTTTCTTTGCAACTATTTAATTCCAGTGTGGGAACCGACGGATAGGTATTGGTAGTACTACTGGGTTGACACCCCCACCCTCGTTTGTTGGTATACTAGTTAGTACCATCAGTGGCCAGGAACGGGCCCTTGGGTGAATATATTCTGACAATATCTTTGTGTACATCGTTAGGTTTGGTTGCAAAGTTCATTGTCATGTGATTTTACTTACATATAACTGTATTCACGGTATTCCACATTATTTACTATACAGCATCAATTACTTATTTACTATTTAAACCTGCGAGCTCACCTACAATTTTGTTGACCATTTTGAGCATATCTTTTCAGGTGATCATGCAAATTGAGGAATCTAGGTATGCTGCCTTAGTGGAGACCCTAGGATGCATTTTTGAGACTAAACATATTTGACAAACAATCATTTTGAAACAATTGTTGTAGTCTGATTAAACAAGCTTATTCTTTTGATACTTGTTCCCGGGTTGTGAGAATTTACATCACAATGTTATCTTTATTTGATTATGTGAATCATTTAACATGTTTATGCTTATGGCTATGTTGTCGTGAATATTGACTAAACACGACACAAGTCCCCTTGTTGTCGGGTGTCGTCATGACACGCTTGTCATCATTTATTATATTGCATCTCTATCGTTTACCATGTGTTATGACGATCCTGATCTCGTTACATCCCCGTGTTTCCGCTTTTAGCGGGGGTGTGACAGTTACGGTTGTTGTTGGTCTCTCCTCGGCTCGAGATATTTGGGTTGCGCTTGAGGCCGCTTATTGCAACTCCTCGGTCGAGTGTGTTCAGAATCTTCGCGACCAACTTCGTCTAACTCAAAAAGGCGACAACTCGGTGGCTGAATTTGGTCGCACTTTAAAGCACCTCTGTGATCAACTATGTGCTATTGGCCACCCTGTTGATGAATCGGATCAGTTGCATTAGTTTTTATGTGGCCTCGGCCCCACATTTGAATCATTCTCCACGTCGATCTGCTCGTCCCGACCACTGTCGTCTCTCTCCGATCTTGTCGCAAAGGCTGAAAGTCACGAACTGTTTGTCAAGTCTATTCATCGATCCACTCCCACTCCCGTTGCCTTCTCTGCCCAATCTGCTCGCCCGTCATCCTCGATTCGGGGTCGGGGTGCCCGCAACTATCGTGGATCTCCTTCTGTCGGGGGGCGCAACCGTGGTCGCAGGATGCCTCACTGCCAATTGTGTCGAACTGATGGACACTATGCTAATGTTTGTCCCAAACTCACTTCTTTTGCCAAATCCAACCAGCCTACCTATGAACAATTAGCTAGTGCATTCCATGCTCAATGTCATGTTACCTCTAATGGTCCTGATTGGTATGTCGACACTGGTGCGTCCGATCACATGACCGCTGAATCTTCCTCTATCTCCAATGCTACTCCATCTACAGGTAACCAAAATGTGACATTTGGGAATGGTCAATCCCTTCCCGTCACTTCCACCGGTCATGTTTTGTTACTCAATTCCCTTCGGTTACGTGATGTTTTAGTTGTTCCTAACATTACTAAAAATTTATTATCCGTCAGTAAACTTACAAAGATAATAGTGTTGATGTTATCTTTTCTCATTCTTCGTTTCTTATTCAGGATCGACGAACCAATCAGGTTCTGGCCCGGGGAAGTCTTGAAGATGGTCTTTATGTTTTGCATAACGATCATAAAGCTTTGGTCGCTACTACATGTTGTCCTAAGGCGTCTTTTGAAGTGTGGCACTCTCGCCTAGGACATTCTTCTTTTGCTACTATTAAACTGTTACAGTCACTTGGATGTTTATCTTTAACTTCTATATTGCCTAAACCAAATGTTTGCTCTCCATGTCAAATGTCTAAATCATAACGTTTCCCATTTCATGATAATAATAAACGTGCCTTAAACCCGTTGAATCTTGTGCATTGTGACTTATGGGGGCCCGCTCCCATTTCATCAATTGATAATTCATGTACTATGTGGTGTTTATTGATGATTACTCTCGCTTTTGTTGGTTGTATCCTTTACGGACCAAATCTGAATTTTATGATGTTCTAAAAATCTTTCTCAACTTTGTTCAAAACCAATTTTCAAGAAAAATTAAAGTTTTTCAATCTGACGGGGGAACCAAATTTGTTAATAATCGTGTTCGTACATTATTTGAGGAAAACGGGACGCTACACCGCTTGTCCTGTCCATATACACCCCAACAAAATGGACGTGCGGAACGCAAGCATCGTCACGTTGTCGAAATGGGTCTTGCTATGTTATTTCATGCTCGACTTCCACCCTCTTATTGGGTGGACGCCTTCTCCACTGCCATCTTTATTATCAACCGATTGCCCATTTCAACCCTTGAAGGAAAGTCTCCATTTCAGCTTTTGTACTCCCAACCACCCGACTACAACTCATTTCGTGCGTTTGGCTATCGGGTATTCCCAATGTTGCGTGATTATTCCCCGCACAAACTTGCCCCCCGAAGTTTACCATGCATCTTTCTCGGTTACAGCCCCAAGTATAAGGGTTATCGTTGCCTTGACCCGACTTCCTCTCGTATTTATGTCACTCGACATGCTCGTTTTGATGAAACAACATTTCCTTTTGAAGGACATACTCGTGCTAAACCCATCACCACTCTTCAAGTTACAACTTTACTGGAAAAAGCTTTTTCTACTCCACCTGACAACCCCACCTTGAGTTCAACCCTTCCCACACCTACTGTTTCAAATTCCCCATGCACTCTCTGCATGGATTCACCATCCACACATCCAATTCATTCCCATACCCCACATGCCATACCTCCATTAAATACATTTCATAATACCACACCTACAGGACCCACACCTCTAGTAAACATAACCCCACAACCTATTCCACCTTCTGAACAAGATTCTTATAGTGCTGCTTCACGTGAACCCACTTCACCTACTCTCGGTTCCACCATTCCAAGCCCATGTGCATCATTTAATGACACCCAATCTTTGAATATCTCAACAGAACCAACCCCAGCCCCCTCTCATCCAATGATAACTCGTGCCAAAGCGGGTGTTTTTAAACCTCGCCATTTTGCTGATGTTGCTCATGGCACGTCTCACTCTATACATCGTGCTCTTTTTGCTTCCACAGATCCGAAAACGTACACCACTGCTGTTAAAGATCCCAAATGGGTTAAAGCTATGCATAACGAACTAGATTCCCTTTACAAAAACAACACCTGGACCCTTGTTCCTAGACCTAAAGATTGCAACATTGTGGGTTCTAAATGGTTGTTTCAGACCAAATTCCGGTGCGACAGAACTGTTGATCGCCACAAAGCGCGCCTTGTCGCACAGGGCTACAGTCAGGTTCCTGGTCTTGATTACTCGTATACGTTCAGTCCGGTTGTCAAAGCCACTACTGTTCGTGTCGTCTTGTCATTGGTTGTTGCTAATAATTGGAAACTACATCAATTAGATGTAAATAACGCGTTCCTTCATGGCCGGCTTACTAAAACTGTGTACATGAAGCAACCACCGGGATTTGAGGATCTCAACTTTCCAAACCATGTTTGCAAGCTAAATAAAGCGCTTTATGGACTCAAACAAGCTCCTCGAGCTTGGTTTCACCAGCTGAGCACTTTTCTCATCTCGAATGGATTGCAGTCGTGCTGACCCGTCTTTTTTTGTTTTCAAACGTGACTCGTGTATCATGTACATGCTTGTCTATGTTGATGATCTTATCCTAACAGGAAATAAACCTCATATCCTCTCATCGTTTATTACTCGTCTTAACAAAGAATTTGCCATTAAGGACTTAGGGGAGCTCAACTACTTCTTTGGACTTGAAATCAACTATACCAGTAATGGTTTGTTTTTTAATCAGTCCAGGTACACAAAGGATATCTTGGAGAGGTCAAACATGTTACATGCCAAACCTGCGTCCACACCTTTAGCTGCCAATGTCTCTTTCACCACCTCAGGCGAACTGTTTTCTGATCCCACTCTCTATCGTTCCATTGTTGGTGCTCTGCAGTATTTGACGATCACTCGTCCAGACATATCTTACGCGGTAAATCAAGTTAGTCAATTTCTGAAAGCTCCAACAACAGCTCATTATCAAGCGGTTAAGAGAATCCTTCGTTATCTCAAAGGCACATTACATTATGGCCTTACCTTTCGCAAGCCATCCTAAGCAACTATCATTGGCTACTCGGATGCCAACTGGGCTCGCTGCTTAGAGACTCGCCGATCAACATATGGGTACTCTATCTTTTTTGGAGGCAATCTCATTTCTTGGAGTTCAAAGAAACAACCCACCATTTCCCGATCAAGCTGTGAATCAGAATATAGGGCCATGGCCAACACCACTGCTAAAATTATTTGGGTGACTCATCTCCTACGTGAGCTACATGCGTTACCTCCTGGTCGTCCTACCATCTTGTGTGATAATCAAAGCGCCTTATTTCTTACTCAAAATCCGATTTCCCATAAACAGGCCAAACATATTGACCTTGATTACCACTTTATTCGTGAACTTGTTGCATCGGGGAAACTTCACACCAAATTTATACCAACCAAGCTTCAGGTGGCAGACATCTCCCGCGTCATCAGTTTGAAAGCTTCCGCCAAATGCTTCATCTCGGGCCGCCACCCTCTTGCTTGAGGGGGGATATTAATGTATAAATTGTATTTGTACCTGTTTGTAATTAGTCTATTGTTAGGTATCTCATATGTAAATTTACTCTTTATTTATAGTCTTCTCTACCAATTGGTAGAGTACTCATGATTCAACTATTCACAGAAACATATCCCACGCAGTACAGTCCATCGATCTAGAAATAATAAAAACAAACCATGTTTGCATGTTCGAAAATAGTTCTAACCATTTGCAAACTTAACTGCTACCTCTCTTAACAGGTTTGTATGATCGACTTAAATGAACCAATCACATCTGGGTCCATTTTGACCAATTTCCGCAACAACAATCGTCATTCACAATGATGAGAGGTTCATTTTGATCATGTTCCACTACAGGATCATCGTCATTTATGATGACGAGGGATCCTTTTTTATCAAGTTCCAAAGCAGGGTCATTGTCATTTATAATGACGATAATAGGTTCTCATAACCATCATCATCTCTAAATTTTAAGAAATATATAAAAATATTTTATATGACTTCTACATGAGATATCTCATCCTCATCTTCATCCCTTAATAAGTATAATTTATCATTTTGAGCATGTGGGACAAAAGGTTCATTTTAGAAAAGGGGAGGCTTTAGAATTGAATTAGTTTGGCAACTATTGTTTTTAAGCGCTGTTCAAAAAATTCTAATGTTTTTAAACTTGCTTATATTTGATTATTACTTTATTTTATCTTTCTAAACCTATAGATTCTTTTGTTGTATCTTCTATATTTTTAAATTGATCATGATATTATCCGGTTTTAAAACAAGTCCAACCAATAGAAAGGTAAAGTGGTTGGTTTGATGGCCAGTCCAGTTTTTAAAAACAGACTTTATCCTTAGAGCTATTGGAAAAACATTGATTTTAGATATGTCAATAGAATTTCTTTATAACACTTTAACCAGAGATAGACATTTTGTACCAAGTACTTGTACCAATACCGTACCAAACCGATACCAACCGAACAAAAACGATTCCGATATTGGTACTCGAAGTTGCCTAATTTCGTCATCGGTATTAGGCGGTACTGGTACCGGTAAAATCCAAAAAATACTGCTTTGGTATCTAGTACTGAAAAGTAGATTTTTTACTATATTTATATAATTTTTTAGACATTCTGAATATTAAGTTTAAGATTACGCATTTTTTTATATCATACTGAGATGTTTTCTTAAAGTTTTCTATTCAAGATTACGAATTAATTTGATACGACATTACGGACATTTCCATTTTTTTAAGCCAGAGTGGAAAAACACAGAAGTTGCAAGGTACCAAACCAATAAATTTTGCATGGCGTGTATTCGCTTCTTAAATTCGGTATCGGTTTTTTCGATACCTCTACCAGTATGGTATCAATACGATACCAATCTCATCCCAAATTTTAACCACTCAAGTTGCCTTGTTTTGAATGTAAAAGCTAATTAGTAACCACAATTTCATATTTATTTATCTGATTACCAAAAAAATTGAGTAACATATAAAAATAAAACATTTACAACTTTTGATTACTATCTGAAGACAAAATGTCTTTAGTTTTTAATATGACAATATATAATATAAAAGAAAACTATTATACCTGATACTTGACATAGCTCTCGATTTGCATAGGGTCTGGGGAGGGGTCGGATCGTTTCGCGATCTGAAGTACGCGATTTTACTCTACATTTTATACAGAAGATTGTTTCCTACTGCTTAAACCCATCACCTCATAGTCACAATGGTTACTAATAATATTACTACTCAAACCGTTAATGTTGGTTCCATACACAGGTTAACAGCAAATACTAATGTCGTTACATTACATCTAGACTCTAGTCGTTCAAATCACTCTTCTGTGCCCGCCAAAAGCCCAAATCTGTAACCAAAAGGTAAAATAAATATTAGCATTTATAGAAATATTATTATTATTATTAGTAGTGATACTTTAGTTATATTTAATACATTAATCTGTTACAAATTTTTTTTTAAAGAAAGCCAAAATTGCGTTGATGGGTCGACCTGTTTTGACAAGCCAAAGGTTGTCTAACCAATATTCAAATGCTTAAAATGTTCAAAATTAATTACTAAAAAACAAACTTATATTAGTATGTTAATAACATTATTATTTTATCATAAGAGGCTCAAAAAATGTTGGCGGTTCAGCCCGACCCAACCCAATCGTTTTGACAAGCACATAGAAACATAGAATTACCCGTTTTGAGTCATTACTCAACTGTTTTGCCACCTCTATAAAAAAACAATACAAGATTTTCATGATAATGTGAAGCTGTAAAACCGAGTTTGAACTAACCTTGAGATTTGTATCCCAACTGCCTGTGCACAAAGCACTGCCATCAGCAGATAAACCCAAACAACTGACACGGGCCTCATGCGAGTTATGAAGTGACCCCAAGTTCAAAACCACCTGTTAGTAAGATCTAACTTATCAAGCACAATCTGGATAAAACATAGATAGGGATAATTATACTACTCAAAAGTTCTCAATAAGGCCACCTAGGTATCAATTTTATTTTCCTTACAAGCAACAAAACATGCCGGAAAATGGTAACATAATAAAATGCCCTTAAATTTCAAGCTAAAATTATAAATCAACAAAAATATTCCTGAACATGCTTTTATAACCGATCTAGAGTTGGTCTTTTGAGTAGATTCAGGGGTACTTTTGGTAATTTTTACAACACATATTTAGTATACAGGTGTCCTTAATATAAACTTTTGAATACATTGGGTAGCCTATCTATACTTTATCCCTAAATAACAACAAAAATTTTATAAAAGTTTACATTTACCTTTGCTAATAAAGTATCCCATACAAAGCAATCACCACTAGAATATCCAGCAAAGAGAAGCCGCCCTGATATCGAGAATGCAATAGAGGTTACCGTAGGTTTATCAGTGCCCTTACTAATACCAGTACCACCTTGCTGCTGTTGTGGTGGGGAGTAAACTTGCAATTGGTGCCCAGTTCTGATATCATATAGTCTGCAAGTTCCATCATCTGATCCGGTTCCAAATCTATTTCCATCAGGAAAGAATTTTACAGAATTAACGTCCCCCTCATGACCATGAAATGTTCTTACTGCTCTACTTGCAACACGAGTGTCCCAAAGGCGAGCAGTAGCATCACAAGAGCCCGATATAAACATTCGTGAGTTTGAGCCATTGATGGAAACACTGAAAAAAAGATGAAAACGTTTTAAGGTGGAAAAAAAAACAAACAAACAAACTAGATTTGAGGCAATCACACAGTTTTCATGGAGGTAGAAAGTTAGACCCCTTTGGTTAATAATAGTTTGATTACGGTTATGCTTAATATCTAAAGGGTAGGGTAAATAAGATTAGCTAAAAAGGACAAATCAAATACGTTGAACCAGCAAACGGAAGAAAGTCACCCGACCTATATACTCAATGCGTAAAACCTCATCAATATATTAAAATACAAATAGATTATTTTTAAAATAATATAATTTTGGTAATCATATATGATGCACTAAATTTTGGACAAAAAGTGTTTTGAAGCAACTTGACTGACACGTCACCTGATCTACCCAACTCAACCATTTCCACCTCTAACATACAGAATGGTCCAGATTGAAACTACATGCCCACACCTTCCATTTGGTGAAACTAAGGAAAGAGAAGTTAGAAGATATATTCCCAATTTCTCACATTTTATTATTTGAAGCAGTTTCAAATAATTTACCTATAAACGGGTCAATTTAAGTCAAGTTTTTCCATAGCAGGTCAAATGACTTAAGCTGAAGAATTTGATTAGAAAGGAAACTGATCAAACAAGCTGGAATTCATCTAAAGTCTGTTCAAATGCATAAAAGCCTCCTAAATTCATTTAATAGAAAAAGTTAAAATGTATTTTCTAATAATCTAGTTTTCATAGCCTTATTAGCACATTAACTAAAAAATATTAAAAACGGATAAACAAAAGGGCTTGCATGTCAGGCTAACCCGAATCACCATGACTTGTCCCACACCCATATTGACCAGTTACCGAACCAGCCCATTTGAGATAAACAAACAACCTTAAAACATCAGAAGTGTGTCCCGATTGAAACTCGCCTCCAAAAACAGAAGTTCTAAGTCCGGTAGTTATATCCCACAAGACACACGTCTGATCACCAGAGCTTGTTATTAAATAATTGTCTTCATCAGGAACATATTGACAAGAAGACACATAACCCTTGTGCCCACTAAGCATTCTTGATACTGGTATATTACCATCTTTATCAGTTGGTGAGCTAAGATTGAAAATGGAGCATACACTATCAAGTCCTCCACATGCAACTGATTGTCCACTTGGAGAAAAGGCACATGTCATCACCCATGCACATGGTAATTTAATGGCATGTGTTTTCTGACTTGTGAGAGCGTTCCAAACTATTAATCTTCCATCTTGTGATGCACTAACTATTCGATTCTTTTCAGGAGTCCAATCCAGTGAATAAACCTGAAAGTTTTCTTAAAATTGTTAACTTATGAATCTTGAGGTAAAAGAAATAAGTACATTGAAAAAAAGTCACACAAAGAGAAAACAAATTTAAGGTATTGGTTATAACATGTACAAGGAAGCTTAATACAAAGGTCTAGCCCATCACAAACCCTTGTAAGTAGTATATACAATATGAATGGTGAAACAAGGAGGATGGATAACACGTCAAAACAAGTCATCGGGCCAGAGTACCAGACCTGAACTGCAAGCACTTCAAAAGTCTTTCTAGGATTTTAGAGGTGATAATGTGTTAAACATGTTACATAAAATGTTCATTTCAGTATACGCATTTAAACATTTCGGAAGCTTCCCACCATTTGACCTGTTCAATCCAGTCGACCAATTAGAGGTGAAAACATAACTTGATAACCTAAATTGATCCAATTTTACGTAAATGGTTGGAATTTGCCGCCCAGGCGCCCATGCTACCAAATTCAAACAAGTGCATGTTGAACAGTTGAAGTCTAACCACATTGTCACAAAACACAGGAATAAAGTATATTAAACTTAAACTATAAAGTTAGCTTGATAACACAAACAACAAGCAATGTGCATGCCAAATCATATCATTAGTTTCAGCATGGCTCTACTAATTTTTCACATGAACTAATGTATGTATGATCTCCGTATTCAAATCAATTTCCAACTTGTCACTTAACCCTGCCTAAGAATTCATTTTGATTAAATCATGTTTCTGTTTCGAATAAACAACAAATTAAACGTCAACATTCATGAAATTCAAACTCCAATCACATGTAGTCATAATTTAAACACTTCATGATTTCACATTTCGGTGGGCTTCATGAATCCACGACCAACATTTCATACCTTCCCGGTGTGGCCTTGTAAAGTGCGACAACAAACGAGATCAGTCGGACCGAAAGCCACCGGAGACTTCCCCTGCGATTTCGCATATCCAGCAACTACAATCCAGTCACAAACAACAATTAAAACTTCGAGATCTACTGCAAACACAAATCTCTAACCAAAATGTTCAAATCTAAACAAATCACAAAACAATAACAATAATAATAATCAGAAGAAGAAGAATATACTGTCGGTATCTAGAAGTTGAAGTCGTTTTTGCTTTAGGCGTTCTCTGAGAGAATTGACAGACTCCATTGCTGCGATGTGTCTCTCTTTTAGGTCGGAGACAGACATGATTTCACTTGAATTTGTGGAATTAAAGGTGGATTATGAGGTGTTGTTGAACTGGTGCTTCATTAGCAGGTGGTATGAGTGTGAGTGTGAGTGTGAGTGTGATTGTGATGAAATTTGGGGGGATGTTAGGGTTTATGTAATGAAGGTGAGGTTTATAATTATGTGGGAAATCGCTAATCGGAAAATAATTTGGGGTTAGAGAGGGAGACCGTCGGGTCCACTGGTGTCTGATGTGGCGTACGGAATAGTTGGTGGTGATGCCACTCATGTTCTTTTTAATACTTTACTTTGCATAAGATTTCATAGCATTCTTTTTAAAACGGACCGGAACCGTACTCCAATTCAGTTCGACGCTTAAAATTGTTTATATATATTAGATTAATTATAATTCTATACACTTTATATATCTGGTCCGATCTGATTCTAAAAACATTACATGTTAGTGTTTTTTATATGTAGCATGTTACTTTTTTAGTGTTTCAAAAATGTATAAACATCTCTTTCAATTTAAATCTCTTTATTATTCGGTTCCATCAATTCACATCTCTCTTTTAGATTATCTAGGGCTGTCAATTTCTAACACGGACATGTTAACACGACACGACACGACACGACACGAAGTTAACAGTTTTTGTGTTTGAGCTTAACAGATTTCGTGTTATTAACAGGTCGACACGTTAAAAACACGATAATAATCGTGTCTTAACAGATCAAACACATGTTAACCTGTTAACGCACATGTTAAGACTTGTTTATATTTTTAGCTTATTAAAAGAGTTAATATTTTTTTTGATACATGTCATTATTTTTCATGTTTAATTTAAATACATTATCCCTTGCTCAACCACTTCAATCGAATATGACTATCACAGTACCACCAACCGAGTCTTCGGCCTTCGCCTGAGCCCTCTTCGTAATATGTATATAACTTCATTAAACTATATTATCGGTTAGAATAGACTTTTTTATTGACTTTTGTTTTAAAAATTTCAAAGATTATCACACTAAAGATTGGTATATTCAAGATTTCGATGGACTTCAGCCAATTTTGTTTCACTAAACTTGTGATTTTTATCATGTCTCTTAACATGTCTTATCGTGTAACCTGTTTCTAAACAGGTTCGTGTTTATGTCTGGAAAAAATGATACGATTAGTTATCGTGTCGTGTTCGTATCTTATCGTGTTGTATATGATTTGTTATGTCAGCCCTTGATTATCTACCTCATATTAATTGTTCTTATTTAGTTCATTATCCATTTAGTTTTAAATAATATTTGTAGTTGAGGTATTGAGAGTGTTTATGGTAATCTTATGTATATGCCTCTAGGATTAAGAAAACATGCCCTACTTTCCACTCGTGTACATGTCTATTGGTGTGGGTATGTGAAATGCGTTCGTAGGAAAGTAGATCTAGCTAGATAGCAAAGTGTGTTTAGGTTTATGTTATAGATGTTTCTCATGATGATGTTGTTAGAGTGCTTATGTATTCTTAAACCAATAGCTAAGTATGTCTATTTCTAATTATATGTTGATAATGTTTGCTTCATGTAAAATATATGGAATGATATGTCCATTTATCTACTATTTCGTATTAACTTTATTGTTTAATACCATACACATGTTACAATGGCATTTCGTACGGATACTTCTTTCTTTTGTTCATTAATACAAAATATTAGCATGCATTTAATTTTAGGGTTTTTTAATAAAAAAAAAGTTGCATACTTTTTAGATGCACCAGCCTTAACTTGTATGCGTTGTTCAACTATATATAAGATAGAGTTTATTCAGGTGCTGAATCCATGGATTTTAGAAACCTAAATACTTACATAAATAATAAAAATAAAACAAACAATTATAAGCAATTGCCCTATTTATTTGAAGGTATATAAGATTCTTTTAATGTTTTGCCATGGTTTAATTACTAAAGTCTAAAACCACTCATACAAATACATAAATTCATAATCGAATGTACATTTACCAATTATTCACTTATTTGGTGAATATTTTCTACACGAATATTCACTTATTTGGTGAATATGTCCCGTTTAAATGATTCACTTTAGAATCTTAAAATTATAAATATATCAATGTTATCAAATTTTTTAGCCAACAAAGATTAAACAAAAATAAATAAAACTTTGTGGATTTCATATAATATTCAATGCATAACGTGGGTATGTCCTGGTAGAATATATTACCTTTTTGACTGGCGAAAGTGGGGAATAAAAAGCACTTTTTGATCAAGCATAATTCAGGTGTTATACCGTTGCTAAAGGATTTTGGTGAGTTTATTATAAAGTTATGGAGCAAAAGATTGTGGGATTTTTTGGCTAGTTATGAAAGTAGAAGGGTAAATAGAGATATTCCAAGAAGTAAGAGGGGTTAATTGAAACGTTTAAATAGCAAACAAAAAAGGTTCCATTGCCGGGAATCGAACCCGGGTCTCCTGGGTGAAAGCCAGATATCCTAACCGCTGGACGACAATGGAAGGATGTGTATGGAATGCAATTAACTTTATAAATATTATCTATAATCATCATGTAAACTAACGGTTATGCCTCCAATTAGCATTGCTTCAATTTAATTCATATATGTGACAAAAGCCACCTTATCTAATCATGCGACATTTTCAAGTCAAGAATATGTTTGGAGGCATTCATAGTAATCATGAAGAAAACCCAACATGTATTGCTCAGAATTCAGATTTTGTCGAATGTGACAAAACCAAACATATCAATCCTAACTATTTTCACACATAACGTTCAACAACTTCGTTCAAATGAGAAAATGATAGAACAATTTTTATCTACATTTCATGAAATAGCAAATTTACAATCATCATAAATATAGAAGTGTCAATCAAACTCAAAGTATTGCTTCAAGGTTTTAATCCAACCACAATGATATATGTAGAGAAATGACCTTTAGCAGATACTGCCAAAGGTGTCAAGCATATCAAAAGTAAAATCGGTGTTTGTGTATAAGCAAAATGAAATTATGCAATAAAAGGCTTGATGTGGCACGCATATTTTCGTATACACATTGGAATGAATGTAAGAAGACGTTCTCACATGATCACTATAACTATTTTATTCACATCTCATCAATCTTGCAATATGAGAAATACTTTATTCACGTCTAGTGTGTATTGTTATATCTCACTTGATATGTAAAATATCCAAAGCATGTCACATAATTTACAATACATGAAGCATATAAGAAAATTTTTAATTACACATCTAACTGAATAAATGTGTGGATAAATCATATTCAATAAGCACTATAATAATAACAAATCGTTTGATGTTGACAAAGACTCATTTTGACCTTCAAAGAATGAAAAGTAAGCTGTTGATTCATATACATCATAAAAGGGGGTCATTTTGTTTCTCCAAATTATACACATGGTATATACCAATTCCTTTTAACTTTGATGGTGAGATATTGATGGTCTTATGAGGAGGTACTGGGATGGCGTAAAGCAATATTTTAATACCTTCAACATGAGAAAGAAATAGGTTGAAAGCTTGTAGTTGTTCGTTTTACATGTTCATATGTCAACCTATGAAAACTTAAATATGCATTCACTCGTTACATTACTGTAATTTCATGACGATCTATAAAGTGAGTGACCAAAGCCACTTTATCAAATAGTGCAACAGCAATCCATGAAACACGTTAATATTGGTTAAGAAATGTAATACACAACATCCATGGACCTGCGATACATCTTTACAAAAGGAAGCACCGTGTTGAAATATATGAATAATTCAATTTAATAACAAACATGTTTATGTGGTATTATTTCTAATGTGTGATCTTGTATATTTTGGATCCATGTAAAATATGGTTGATTGGGCTTAATGGAGCATAATGGAGTTAGAAGATTACTGCTATTATATGGGCTTAAGAGACACTATTGGCTGGACTGTTTCTTGTACGAGTATAGAAAAATGAAGCAGCTGTTTTTGGGTTCATGCGGAGAAAGAGTTGCTAAATACAACTCTTCTGATCATCAACTTTTCATCATCGTTTTCATTTTCTTCATGTAGGGTTTAACCCTCATGGTAATCTGTTTGTTCTCTTGTTTCTTGACACACCGGCAATCCTCATGAAGGAAACACAACATGCATTGCTCAGATGAGGCATCAAATATGACAAAACCAAACATATCAATCCGAACTTCTTTTCACACATGGTGTACAACAAGTTCGTTCAAATGACAAGATGGTAGAACAGTTTTCATCTACATTTCATGAAATGCCAAATTTACAATCATCATAAAAATATAGAATTTCAATCAAACTACCTTGTAAAATGACAGAGTGTAGTGTCCTAATGAAATAATATAAATGGTTTGAATTTATTTTCCATTTTTAAAACGCAAAACATATATTTGAAGGAATCTACTCTTGAATCTTGAGATGGAGATGTAAAACCTTATTTCAGCCAAGTTCCAACCTCATTCAGCACTTATTACAACTCACTCAAGATGATAACATATAGCCCACTACTATAGCAAAAATGATGCATACTACTGAAGCCACGTAGTATAACCTTATATCAGTTGTCAAACAGTTGGTTTTACCCTTCGTATCCGTGTCAGTTTTCAGTGCCTTATTAACTGTCATACAGTTGGTTTTACTATTCACATCCGAAGTGGTTTTCTGTGCATTATTAACTGCCAAACTGTTGGGTTTACTCTTTGTATCTGAACTGGTTTTCGATGCATTATTAATAGTCAAACTTTTGGTTTTACTCACAGTATCCGAATTGGTTTTCAGGTCAGTCAGTTCAGAGAACCTGCGTTCATAAATGCAGCATGTTAGAAAGATAATAATATCGACTAAAAACAACAAACTGAGTTATTATAACGTCGAGATTATTATTAAAAACCGTTTTTTAGGAAAATATCACATTTTAGAAAATGGTTGAAACTTAGCATGCATACTTCACTGATTACCCTCCAGAGTGTGCAACAGGGGTTGTAACAAAGTTGCCTTCCTGGTAGCTGTGAATGTACTGATGTGGCAAAGCATGTTCCGCCTGCAAAATTACCATAACACCATTCTTGACAACAATAAACAACCTTGGCCCGTCTTGTATAAATGGATCAATTGTGTTATGCTTAACGGGCCGAAAATGATCCAAAATTGTATAAAAGATGTTGTATGTAAAGGCCAACCATGTATTCTAACCTTCTTTATTAAGGCCGCTCTTATATTGAAACTATTTTACAGGTCACCAAAGTATGCGTCTAGTTTTGTTTATACCGAATCTGGCTAAAAGCATGCCTAATGACAGTAATGGCCATATTTTTTTTAAGAAAATATCACACTACCATTGTATGAAGGTATTAATAAACAATGATTCAGTCATTTTACAGTATTCTAAAAATGTTTTTGGTACACATTCTTGGGTGGTCAAATTAAGTACTTCCAATACATGGGTGCCCTTCACATACGTTAACCCTTAAAATCTCATCGTTGGTCGGCCTATCTCAGCCGTTCTCTGTACTAAAAAATAAACACTTTGATTTCAACCAGTTTGAACGTTACCCAAACCGTCTAACCCTCACGTTTTAGTAGGAGGATCCAAGAAAAAACAAAGAGCATACCAAATCAGCATCAGAATCTTGGGAGGGTACCATCACATTAACTTCAGTTGCCTTGGAAGTAGTGATGGAAGATCCTAGAGAATCTTTGCTCAGGTACAGCTGGCAACCTGCTGTGTTGTCTATTGAAATGGTAGGGGCTGCACCCTGTAAAACACCAAGGTGGAAAGGATTAGGAAGTGTGTATGGAATTTGCTCATTTAAGCAACTTACCTCTTATTACATTTTCTACAAGTGTCTATGCTTATGTGCTTGTTTAGTTTTTTTTTAATAAGTTTGAGATTGATTATTTCTAATTGATTATTCTTGCTGAATTAAAACTTCAAGCTTACGCTTAGGGTGATGTAAGTTGTAATTAATAAGCTTGGGCTTAAAAAGGCGATCCCTAAGGGGTAAAAAGATGGATACCTGACATTGCACTTCTACACTGCTGCAATTGACAATTTCAAAAGCAGCAACAACATCCTGTTTTCAGATTTCTAATTGTCAGTGGTAATATATTATTACCAGCTATGTCCCAAATTTGTGTTAATCATGAGTTTGCCACTGACCGTAAATACAACGCCCATTTTTGTGCATTTGTCAACAGTTATGTTGTTAACTTTCCCTGTACAAAGTAATTACATCTCTTCAAAAGAAAATATAGCGGTGAGATAATGGAGTAACTAACGAACAACAGTCACTTAAATTTACAAAACTGATGCAAGCTAAAAGTGGCAATTTCAACCCACTCTTACAAAGATTGGTTTTAATCATGTTGTTTGTTATTAGTAATGGTTCAAACAAGTAGAAACATACTAATGCGTGACATAAAATGAGTCAAAAAGGTCAAAAGTCATCTAAAATGTATTCAAATGCTTATAAAGTCCTGTACCAATTAATTTAAAAGAAGTTATACTCTTTAGTAATCTGAATTTGTAATAATATTTTATGCATTAACTATTTAAAAAAAAACAAGAATGGACAAAGCTGCTTTGTGGATTGGACCGACTCGACTCATTTCGCTTTGAAAGGAACATAAATTTACCCATAGGTTACTCAAGCCGCCTGACACACCCATTTTGCCAACTCTAATGGAAATGATTCTACAAAGAGAAAAATAGATTGTACTACCTTTGATCTGTAGAACTGAATCTTTGCATCCAAAAATATAAACTGTTTGCCTTGGATCACAATCATCAATAGACAAATCCTTCACGCCAATTTGATACTCAACAACCCATCTGCATATCACGTAAAAAGGGTGCACTCCATCATTCATAACTAGTAAAAATATGCTGAGATCGAAACAGGTAATCTTAAGTATAGGTAGAAATGGCCTGAGCTTGGTTGGGGTGACTTGCAAACATTTTATCTATTTTTCAAAAACATTTATAGATAATTGTTGTCTCAGTTATGGTTGCGAAAACAATATTATCAACAATAATACAGATCTTTGGATAGAACAGTTTAGGAGGTTGTAGGCATGAAATAATATACTTTGGAAGGTTTTCCACCTGTCTAACGTGTTCCCCTTGTAGCTGTTTTTTATTTGACCCGTTTGACGTAGAAAATAAAAAACACAACCTGAAGGCCCCTTCTTAAGTAAAAGGGGTTAGCAGTTAGCACACACCATTAATAACACGGTGGTCAAGACGAGTTTGGGTTGAAACAAGCCATCTTAAGTATGGGTCAAAATGACACTGGACAAGTTCGGTTGACTCGCAAACACTTTGTCATTTTTAGAATTAACTATTGTGTAAATTAGGACTTCAAAAAAATACTATCGCAATATAAATTAATGATATAAATCTTTGAAAAGAAAGAGGGGTTGTTGCATTAAAATAGACTTTTGGAAACTTTTCCACCGCTTTACTAGTTACTCTTTTAGCTAATTTTTTTATTTAACCGTTTGACATATAAAACAAAGCTGAAGCATGTAGCATACTCACTTGCGACCCATTGCAAGTTCAAGCTTTGGAGGACCAACTTTAGCAACAGATGGAACACTCTTGCGGGTTTCTTTTTCACCAGAACTCACAAGCCCTGCTCTATCCGTTCGGTTCTTGGTCTTCATATCATTTGTAACTTTTCTTAATCCTAAAGGCATAAAATGGAAAGTTAATAACTATAGAGTGCACCTTAAACAAAAATTAAGAAAAAGAAAAAGAGTACAGAACAAGTAGAGGTGACAACTTTAACTCATTTATTTATAAATAGGTCGAACTGGATTGTGCTTTATGTCAAATGGGTCAATTCAACCTTTTAACTTAATCGTAAAGTCTATTTATATAGCTTACAACTTTCTAAATCTTATTATTAAAAAGATTCCTATTATTCTTGTCATCATTAAAAACATGTTGATTAGTTATTATGTTTATAGAGATATGGACAAAGGTGGCCAGCAGCAAGCCCTGCCCGTTTTGGCGTACTAATACATGTCATTTTTCAACCTGAAATTGTTGTGATCTCCCAACCTATTAGGAGTAGTACTATGACCATTTTCTTGAACTTGTTTAATCACAAAAGGGATCAAATGGGCTAATTCAACCTTTTAAATCGAAATGGTCAAACAGGTTGAAAGTCGTTCATAGTCTATTTCTACCACTTGCAACCTTCTAAATTATTTATTCAGAGATTTAACTCTTCTTGTAATAATTATCAACACAATGATTTAAAGAAATAGACAAAAAAATGCTTCTGGATCCATCTTGTTCCGGAATAAACAAAATGACTCATTTCAACCCAAACCTGTTTTGACCTATTTACCCTACCAGCCTGACTAACCCATCTTTCCACCTCAGGAATAAACAAAATGATAAACAGGAAACCTACCAGCAGTAACAGGTTTTGAACTAATTTCTTGAAAAACAGCAGCCATTCCTTGTTTTGAGCCGGATGACGATGACGATGATGAAGATGATGTTGAGCTGGCAAGTGAAGCCGGTGGGGGATTTGGAGCAGCAGGAGCACCTGGTTTAGAAGACTTAGAAGGTGCAGATACAATCCCCCCTGTTGTACTCCATACGGGCCCCAAAGGATGGTGACTCTTAACATAATCCCTTAAACCTGGTACATAAAGTTCCTTTAGAGCCTTTGCCCATTCCACATGATTTGGGTCTTTATTCTTGTATTCTACAAGAACCTACATAAAAAAATTCAATACACTAATATCAATAAGATGGGACGACCCACAAATTTCAGGTAGAAGCAATTTGAATGTTATTATGTTGTTCAAGTTTGAATAGTCATGCAAAAAGTGCAGAGATGAATGAAGATAAGATGTTAAAGAATGTGTCTCTAAAGCAATACTCCGTCCACCCAATATAATTGTCCACAAACAACTTTAAGATATGCACATTTAATGTTGTTTTTTAATTAGTAGAATGCCAACTTTATCCTTAAATGCATGTAATATACCAATTGACATTATAACTTGCATGATTTGAGGTTAAAGTTAGTTAAGGGTATGATGGGGAATTTAAGGTCATTAATATCCATATTTGAATGTAAATAATTACTTTAGGACAACTTAAGGTAGAAGTTGGAAATAATTTTCGGAAGGACAAATGATAATGCTACCTAAGGCTTAAGGAATAGGGTGAACCGCAAGAACAACAACTAATTTATTTTACTGATATATATGATTACAACTTCTTTAACCATGTGATGCAACATGCATACCATTTCATAACATAGTATGCAAAATTTTGCATTCAACTGTTAAAAAAATGTTAAGTATGTTTCATTAAATGATTGCAATATGCATTGGCAATATGTTGTTATTGGAAGCTTATTAGGTATATTGCATTAAGTATTGATCATCAAAAGAAAAGTGTGTTGCATACATTGATAAAAAAGGAATAGCCATGACATTTTCTTACAGATTGCTCTAATATATATGCGATGACATCCATTAGTAGTCCACACAAATTTGAGTACCTTGTTGCTGTAAAATTCAGCTGACTGCCAACATTCTTCCACATGTCCAATAGGCATGCTCATTCCTGATAAAACATGATTAATAATAATGATCTCTATGCTAGAATCGTTATCATTCATGCTAAAACACAAGAAATAAGAAGATTAATTACTCACCACAATCTTTCCCTGTATATGCAATCCATGCTAAAGCTGTTAGACTCTCAGCAGTAGATTTTAAGTGGTTGGAGAAATCAGAAGGCCGTCCTACTGTCATGCTAGTCGCTTCAGTTAACTTTTCATTCAATGGCTTGAGAAATTCTACCATTCCTCCTGCATCCGGTTTCTGCACAATAGCACAAAACCGGAAAATTACTAAATTAAGAACAGGAAAACTAAACCCTGCAAGTCCTGAAGTGGTCAAAATGACTTCACGTTCACTATTTCCTAGACTCGAGTTAGCATTTATAATTATCAGCAAAACCAGTCCTAAATTATTTCGGAACCCTTTGTATTCTTATCAAAAAACTAACACACTAGTTGGAGTTAGAATTCCGGATTGCTTTTAAAATATATCCATCTTCTTATAGTCTTTTGAAATAAAAACCTTTTGTATTCTTATCAAAAAACTAACACACTAGTTGGACTTAGAATTCCGGATTGCTTTTAAAAAATATCCATCTTCTTATAGTCTTTTGAAATAAGCAACTTCATACTACATGTGTTCAGTACTGTTTATATCACTCAAAGATAAGAAGATTAGATAAAGAATGGCCTAAACACTCACAAAACCGATCATTGATGTATCAAAACGTAATAAATAGACAGGCACCTTAATAACCAACCACAAACACCTCCCAAATGAAATGTGGCTTTTCTTTGCTTTGGCTTTGTCCCTAATTAATGAGCTTTTTTTCCATCACTATTAATTAAGTAATATATACATCTACTTGTGTTCAAACCCAACGTCAAATTCACATATGCATCTTCATGGAAAAGTTTTAATTCTTAACAAATTAACAATCTATACGACTATATCAAATCAAAAGAGAATTTCACGTCTCATTTCCAATTTTCATTCAATTTCATAAAGACAAACAGATAATCAAACATAATGGACGCAGTAATCTTAAGGCGTGTATAGGGTGTGTGTATGTAGTATGTACATGCATGTTGTAGATGTTCATAACAAGATGAAATTCCATAATTCTAACAAAACGACTAATAGCGATCTAAGATGATGTAAACCGATAAAATGCCTTCTTATATTAGAGAAACTTATTAGAGAACAAACTCACGAAATACATTTATTAGAAGGAAGAACAATCGAACAAATAAAACAACATCATTAACGATTATCAACACATTTCATAGATGCAAAATACGCCTAAATTCAACCTCGAATACAACCGAAGACTCCGTCAAAACTAACCTGAGTTTGTTTTATCTTAACAAGAAGCTCCTTCTGCACGATAAAAGCCTCACGGAGAACACTCGTAACATCGTTAACTTGTCCCCCAATCTTCTCCGCAGCGGCGGAAACCCTACCGACGTATTCCGATATCAGTTCGTCAAAGGCGACGATTGACGGTTCCGATGAAGCTGATCCGGCGGCGTGGGGCGGAGAACCGCCGGAGAGCGACTCCAACCGCACGACGGCGGACTCCAACCTCTGCAACAAGTTTTCATCCATGGGGTTAATGGATCTGGTGGTTGTGTGTGAAGGTGACGATTTGTTTGATTTTGAAACGATGAAGATTGAAAACCGAAGGGTGCGTAATTTTGCAGGTGGTTTCAGGGGAATGGCATGCAATCGTGCGTCTGACACGTGTCGTTCGGTACTCTATTGTTACAAACTTTTTTTCATGTTTTCGTTCCCATGGTTTAAAAGTTGCCAAATGCAATGTGAATTATTTAATTACTAGCTTATAGATTGTGTCTTACGGGTTGAATAATAAAAGTAAGGAATAATTGCATATATACCCTTACAAATATACCTTAAATGCATATATACCCAAGTAAAAAATATAATAGCATATATACCCAATATAATTTTATGATCATTTTATTCCTTGGTTAAAAAAAAACAAATTCTCAACTTCTACTTCATCATCATCGAGGAGCAGCATCTCATTATCTCAATTCCAAAATTTGACGTTCAACATCAACCGACGGAGCAGCATCTCATCGAGGAGCAGCAGCCGTCGCCTGTGACGGGTCCTTCGGCATCTCCGATCAACAGTCCTTCAACATCGACATCAACATCTCCACCGGCGTCGCAGGTGACGGTTCCATTTCCAACCGACATCACTCGATTAAGTGTTGGTATTCCACCGCCGTCGCCTGCACCACCGTCGTCGCCAGCTCCACCATAGTCGCCTGCTCCTTCACCGTCGCCTGCTACACCGTACCTGCTCCGCCTCCTCCTGCCGTCGCTTGATTGTTGGTTAGAATTTCAAATTTGTGAAACATCGATTGATTGTTCATGTGGCCATGTGTTTGTGATTTTGATTTGAGTTTGAATCTGTAGAAGACAAGGATGTTTTTGCCTTTTGAGCCTCTTGTAGGATACAATGTTCCCTGAGATTTTGTCTGTGGTTTTGGACATACAAAACACAACAATAAAGAAAAAAAATTCATTTTGTCTGTGGTTCCCTGAATGAGATTTTGCCATGTGTTTGTGATTTTAAATGACTCATAGCTAACGTGGCATCATGTTGGTTTGAAGTTGTGATAATCATCAACTTGTTTACTAGTTTAGAAGGTTCTGCCAATTAATATTAATATATGAGACTTTATGAGTAAATGATAAGAACTGCTAAATGTTCATCCTTTGAAGATTCAACATCAATAATTAGTCAAAGTCATCAATTGATTTGTTTTTGTGTTTGTGATTCTAATTTATATAAAGTCTTTAATTAATTTGTTTCTTCATAACCCAGTTCTTGTATTTCAATTGATCCTTTAATATAGGTGAATGATTCAAGATGGGGGATGATAATACGGATGTAACCCCGACATGGGAGATTATGGTTCAATCACCAACACTAGAGCCAAATGTTGTTGAAGTACCATCAAAGCATAAGATAAAACTAAAATACGAAGGCTACTTTCGGTTTGCTAAGAATTCATATAGGAAAAGATATTGTTTTGGCTACCAAAAATGTATACATGTAGAAACATACATCTATAACTTTAGTGATTTAATTGAAGAGGTTACAAAGCATTATCCCTCAAATAGGAATCTTGTTACCTCTATTTGTTTTGTTGACAAGTATGCCACGGATCAATCTTTTATCAAGCTTGATTCTCATGAGAACTTCCAATTGATGCTCAACATGTATAGGGTAGAAAAAGAAGTAATTGTTTATGTGACAACGGAAAAAGAATCAACTCTACATGTGACAACTAGTGATAATCCTGAGAAATCCGATAATGTCGAGCCAGCTTCAAGGGACCAAAGGTAAATGTTTGTTTTCAAGTGACATTAATATGATTTGCACCAAAATTAATATTAATTGTTTATGTTTGTTTTAGGGGTGAAGATGAAGTCGATGAAGAATCAAAGTATTCCTTAGGCGATGAAAGCTATCATAGCCATTATAGTTCTAATAGTGAATTTGAGATGCATAATTTCCAAGAGGAAACTTTTAGCAAGAAAAGTCCAACCATCAAAGTGAACTCGACATTTGATAATGTTAACATATTTAGAAGAGCATTGATTCATTATGCTTTGATTAATGAATTTGAATACTTTCTTGAGAAAAGTGAGCCCACACGAGTCACAACTAAGTGTGTAGACAAAGATTGTAAATGGAGAATACATGCCTCTCTCAAGCAAGACGAAATTACATTCGAGGTAACTTTATTAGTTTGTTGCAAATTATTGTTTTTTGTTTATAAACTATGTATGGAATTATATGCAGGTTAAGACATTTATAGAAGCACATTCTTGCATTAGAAGCAACAAGGGTGGTAACAAAGTTGCATCTCAAGGATGGATTGCTAGTGTGGTGAAAGATAAGCTAAAATCTGATGGAGATGTCTCTGCCAAAGAACTTCAGAAGTGGGTTATGAAGAATTATAATGTTGATGTTTCGTATGATAAAGTCCGTAGAGGTAAAGACCAAGCTTATGCTGAAATTTTTGGTAAGTGGAAAGACTCTTTCATGAAAATGAATGATTTCAAAGAAGAACTATTATTGTGAAACCCGGGAAGTGTTGTTGACATTGAGTATGAGAAAGATGGTGACAAGAAACTGTTTTTACGGTTTTTTATTTCATTGAGAGCTTGTTCGATGGGATTTCTTAATGGTTGCCGCCTTTATATTGCTCTTGATGCATGTCACTTGAAAGGGAGGTTCAATGGGGTTCTAGTCCCTGCAACAAGTGTTGACGGTAACAGTTCTATTTTTCCGGTAGCCTATGGTATATTAGAATCAGAAAATAAAAATTCATGGATTTGGTTTCTTGAATTACTTAGGAAAGCAATTGGAACACCCAATGGTCTTGTTGTATCATCTGACATGCAAAAAGGTTTGGAAGTTGCAGTCACACTAGTTTTTCCAACCGTTGAGCATAGAGAGTGCATAAGACACTTGTCTAGCAATTTCAAGAAACACTTTCATGGGGACTTTTTTAGTAGAACTTTGTGGCGGGTTGCAAGAACTTATAGTATTACCGAGCATGATAGATTATTAACTGAAATAGGTGAAACAAGTAAAGAAGCATTGGCATATATTACCGAGAATCACAATAAAATATGGAGCCGATCCAAGTTTGGGACAACATGCAAGTGTGATTACTTTACTAACAACATATCTAAGGCATTTAATTCTTGGATTGGTGAATTACGTTATAAGCCGGTTCTTGACCTCCTTGATTTTATTAGGGTAAAGATTATGGTACGATTAGACAAAAAAAGAGGATTCTAAACCAATGGAAGTGTGCACTAGTACCTAAAACTAAGAGTTATCTCAAACAAATCTCCAAAGTTAGTGTAATTTTATATATTTTGTTCTAAATTAATTGTTTTAAATTTGTGTGAACTTTGTTAATATAGTTTCTATCTTGTATGCAGAATTTGGGTGAGTACGAAGTATGTAGAGGTGGTGAAAATCGAGCCGAAGTCAAATATGGGGAAAGACGTTGGGAGGTTGTACTTGATGAGCGAACTTGCACTTGTCGGGTTTGGCAAGTTAGAGGTGTTCCATGTATACATGCATCCGCTTTTTTTGCATTCATAAAGGAAGAATGGGATAAGTTTGTAGATCCTTACTTCACGATTGAGAAATATAAACTGGCTTATGCTCTAGAAGTTGCTCCTATGCCTACAAAGAATCAATGGGTGCAGACCGGTGAGATGATATACGCACCTAAAATCAAACGACCTCCTGGGAGACCAAGAAAGAATAGGATTAAAGCAAGTGATGAACCATAAAAAAAAGACATAAATGTGGGCGTTGTGGCGAGTACGGACACCATAAAAAACTTACGAAAATTCGGCACCTCAAGATCTTTGAATATTTTGGTTATTGTTATGCCAAATCTTTGAATATTTGGTTATTGTTGGTATTTCGATTAAAAGGTTGGTATTTGATTTTGGTTTTTGGTTATTGTTATGCCAAATCTTTGAATATTTTTTTGTGATAATGTATGGATTAATGACTTTTCTTCTTTCTTCATTATCTATTTTGTGGGATCTTTTTCATCTCTTGTATAACTATATTACATACAAGTCACTTGAATGATGACGCATAAAAACATCTTGCACTTTAATAAGAATAAGGGGAATTTTGAGTTATGAAGTATAAAATGAAGAACTATGTGTACATTTTAATAAGAATAAGGGAATTTTGTAAATTATGAAGTAAGAATTAGGGTAAATTAGCCATTACATAAAGTATTTTTAATGAAAATGTGTATATTTGCCATTATAAAGTTTTGAAAAGGGATATATGCATTAAAATTTTTTAGTTGGGTATATACGCCATTAATCATTTTTATAGAGGGAAATATGCTTTTCTCCCTAAAAGTAAAATCAAAGTATTTATAGTGGATTGTTTATGTTTATTCATATAAAAGTAAAATCAAAGTATTTATAGTGGATTATTTATGTTTATTCATATAATTACATTAAAAGTTATTTTTATTTTTTACTTTTCAATTAAATAGTATTTTTTATACTTTTGTCATTACTTTTTTCTCTCTCATCCACTCACAACCACTTTAAAAAAATATTAAAAAATTTATAGGATTTAAACAATAATTCATTATAATATAGGAAACATCCTCACATAATTTTAATAATTCCATTATGAATGCTCTTATGAGATGCAAATAAATTTTAGGATGGGTTATTGTAAAAGGTGAGGAAAATTTAAAAAGTATGAGAAGTATTATTATCCATTAAGTGTTATATCTAATGACTAAGAAAATTCGACGCATAATGGTAAATACTTAAAACTTTAAATAATAGGACAATGGTATTTTAGTATTAACCACATTTTTAAGTTTCACTTTTTTTTTGTAAACGCTCGTAACTTTTACATGCGATATTATTTTTTAAAAAGAATTACATCATAAAAACAAACGTTTTTAATTTTTAAAACATATATAATTTTGATACATAAAAACGAAGTTCTTTTTACTTTATTTCAGCTCATTGGGTAATATTCGTTACCTATTGTATAATATTAGCTTATTGTGTAATGTTTATCAGATTATTATGGCAAGGTTGACTATTTTGTTATGCATTGGGTGTTTTTTTAAATGATAACTTTCAAATAACACAATAATAAAAATGTTATTTATTTACGTTTTTCAGTTTATTATGTAACCCTAAGCAGGCAATTGTGTAATCTTTATCAAACAACTCAGTGTGTCTATTGTTAATCATCAAGTCTAGTGTTAGTCATTATGTTACATATTGTATCTAATGTTAACTATTGTGTTTTTTAAAATGGTGATTGGTAAGGAGTAAGGGAAGGTTGATTCGGGACACGCACAAGTGAGCCAAGAAATAGTCGTTGATAGAACAAAATAGTTGTTTAATGGCTTTAAATTTATAATAATAATTTAATTATTTCCCCCAATAATCTAAAACATTGAATTTTTCAAAATAAAATATTTTAAATCATTCTTTTTAAATTTTTGTATAAAAATCAAAATATAAAAACTAACATTATAAAAAGATTTTTAGAAAAAAATATATTACTAATAGCATTATTTGAAAACATATATTTTAAAGTAATTATTTTAGATGCAAAAGGTTTAATAAAAGTTATTATGTCATTATCACATGAACCATTTATCTATTACATAATATCAATCAATTTTTGATTTAATTTATTATTTTTAATATTTATTAGTAATCATTAAATATTTTTTATTTAACTGTGTAATACATAGGCCATTTAACTGTGTAATACATAGGTCTTAAGTATAGAAAGAGACACAAAGGAAGATGATGTCTCAACACGACAAGTAGATATCTAAACAACCATGACTATAATTTAGAGTGTGTTTGTTATGCAGAAATTTGAAAAATTTAAATGTAATTGGAATCTGAATTTCATATGTTAATGTGTTTATGATGTGGTCTCTTGTGTATTAGCTAAGATGAGAGCAAGTTACAAGAAGAATAAATAGAGAAGAATCAGAGTTAAATAAATTTCATCCATGTCGTTCAAAGAAAATCCTATGAGGTCTTTAAAAGGCTTACAAAATAACTACCGAAGCTTAAACGTGGGAATCATGAAGGCATACTAACAACCCATAGCACAAATATTACTCACTAAATTTTAAAAGAAATAACAACTGACATGGGCATGGCAACGTGGACTTGAAAAATGCAAGGTACGTATCAGTATGGTAGGTAGGAAATTGTTGGAATTGAAATTTGAATTTCATTATCAACGTGTTTGGTTGCGAAAAAGATTTAATTTTGAATTCGAACTATAATTGGAATGAATATTCCATCAAATTCATTAAAATGAAGGATTTTAAATTCCACCGACCCTCCGCCCCCACTACCTACCACCCCCACTACCTACCACCCCCACCCACTGCCAACCGACACTACCAACAACCCTCGCTGACGTCGCCTAACTTCGACGACACGTCTAACCGCCTCCATCGCGAACATACTACCGTCCCCACCTCCGCTCGCCGCCACTTACCATTGACTTCAAGCACCAATCGTTGCCACCATTCGCCGACCCTCGTAGGCGCACGCCGACATTGACCGCCGCCCTTGCCAATCGCCTAAAATCGTTTGACGACCCACCCATTGCTCGCTTGTTGTCTTGCCCCCGACAACCCAGTCCCTCCGACAACCGATTATGCCTATCACCGTTGTTGACAATCAAACGTCATTGACCGCGCTCACCTCCGACAAACGAACCTTTCCATCGACTATGCTAGTAGCTGACCATAGTCGTCGTCATCGAACCTCGTCAGTTTTGGACGTGCTTGACGACTGTCGGTTTTTAGCGACAGCGCGTGATCGGTTGGTGGCGGCGGCGGGTACGGTTGGTTGGGTGGGGGGTGCAGTCGTTGGCCACAGTCGATTGGTGGCGAGGGTGATGCACGGTCGGTGATATGTAATGACGGTGATGATTCGGAGGTGGCGGCGATTTGCAATGAGCGATAAATTATAATTCATTTATAAGTGTTTTGTAACTAAAATGTCTTTGCAATTTAAATTTCTTTTGATAGATTCTAATTTTTTAAATTTCAAATTATTTAAAAAATATTGAATTAGAAATTCAATTTCAATCAATTCTAATTTTCAACATGTTACACGAACCAGAAACCCTTAGGGGCCGTTTGGTTCGCAAAATATTTTGCAAAGAAATTGGAATTGGAATTGGAATCTTGTTAAAATTGGTAACGTGTTTGGTTGATCATTTTTTAATGAAATTAGAATTTTATTTTTGAACATTCCATTAGATTGTTAAACATTTCATAGGTAAGTGGAAGAAATGTGAATTTCAATAAATGAGGGAAAATCTTCTAATTCTAATTTTATCAGTTGACCAACTAAACAAAATTTTAAATAAAAAATTTTCCAATTCAATTCTAGAGCCTGAGAATTATGTGAACCAAACGGTACATTAGAGTCGAATTTATTATACTTAATAAAAAAAAATAAAAATAGTATACCCGGAGAGAACACAAGAAAATATCTACCATCCATATAAAATATCTTTTTAACCATGGTTAGCATATTAGTTTACTAACCAAAGTCACGATCCTCACGGATGCTTACACAAACCACGGTTAAACCACGCTGTAGGAGTGGCGAGGAGCGCACTGCGCACTCGGAGCAAATTAACAAACCCTAGCTTCACCCGTACCATGCGCTATATAAGACCACCATTATCGCCTCCTTCAAGCTCATTATATTCACCTTTCAATTTCTCATTTTCCGATTAAAAATGGCCGCTGCTGATGTTGAGTTCAGATGCTTCGTCGGAGGTCTTGCATGGGCCACCTCCGATCAATCACTTGAAGAGGCGTTTGCTCGGTACGGCGAGATCGTCGATTCCAAGGTACATTTGTTGCAGATATGTGATTTTCATCGGTTACGATTTACTTTCGTTTATGAAATTACATGCAAATTTATCTTCTGTTACTGTTAGTTTTCTACGGTTTTTCATTTGATCTGTTACGGTTTATGTCGATCGATCGGTTTTTATGATTTAGAATTTGCTGTTTTTTGTTTCTCTCGGTGTTGGCGAGATTATAAATTCTAAGGTACGTTTATTGCAGATATGTGATTTTGATCGACTACGATTATATTGCATTTGAGAAATCACATTATGCAAATCTATCTTCTGTTACTGTGAGATTTCTACGGTTTCTATTGATCTGTTACGGTTTTTGCCGATCGATCGTTTATGATTCAGTGTTTGCTGTTCCTTTTTGTTTTTTCGGTACGGCGAGATCTATGATTTGAAGGCTCGTTTGATGCTGATATGTGATTTTGATCGATTACGATTTGTTGAAAAATCACATGATGCAAATCTGTCTTCCGTTACTGTTAATTTACTGCGGTTTCATTTGATCTGTTACTGTTTGTGTTGATCTATTGATTTCATGATCTAATTTCTGATAATTTCTGTTCAGATTATCAACGATCGTGAGACTGGTAGATCTAGGGGATTCGGATTCGTTACGTTCAAGGACGAGCAGTCTCTGAGAGACGCGATTGAAGGCATGAACGGTCAGAGCCTTGATGGCCGTAACATCACAGTGAACGAGGCTCAGTCTCGCAGCGGTGGTGGTGGTGGTGGTGGACGCCGTGAAGGAGGCGGTGGATACGGTGGCGGTGGCCGTCGTGAAGGTGGATACGGTGGAGGCCGTGATGGTGGTTACGGAGGCGGTGGTTATGGCGGAGGCCGTGACCGTGGTTATGGTGGTTCGTACTCCAGGGGCGGTGGTGGTGGTAACTGGAATTAGATAATAATGGTTGGTTGTTGTTGAATGTTGAAGTGGTTTGAGGGTTTATGTATTAGGGTTAGGGTGGTGGGTTCTTCGATTTTGACCTGTTATCGGTTATCGTTTCGTTATAAGATCTGTGCTATGCTATGTTATGCAAACTCCTATTTGGATTGCGTCTTATTATATAGTAGCAATATAATAAGGGAAAAAAGTGATGGTAGGAAAGATTAAGACGTTTGAAACAGAAAATAAAATTATTTATTAGATAACTTAGGAGAAGTAAATAGTAGGTTAACATAGTTGTGACTAGTGATATCTTTATTTTGTGACAAACTTTATTATAAGGAATTAGGTGTATAACGAAGTAGATCTCAAATATCAAGTTTCTACCTTCAGATAATTAGGGGAATTACATATATGGGTTGACAATGAATGTTAACTTTATTTTTTCTGCTTTCTATTAGCTTATAAGATTAATCGAAAGTATTATTTTTTATTTAAATAATATTATTACATATATAAAATATTATGTTATTTTATATATATTTGTAACTTTATAAATGTGAAAAGTTACAAGCTATTTACATTAAATATTTGTAGGTGTAGAATTCAAATAATATCAATGTATTATTACTTCTAATTCCTTTTGTGTTTGAGTATGTGTTTAATGTTGAGTCTTGGATTTACCTGTGAACCCACAAGCACCCCTACCCTTGTGGCCTTGAACAATGTGCGACTATTTGTATTATCTTTTAAGTTTTTGAGTTTGTGTTCGAGTCTTGAGTTTGGACACCTCTAGCACCCCTATCTTGAATGACGTGCAACTATTCGTGTTTTGTTTGAGTTTATTTGTTCGATATGATTTTTGAGGTTGTCTCGACTTTAACCCGTCAACCTACAAAGAAGACTTCTTTAGCAACCCTACCCTTAAGCATTGTTCGACTATGCGTGTTGTGTTTGAGTTTGTGTTTGACACAATTGTTAGGATCGTCTTGTGTTTTACTTGTCAACCCACAAATGAAACTTCTTTTTATCACCCCTATCCTTATATATAGCTAAACTCTACACTCTTGCTACCCTTTCCCTACCCTACTTTGAAAACACTTGTCGTTATGCTACCAGTGGCTGGGGTTGGCGTGGTGGTTGACGGTTGTGGTGGGGTTGTTATTTATTGTTTATGTTTATCTCAATATGTCCAAGAAAATACACTGTAGATAGAGGAAAAATATGATTGAAATAAGAAAAGAGGAAAATTAGAGAAAAGGGAGATGGGATATGGAGATAAAAGTAAGATGTCGTTTGGTTTACAAAATTTTTAGAAATTGAAAATGGATTTGGAAAAATGTATATTTAAATTTTTGTTTGTTTCTTTAACAAAAGGAATTGGAATTTAAAAATGTTCTTAAAATTTATTGGAATTCATATCTTTTTCACTTGCTCATGTAATGTTTGACAATTTAATGGAATGTTCAAATTAAAATTTCAATGCCATTTAAAATTGACCAACCAAATACGTTATTATTTTTAAGATTTCATTTTCAATTTCAATTCCAACTTCATTTCCAATTCCTTTGCAAGCATTTTGTAAACCAAATGGCTCCTAAGTGTGAGGAATACATTGGGTTCATATAAATTTATTTATTTATTTTTTGCTTTTTTATTTTTCTCTTATTTATATTTATGGTTTACTTTCTTAAACATGAATTTTCTTATAAATATTATACAGTTTTTAATATTTTATAAAAGCTTATAAATTTAAAAATTATAATAATTAATAGATTTGAAAGTAAATAACTTAATATAAATATTGATTTTAAAAATAAGAGTAAAAAGTTGTGATAAAGATTGTTGTTGGGTTTTAGTTTTTACCATTTACAAGTCATTCTTTATCTATATTTTTAATAATCTAACTAAAACTCACCATCCATTATGATTATCTTATTTTTATCAAACTCTTACGTTCTATTCATCATCCTTATTTTTTATATTTTTCTCAGTTACTTTTATAAAATACATTTTTTTGAAGGATGGATAAAATTTTTGATGTGCCATCTTATGTTTTTGTCACTAATCATTTCTTAAGATCAAAATGTTTTTCATTATCTTGCCTATTTTTTTCTATCATGTTTTAGTTTTGGGAAAATTACCAAATTAATCAATTGACCAAAAGTAATTACCAAAATAACAATTGACTAATAAAAAAACGAAAAAGAACCGTTGACTTTGACCCTCGATGGGCGATGAAAAGCCATAAAATCTCGCCCACGTGGATTAATTTTCCCTCGCCCACGTGTAAATTGTGAATTAAAAAAAAAACTCAGGCGAGGGATGTAACATACCCCTCGCCGAGTCAGCGAGGGTCCTTCTACCGAGGCGAGGGATTTGACCCTCCCCTCGCCCACGTCTGCGAGAATGTGCCACATCAGCAAGGGGTCCTTTTTTTCATAAAAATTCTTATTTTTTTGTTTTCATAATCACATTTTTTGCTTAACATCACTATAACTCTCGTCATCCATAATAATATTGTTTAAATTATAAATAAACTTTTCAATGACAAATAACGTAAAATTTTCGTCTTGACCATTAAAAACAACATTCATAAAATATAGTAAATCTTTATCATCAGATATATCAATAAAATGAGTATAGGTAGACATTTTATATGATAATCGTATATAACTTTGAATTCTCAGTTTTGAAGAAATAATATCTTTTAATTCATCAAATGTTATATTACTAGATAAACTAATATAGTAAATCTTTATCATCAGATATATCAACAAAATGAGTATAGGTAGACATTTTATATGATAAACGTATATAACTTTGAATTCTCAATTTTGAAGAAATATATCTTTTAATTTATCAAATGTTATATTACTAGATAAACTAAAAACATGTCTAACACATTTACCTTGTAATTGTAGATATTCTTCAACACCGTTTACAAAATGTCATTTACCACCACTGCATAGTATGATATTAACTGACATTTTATAAAGTTTCAGATAATTTTAAAAAGAAGGTTGAGAAGAATGTAAGATTTGTTAAGGGTAAACATGGTATTATTGCAGGACCGGTTAAGGGTTTTACAATTACAACACAGCAACACAAAGAGGAGATTAACTAAACTTGATCAAACAGTAAACTGGATTAACCAAGATAATGATACAAAGAACACAAGTAATGATAAAGAGATAGAACAAGAGATTTGGGTTTCAAGGAGGCAGTATATTGCTTTCTCAAGTTCTATTACAAGTGTTACAAAGCATAAAGAAAGATACTAGAACTTGGAATACTTATACTACAACCTACAGCCGGCTATACTTTGAAAGCCAGCTGGATACAATTGACTAGACACAAACAAAATCAATTGTAGAATCAAAAGGCATATCTGCCTTTTGACCTTGTGACTATGACATGCCATAGCTCACATCCTTATCTATTACAAAAGGATAAAGTACATAAAGTAGAAGGTTACAGACTCAGGACCTCAATGTACAGTTACCAAAAGCATGGACCTTTTCACCAACTCATGAAAGATGGTGACTTTACAGAGATGCAGCGGAAAGGTGTCCAGCTTTATGGAATAGTACATCAGATAAAGCATGTTATTAAAAGTCTTCGGAAGAAATCTATCTTCATAGGATGAAGCTTCGGAAGACTTTGTCTCTAAGGCTTCGGAAGACTTCATATTTGGCTTCGGAAGATATTGGTCTTGGCTTCGGAAGATTTTACACTTAGAATATTTCTAGTGTATGGTGTAAAACTTCCGAAGCAATTCTACTTCAGTTCTTAGTGCATTACTTGCAGAGAGACATTGGATGTTTTGGTTTGCATCAGACTTAAAAGAATCCTTACAAACTCCCTCTAGGCTGATGCTACCAAAACATTTAGAAGATCTTCAGATGTTAGTAGTCTTCAGCACAATCATGACCATACCCTTCTTCATTAGATGGTCAGGATCATTCAGACCTTCATAGTATCTTCTCATCTCAAAGAGATCATGCAGAGGTAAGTTGATTATGTCTTGCCATGTATAGACATTCTCAACACCTTGATCTCTGATTACATGCCATCTTTCTGGATTGGTAGAGAAGGTCCAGGATAAGATGGGTGTCTCAGCTGCAAGAGGAGCCACTTGCATTGGAGATGATTAGGCTGCCTCTTCATGCACTTCCTCAGGTTGATCTGACTCAGCCTGAGGTGTAGAGGTAGATGATTCAGGCTTCTTCTTCTTAGACTTTGGTTTAGAAGCCATCCTCTTCTTCCTTTTAGATGACTTTAACTGAGAAGACTGGTCTGCAGCACCTTGTTGATCATCCTTGTCTTTCTCAGTTGGGTGTTCCTCCCTCACAGGTTCAGAAGGAGAGGAGTTTGACCCTGCTTTGGATCAGAAGATGAAGCTTGCTGAGGCTCAGCAGGAGGTTCGGGTTGAGTTGTCTCAGGTTGTTCAAACTTAACCTCCACTTCAGTTGGGACTTGACTTGGAAGAGAGTGTAAGTCAATCAATTCACCACTCTTAATCTTCTGCTTGATTACCCTTATATGCTCTTCCATTGTGGATAGAGACATAGGGCCAAGTCTCCTTCCGGAGAATCCATATAGCTTCAAGAAGCTCATCATCCTTTGTCTGTCAGCAGACTTCTTCATACTCTTTTGGATGATAGCTCTTGACTTTGTAGCTTCTTCCCTTAGCTTCTTCTTAGTTGTATTTCTCCCCTTGACTAACTCAAGCTCAAGTTGTTTTAAGTACTCAAACTCAACAAAGTCATAGGATAAGGGAAGAAGTGCATCTGCCTGATAGAAGCCTGTGGCACTCAGGTAGTTGATCATTTTGATCCTATCTTCTTCTTTGTCTACCTGAGGTTCTTGTTGAACCACATCTTCTTGTATAGGGCTTTCTTGAACTGGAGAGAGAGTAGGAGCATGCTTGTAGAGTCTTTTCTGTCTCTTCTCCTCTTTGAATTGGAGAAGTAACCTTGCATCCTCTTTTTCTTTCATCTCTCTTGACACTTCCATGTCAGCCAGTTCATTTAGTTGTTCTAAGGGAAGGGAAATGATTTCATCAATATCATAGTTCCTGGTCTGCAGGTAAGTAATCCTGACTGCCCTTAATTCATCATCTTGAGTATTTGGTCTGGGGGCAGCCCTGATTGCAGCTTGCATAAAGCCTGAAGATCCAGAGAAACTTTCTCCACTTTGCTTCCTTTTCCTCTCTCTCTCTCTTCCTCCTCAATTTCCTCAGGAGTTAAAATCCTTTTCCCTTTGTCACCCACAGACCTTTGTGACTCAGGGTGGATAGAGGTTTGGCCTTCATTGCTTGGTGTAACATCCATGCTCTGGCCAGAAAGAGGCTGAGAAACACCTTTACCAGCAGGTGTCTTAGAGGGAATGTGAATCTCTGCAGCAGTTGATGATGATGAGACAGGGGTCTCAGGTTCTGCCACTGGGCCTTCAGTCAAGGTTTCCCCTATGAAACTAATCTTAGGGTCCACCTCAACATCCAGTTGATCGATGACATTGCCTGATTGCCTAAGTCTCCTTCTTAAGCTGAACTCTGCAGTGATCCTGTCTTGGATTCTTTGAGCCAATCTGTCAGCTTGTCTTGAGTTGCTTGGATTGACAAGTGGCATATTGACTAGATCCAAACTTTCATAGAAGTTCAAGCTTTGAAAGTCAAATACTTCTTGTTGCCCTTGAACTCTGTGAAGAATAAGGGCTCTTCTATCAGCATCATACCTCCACCTTATGATGTAGTTTGAGGTTCTTTGAGGTGGAGATGACACAGCCCTTGGTATACCTTCCTCAAAGAGACTCCTGATGATAGAGTCTATAGAGTCCACATTAATGTGAACTTGAGGAAGTTGTTGAGAATGTACAATTTCAAGTGAGGATGGTGAGTCCTCTATGTCCATTCTCTGTAAAGAACTCCCAGGTTCTGTGGCTGCAATAACTTTCTCCCCCTTTTTGGTAGCATCACCCACTTGTATAGGTGAGCTGGAGGATAAATCAATCATATCCACAGGTTCTTGTGTTCCTGATTGAGCTCTTCTTAAAGGTCTCCCAGCTAGTTTTTCCTTAAGATATGAAATCTAAAGTTGCTGATCATTGACCCTGTTTTGTAAGGTTGTCACCTGAGATTCAAGGTGACTGACCTTTGAGACTAAGTAAGTGCATGTTTTAGACAGTTTTTGCACCTTTAGTCTCAAATTCCCCTCTTCTTCATCAGAAGAATCATTGGGGGATGAGATGATTGGACCAAAGTCCTCTCTCTCACCACCAGCTTGAGGTTCTTGGCTGCTGGTTTTCCTCTGCTCACTAGCAATCTCAGTTGAGATGTCAGTGGGCTGAGTTGCCATGGTTGAGGTCTTAATGATGTAATCACTTGCAGAAGTGAGAGCCTCTTCCATATGGACATCCTGAACAGGTTCAGAAGTGTCCACCTCAGTTATAGGTGACTGATGTGGGCTAGACTGAGGAGACTCAGAAGTACTTATCTCTCTTTGAGTAGGGGAAGAGAAGAGAGACTCATGGTACTCAATGAATCCTAAGTCTTCATCAGTATAGAAGGATAGGTTGGGAATGGATTGATTTAGATCTAGAGGCTGGAGATGGTAACTGTCCCCTGAAGTTTGTTCACTTGAGTATTGAGACTCAGAGTGAAGGCTTAAGGCTGTTGGACTTGTGAGCTCATCAGGGTGAGCATGAGGAACCTCATCCCTGATAGTTGAAGAGATGGGAGTGGTTTGCTCCTCAGGGGAAGTGGGAGCTCTAGTGTCCACTTCCTCCTGTAAAGGTGAGTATATGGGGACCTGCACAGACTCAATAGCTTGAGCAGGGGTTCGTTTGGATTTTCTTTGGTAGGTGAGGGTTATATGAGGCCTTTTTAGTGGTAAAGAAGTAGAAGGTGTGGGTTCAACACTAGCTTGTGTTGCTAGGTTGTCACCTTGAGCAATGAGCTCTAACATTTTGGGGACAAGGGCTGTTTCTACCCCTGAGAAGCCTACAGTTGGCTTCTTCATGATTTTAAAGATGCCGGGCTTCATCTGTCCCAATTTAAGAATATTATCTGTTTCTCTCAACTGTGAGCCCAGTTCACAGTTGAGAATGTGTTGAACATATCTAGGAAACATGTAATACTCTAAGGAGTTCAAGTTTGCAAGTAAATTGGTATAAACAAATTGAGAGTACCTGAACTTGACCCCTTGAACCATTCCATGCACTATGAAGGAGAGATCCTCATGAATCTGGTCCCACCCTCCATGCTTGTTTGACAAGCTGTGGATAACCACATGGAGTAGGTATTTCCACTGGGATGAGACCTTTCCTTTCCTGAAGGTCTTTACAGAGAAATCTCCCTCATAGCCCATCTGCTCAAAGGAATGATTGACAGCTTCCTTTGGGAAGGACAACTCACCTTCTTCATCATCCAGCTGCAAATGAGAGTTGATGAATGCCGGAGTGATGAAGATTGTCCTCCCTTGCATAGTGGCAGACAGTGCCTTCTCCCCATCTATAATGACCTCTTGGCAGGTCTTCCAGAATTCAAGCAGATGATCCTCATACAGAGTAGGATCAATGGTTAGGGAGGTGAAGTAATTTGATAGAGTTAAGAATTGGCAAATCTCTAAGAAACTTTCATCTTTCTCAGAGCTTAACAGAGCAACCTGGTTGTGTTTCCTGTGAAGTTGCATGGAGAAATCTGGGTTGTTTCTGCGGTTAAGGTTGGCCATTTGAGAAGCTTAAGGTTGAAGAAATGTAGAAAGGAAAGGCGGTATTGGGAATTAGGTTTGAGGAATAGTGGAATTGAGGAAGATAGTGAGGAAGAGGGGGAACCGTTGGGTATTTATGTGAAAAGGGATTTGAACCAAAGTTAATGAAAGAAGATAAACTTTGAAATCCGAAAGTCGGTCCCACCTCTGAAAAAGTAGTTTACTTTTGCTCAAAAAGTAGTTTTCTTGGAATTCGAAAAGCTTCCGAAGGTAAATTATCTTCGGAAGTTTTAATGAAAAAGCTTCCGAAGCTAAAATGTCTTCGGAAGATTTTCCTGAGAGTCTTGAAAGTTTTGCTTCGGAAGAGAAATAAACACTTGAATGCTTTGTATATGAAACAACAAAGCTTCCGAGAGTTAAATTTGCTTCGGAAGAAAAAAAGTTCTTAAAAACAAATAAGTGTCTGAGACAAGGTTTTAAGCTTCGGAAGATAGATTTAGACTTCTTCCGAAGGTAAAATTTCTTAGACAGTTATTTATTTTGAAGACATAATTTTCTTCCGAAAGTAAAATTATATCTTCCGAAGGATCATAAAATTTTCAAGAATCTAAGGAAAGTCTTCAAAAAGGATTTTATATCCAAAGAAAACATGAGCTTATGAAAGTGATGAACTAGACAACTTAGGACACACATATTTTAAGAAATAATTAGACTTAGTTTTAAGAAAAGATCTACTCAAAGTTAATCATCCCAATAGCTGATATCAGATATTTAAATCTCTGTTCATCAAAAGCTTTTGTAAACAGATCAGCATATTGTTCATCTGTATGAACCTTGACTAGTTTAATTAATCCCTTTTCATAGTTATCTCTTATTAAATGATACCTGATATTGATGTGTTTGGTCCTTGAGTACTACACAGGGTTCTCAGTGATAGAGATAACACTATTGTTGTCTATGTGAATAGGAGTCTCCTTGAAGTTAAATCCATAGTCCAGCATCTGATTTTGAATCCAAAGCACTTGAGCACAGCAACTTGCAGCAGCAATGTATTCAGCCTCAGCAGTTAATGCAGACACACAGGATTGTTTCTTGCATTGCCATGAGACAACCCTTCCACCAAGAAATTGACATCCCCCAGATGTAGACTTTGTAGTCATGTTGCATCCACCATAATCACTATCTGTATAAGCACACAGATTGAAGTCAAGATTCTTTGGATACCATAAACCAAGTGTTGAGGCACCTTTGAGGTATCTTAAAATCCTTTTGACAGTGATGAGGTGAGACATCTTAGGGTTGGCTTGATATCTTGCACAAATGCATGTAGCAAACATGATATCAGGCCTGCTAGCTGTAAGATACATGAGAGACCCAATCATAGCCCTGTATAACTTTTCATCTACACACTCCCCCTCAAGATCAAGTCCAAGGGAGTGGTTTCTGGCTATGGGTGTCTTAGCAATCTTACAATCAGTCATGTTGAACCTCTTGAGTATGTCCTGAACATACTTTGACTGACTTATGAAGATGCCATCTTCAACTTGCTTCACTTGAATTCCCAGAAAGAAATTGAGTTCTCCCATTGCACTCATTTCAAATCTGTCTTTTATCAGCTTCTCAAAGTCTTTGCAGAGCTTTGGATTAGTTGAACCAAAGATGATGTCATCTACATATACTTGAACTAGCAATAAGTCATTTCCCTGTCCTTTGATGAAGAGAGTTCCATCTATAGTACCTCTCCTGTATCCATGTTTACAAAGATACTCAGACAATGTCTCATACCACTTCCTGGGTGCCTGATGCAGCCCATAAAGAGCTTTGTCAAGCTTGCAGACATAATCAGGATGATCAGGGTCTACAAAACTGTAAGGATTCCTTAAGTCTGATGCAACCCAAAACATCCAATGTGTCTCTGCAACATGCACTAAGTACTGAAGTAAAGAATGCTTCGGAAGTTTTACACAGTGCACTAGAAAATACTCTAAGTGTAAAATCTTCCGAAGCCAAGACCAATATCTTCCGAAGCCAAACATGAAGTCTTCCGAAGCCTCAGAGACAAAGTCTTCCGAAGCTTCAACCTATGAAGACAGATTTCTTCCGAAGACTTTTAGTATACATGCTTTATCTGATGTACTGTTCCATAAAGCACCTTTTCCGCTGCATCTCTGTAAAGTCACCAATTTACATGAGTTGGTGAAAAGGTCCATGCTTTTGGTAACTGTACATTGAGGTCTTGAGTCTGTAACTTTCTACTTTATGTACTTTATCCTTTTTGTAATAGATAAGGATGTGAGCTATGGCATGTCATAGTCAGAAGGTCAAAAGGCAGATATGCCTTTTGATCCTACAATTGATTTTGTTAGTGTCTACTCAATTGTATCCAGCTGGCTTTCAAAGTATAGCCGGCTGTAGGTTGTAGTATAAGTATTCCAAGTTCTTGTATCTTTCTTTATGCTTTGTAACACTTGTAAAAGAACTTGAGAAAGCAATATACTGCCTCCTTGAAACCCAACTCTCTTGTTCTATCTCTTTACTTTACTTGTGTTCTTTGTATCACCTTGGTTAATCCAGTTCACTGTTTGATCAAAGTTTAGTTGCTCTCCTCATTGTGTTGTTGTGTTGTAATTTGTTCAAGCCCTTAAACGGTCCTGCAAAAACCAAGTGGCTGTTTGACATAAACCTCTTCATCAATCACTCCACAGAAAAACACACTTTACATCAAGTTGAAAAACCTTGAAGTTCTTGGATGCAGCAAATGCCAGGAATATCCTAACAGCTTCTAATCTTGTTATAGGAGCAAAGACATCAGTGTAGTCAATCCCTTCTTCTTGTGTGTATCCTTGAACAACTAGTCTTGCCTTGTTCTTGATGATAATGCCTCTATCATCCTTCTTATTCCTAAAAACCCATTTGGTTCCAATGATAGTCTTCCCATGAGGAAGAGGACAAAGGTTCCAAACTTTTTGCCTTTTGAATTGAAGCAACTCTTGTTGCATAGTTTCAACCCAACTTCCATCCTTTAGAGCTTCATCAACTTTCTTTGGCTCTATCTGAGATAAGAAACAAGAGTGAAGACAAACATTTGCTTCATAGGTTTGTCCTCTTGTTCTTACCCCTATGACAACATCTCCAATGATGTTTGTGGTGGGGTGAGACTTGTGGATCATTAGCTGAGGGATCACAGCAAGTTGTTGAGAAAGATCCAAATTTGAGAAATTTAGATCTGGCATAGATGATTCACCCTCCACATCACCACACTTATCAAGATTAACTTGATCCATTGAGTGTGTGACATCATTGATGTTGTCTTCTATTTGATCACTTTCACCATTGAGGAATTCCTGATCACTTTCACCATCACCATTGTTGTCTTGCACAATTGAGGTATCTTTATCTGGTTGAGGAGCCTCTGAGCTGGAATTTGAAGGCACACCAGATGTATCAGCTGAATTTGTTATTGTAGTGCTGATAGAGACCTCATTTGCTGAAGTAGTTCCAACTGGGGCTGAAGATGTATGAGTTGAAGGTCTTCCTAGCTCAAATCTTGGATCAGGATCACCTGTATTTAAATTTTCTGCAGATCCTGAAGCATTCTCACAAGATTTGTTAAAACAGTTGGTAACTAAATCAAGATCAAATAGCCAATCAGGACCAGAACCAGCCACATAGGGTGTGTGTTCATTGAAAGTCACATTGGCTGACTCCTCAACAATTCTAGTTTTGAGATTGTATACTCTATAAGCCTTGGCTTGGGAATAGTATCCAATGAAGTGTCCATCATCTGATTTCTCAGCAAACTTGGCAATTTGATCCTTGGTATTCAAGATGGTGCAGGGACATCCAAATGACCTGAGAAAACCAATGAAAGGTTTTCTCTTGTGCCAAAGTTCATAAGGAGTCTTACCATGTGTCTTAACTACTAAAACTCTGTTTTGCACATAGCAAGCAGTATTTACTGCCTCTGCCCAGAAGGTGATAGGCAGTTTAGAGTCAGACAACATAGTTCTTGCAGCTTCAATTAGTGTCCTGTTTCTCCTCTCAGCAACTCCAATTTGCTGAGGAGTCCTGGGAGCACTATATTGTCTTGTAATACCTTTTTCATCACAAAATGTATCAAGGATTTGATTCTTGAATTCAGTTCCTTGATCACATCTTATGGTTTTGACCTTGTGATCACTTTGATTCTTAATTTTTAAGATGAAACTCTTCAGAATCTCAGGGGTTTCATCCTTAGTTCTAAGAAAGAAAACCCAAGTGAATCTTGTAAAATCATCTGTGATCACCAAACAATAAGAGGTCCTTCCTAGACTCATTACACTGGTGGGGCCAAAGAGATCCATATGTAATAAGTGTAGGGGAGTAGTGATGGAGTTCTTTTTCTTAGACTTGTGAGATACCTTATGTTGCTTCCCTTTCAGGCATGCAACACAATGATCATCACTTGTAAACTCTTTCTTTGGCATTCCAGTTACCAAATCATGTGTAATTAGTTTATTCATGTTCTTAAAGTTTACATGACACATTCTTTTATGCCATAGGAAAGACTCATCACTATTTGCTTTAGATAGAAAGCATGAAACTTCTCTAGAGG
Source organism: Flaveria ramosissima (assembly GCA_025215565.1). Lineage (NCBI taxonomy): Eukaryota > Viridiplantae > Streptophyta > Magnoliopsida > Asterales > Asteraceae > Flaveria > Flaveria ramosissima. Next base: position 1,711,436 of record CM046038.1, read on the forward strand.
GAGATGTTTCTTGCAAATCCATCTTGTACATGTTCTCTTTCCTGGGGGCTCTAAGCAGGATGTGCTCATGAGGAATGACCACTCCAGGCTTGAAAACAATGCACTCATGCTCAGTAAAGAACATGTTATGACTCTGATCACAAAATTGGGATACACTCAGAAGATTGTACCCAAGCTCCTTGACAAAGTTTATCTTTTCAATGTTGAGCTTACCATTTGTGACCTTGCCCCTTCCTGAAATGTAACCACCTTCATCTCCTCCAAAAGCAACTGGTCCTCCATCAATTCTCTCAAAGTTATGGAGTAGTGACCTATTGCCTGTCATGTGCCTGGAACAGCCACTATCAATGATCCAGACATTCCTGTTTGTCTTGAGCTGTTACTGCACAAAGAAAATGATTAGTTACATTTGGAAACCTAAGCCTTACTTGTCTTGGGCTCACTAAGTATAATAGAAGGTAATGCAACAGTAATAGATCCTATGGTTGTGCAAGAGGGATTTTCAGCTGTTGTTGATGGAGAAACTTCAGTCACTTGGTCTTTCTTAGACTTCCACATCACCTTTGGAGTCTTGGACTTGAGCTTCAAAGCCTTTGAAGCTTTTGGGACTTCACAAGTTTTGATGACTGAACCTTCAGAAGATTCTACAGTCACTGCAGCAGACTTCAGTGCTTCGGAAGAATTCCTTTCTTCCGAGACCAACTTTTCTTCCGAAGGTAATTTTCCATTTACCTTCTTCTTTGATTTGGAGCTTCCGAAGGAAACAGATTTTCCTTCCGAAGCTTGAGTCTTCTTGAAACTCTTTGAAGTCTTTGTATTGGTTATATGGACAGTACTTTTAGGATTATATGGACAATTCTTAGCAATGTGAGAGGTACTTTCACACATGACACACAACATTTTCTTCTTTACAAGAGTCTCCTTATGAGAGCAAGACTGTCTTTGGTCACATCCCTTCTCCACCTTCATCTTTGTAGATGCTGAGACAGTTCTTTTGGGCTGTGAACTGTTCTTGGAGTTTGATGGTCCAGGCTGTGCAGCAGTGGTACACACCAGATCAGTCTTCTTCTTGGTACTAAGATGATTTGGACAAGAACCAGAACTTTTAGCTGAGGAGTTTTGGTTGATGTCTTCAGTCTTTACTACTTCAAACCCTGCAGAGATAAAAACTTGTTTCTGCTTAGAGTCAAAAGTATCCTTGATCTCTTGAGCCTTTTTTGCCTTTCTTTTGCTCTTTCTGATCAAGTTCTTTCTCTTTGACTTGGTCATCACAGTAGACTTCTTCTCCTCAAAAGGATAGTGACCCTTAGTAGAATCCTACTCTTCACTCTTCTCAGAGGAATTCTTCACTATCTATTCTTCATCCTCTTCACTTATAGGATCTATGAGAGGAAGCTCATCTTCACAAGTTTCACACCTAGGAGATCTTACAGACAAGATTGTGTGTGGAGGAGCTATCTCATTTGATTCCAGTCCCTGTCTATTTTGATAACACACTTTATTGTGCAGGGATGAGGATATCATGTTCTTGAAGGTCTCTTCTTCAAAAACACTCTTTTCTGCCCTGGCTTTGCTGATCACAAGCTCAGCCTAGCACTCAGTCAGCTTGGTTATGAGAGGAAGCTCATCTTCACAAGTTTCACACCTAGAAGATCTTAGCAATGCATTCAGGAGTACAGAGATGTTCCAATACCATGGCTTCATCATGATCTGCCATTAGTGCTTGGTTTGGAGAAGCATCTTCCACCTAAAAGCTCCAGTCAAAGCCTCCTTCTTCAACAACAACAACAGCTTGTTGCTTTGGCTTCTCATTCTGAGGGGCTTTGTCAGTGTAGTTTGGTCTGGTTTGTGCTTAGCCACCATTTGTTTTAGGTGTCTTACACTCTCTAGCAAAGTGGCCCATCAAGTTGCAGTTGTAACACTTGACTTTGTTTTTATCCAAGCCAAACTTTCCACTGGTTGCATTGCTTGGAAACCTCCTTCCAGTTCTCTTGTAAAACTTCTTGGCTCTATGAGTGAGAAGAGCCATCTGTTGGACTATTTCCATATATTCCAGGTCATCTGGATGGATACAATCCAGGTCTTCAAGAGTGAAAAGAGAGTTAGCACAACTTTCATCAGAAGACACAAAAGCTTGAGAAGAGCTTGTCTCTTGGAATGGGCTTCCTTGAGTGTAGTTCTCCCTGGGTGTCTCTGGGAAGGTGATGAAAGGACCCTTTGGTGAGTTGTCAGGGTAGCATATGAGATGATGTTGGGGTTCTATGTTATCCCTTTCAACCACATGCAGGGCTGAACCCATTTGATTGTTGGAGTTGCCAGAGGAACCTTGCATGTTCATCTCCATCTAGTAGCCACTGAGAATCCCATATAACTCTGTCAGAGTAAGAGTTTTGAGATTTTCAGTCCTCTTGATCACCACACAGTAGTGTGTCCATTGCCTAGGAAATGAGGACATGAACTTCCTTACAATGTCTCTGTTTTCAAGAGGAACTCCTCTATCCACAAGGGTATCCACTATCTCAACATACCTGAAGTATTGCTGAGTCATGGTTTCACCTGTTTTGAAGGTGAAGTTTTCAAACTGCTGCTTCAGAAGATCCTTCTTGTTCTCCTTAGCTTCAGAGGAGCCTTCATACATTAGTTTTAGTGCATCCCACAGCTGTTTAGTTGTTTTGCACTTCTTGAAACCTCTGTACACAGAGTTTGGAAGGGCAATTTAAAGAGCAGTCATGGCCTTTCTATCAATCTCTACTCTCTTCCTATCTTCATCAGAGTAATTGGCCACATCTTTAGGGATCACACCAGCACCAGTAGCAGAAGGAGTGCTGGGTATGAAAGGTCCATTTTCAACAAAGTCCCACATTCTTGAGTCTAGAGACCTGATGAAACCTTCCATTCTCATACGCCAGGTATCAAAGTCATCAAGAGTGATCAGTGGGGACTTGTTCATGGTTCCAGTCTTCATATCAGTCTTTGAAATGGATGCCATTTTGAAAGTTTAGTATTTGTGTGTGTGAGGGATCTTAAGATGGTGAGATCTTATATCAAGAGCCTGAATAGCTCTGATACCAATTGCAGGACCGGTTAAGGGCTTAACAATTACAACACAGCAACACAAAGAGGACATTAACTAAACTTGATCAAACAGTAAACTAGATTAACCAAGATAATGATACAAAGAACACAAGTAATGATAAAGAGACAGAACAAGAGATTTGGGTTTCAAGGAGACAGTATATTGCTTTCTCAAGTTCTATTACAAGTGTTACAAAGCATAAAGAAAGATACTAGAACTTGGAATACTTATACTACAACCTACAGCCGACTATACTTTGAAAGCCAGCTGGATACAATTGACTAGACACAAACAAAATCAATTGTAGAATCAAAAGGCATATCTGCCTTTTGACCTTGTGACTATGACATGCCATAGCTCACATCCTTATCTATTACAAAAAGGATAAAGTACATAAAGTAGAAGGTTACAGACTCAAGACCTCAATGTACAGTTACCAAAAGCATGGACCTTTTCACCAACTCATGAAAGATGGTGACTTTACAGAGATGCAGCGGAAAGGTGTCCAGCTTTATGGAACAGTACATCAGATAAAGCATGTTACTAAAAGTCTTCGGAAGAAATCTGTCTTCATAGGATGAAGCTTCGGAAGACTTTGTCTCTGAGGCTTCGGAAGACTTCATATTTGGCTTCGGAAGATATTGGTCTTGGCTTCGGAAGATTTTACACTTAGAATATTTCTATTGTATGGTGTAAAACTTCCGAAGCAATTCTACTTCAGTTCTTAGTGCATTACTTGCAGAGAGACATTGGATGTTTTGGTTTGCATCAGACTTAAAGGAATCCTTACAATTATATAGGACAAAATAAAATTAATTTAAACTTTTAAATATTTAAAAGAAAAATTAAAAAATTAAATATCTTCTATTTTTTTATTTTTAAAATTTTGGGCGAGAGGGGGTATTTTCGTAATTATGGGCGAGAGATTCTCATAAAGCCTCGCTGACTCAGCGATGAATAAGAGACAAGTCAGCGAGGTTTCCACGTGGGCGAGGGATTCCCATATATCCTCACCGGGCACTTTTTTTGGGCGACGGATTCCCATAATCCCTCGCCACGTCAGCGAGGGATGACACGTGGCTGGCTTCGATTGGTTGTTTCTTTTTTAAACTTCAAATTTGACCGGTTATATTAGTAATTAGTATTGTTCAATTGGTTATTTTGGTAATTTTCACTTTTGTTTTTCTAATCTTTTGTAGTGCGGTCTTATTTTGATTAAATGTTGAAAAGTACAAACAAATAATTTCCTAAAAATTTGAGGAAGCATGTGGCTTGAAAAAGTCCCACATACTAGGATAAAACTGATAGTTGTATATAACAAGCTAAAATCCTATTATATATATAAGAAAAAGTTATCATACAACGTGTTATTTTTTATGAGAAATTTACGAAATAATAACGATCATTGATCTAAGTAATGAATGATTTAAATTGATTATGGAATAATCATGTAAGGAAGATACATGATGGGGTAGATTTAGACATAACTTACATTTGCTAATTTTTTTCAAATTTTCCTTAGTTTTTTAATGAATATAAATTTTTATATGGTGTTATTTAAAAAAAAAGGTACACTATAAAATCGAGCATTTTATTCTGTTTAATTGGAGTATAGTATTGCTATACTTTTTAAAAATAAAAATCAATACTCTTGAAAACATCTATGTGTTGTGTGCATAATTTATGTGATTATTAACTGCGTAATTATGAACATTACTTGTGAAATTATCATATCTATTGTAATTATAAATATAATTTGTGTAATTATAAATATAATTTGCGTAATCATTTGGTCTTTTTAATTGTATAACCAAAGTCACAACAAAGATTGCATATATCACCTCTCTTAATAAAATAATTTCAAATTTACCCATCTATTTATTTATAAAAAATAAATTATAGATTGACAATATTACCATTATCTTTACCAAAACTAGTAATTTTTTTAAAAAAAAAGTATATTTGCATTCCAGATATATATCAAAACTGACTAGTTGCATCCTTAAAGTTTAAAAACATCATTATTTTTTTTTCATCAATTTGAACCCTGAATGCTAACGTCGTTAGGTTTTCTGTTAAATACTTTATAAAAAGACAAAACTACCCCTAAAGATTAAAAAAATAAAAAAAATAAATGTCAAGGCACATAGTGATGTTTAAAAATTCTATCTTTTTAAAACTTTATATACACCCATTTTAGCTACCATTTTTTCTTTTATATTTTTATAGTTTTTTGTTTATTAATCATGTTTCGTTAATGAGTGCTTTTAGTTTCTTAAACTTTTTTTTTTTTTGCGTGTTTTAATAATTTTCTTCCGCAATGTTGTATATTCTTCTTTATCAGGATTCTGGAGTAACAATAATAATATACAACACAAATACAAAACTTGTAATTCATTATAAAAGCAAACAAAATGTGACAAAAAGCAATCAAAAACAATTATGGATAAAATAGTCATCCTATGATTTATTTTTAATAAAAAGTCAAAATGTGTAAATTTGATATCTTTTTACATTATATACAATTTTAGTTTTAAGTTGAGTAAACATGCAATAATAAAATTTACAAGGGGATATATGTAATTTTGGTTTTGAAAGGATAAATATGCAATTAACAAGATTTACAAGGGGATATACGAAATTGCCCATTTATTTCGTTACCTTTTTCAAGGTTTAAAACACCCAATTGATATTTTTATCTATTTCATTTTCTTATAAAAAAGTTCAAATGTTATTAGCGAAAATGTCAGTCTCTTTTAATGTACGTTTGGAATATTATGTATTCACTGCAACACGTTGATTTATGATTTTTGTTGTGAGTCACAACACGCAAGGGTTTATTACTAGTATATTATATACTAAACCTAAAGTCCCATGTCCCATTCTGATTGGTTATCAACATTAGTTTTTTAAGGTGGAGTAAATTATACTAGGTAACAAAGTCTTTATATACGTGTAACATGTAGCCAATTAATTTTATAAACTTTATATCACATAATGCCATTTGATCGCCTAATATTATAACTAAACCATGTTATTATATAATCATCTAAAACCCTCTTCTCTTTATTCTCTCCTGTAACAATAGACACCTCCGGACACCACCTCCTAGCTCTAGCTTCCCTACTATTGCTAACGCATTTACCAAAAATACTAGGCAAGAGGGCTTTTACCTCACCGAGCTACACTCGATAAAGAATATGAGGTCAATGACCAGTTCTATTATTCATCAAACATCAATGCACAATGATTTAACAACAATGTTGTATATCGGGTCACCAAACCATTAATTTGGATCGAGTATATGGGTTAACATTGTGTTACAGACCAAACGAAAGAACCAAACGGAAGAACTCAACCCAAAAGACTAGTATGATAGGCGAGAAAACCTATTTGGCCTATAAACCCCCCCATCAATTGCCCATAAAACCGATGTGAGACAAGTCTCATACATGACAATGGTTTCGGTCCAAAAACATTGAATCCAACGGGTTATCTTGATGAGGTTGAGAGCTTCCATGCATGTCCATGCAACTTACCTACTTGCCCACATTGACCATCTGTCATATGTCCATATACCAATTGTTTTATTTCTTACTAGCTATAGTACGCCCGTGTGTTATACGCGTTGAATAAATAAAATATAAATATAATAAACTTTATTAATTATATAATGATATTTGAAGATATGATATGACTGAAATAATATATGAGAAATGACTATAAGTAATAAAACAGTTACATCAACTTTTTAAAAATTTATTTTTAAATTTTTTCTTAATTAGAAATAACATTAATAAATAGATCTATTATTTAATTTATTAAATTTAAAAAAGTGTAAAATAATATTATTAGTATTTAAAGTAATTATTTAAAAAGAGAGAGATGCGGGAAAATTTTAGTGAGGATGATTATAATGTTGACACATGTCATCCAAATAAAATTTTTTATTAGAGTAGAAAAATGTTCCATATCTTTGCAGTTTAATGATGTGGGTAATGGACCAAGAACCAACCGTCTAAGGTTTAAATATTAATTTGTGTTGAACAGAGTTTTAAGATGAAAAGTTTTGTTATGTTAATTTATCTCATTGGATTGTGAGTTTAGTTAATTTTCATTGCTAGTTCAAGTTTAACATCCTTGGATGGTGTTCCTTAAAGTCTAGAGTACGATCAAATGGTGTCATCTATATATTGATTTGATTATAGAATTGCTCAACGAATTGCTCAAATGATGATTTCCGTATCTTCACCTGCACATTCCTTTACCTTTGCATCTTATCTCTAATGAAACTCCACTATTAGCATTTGTCGCATCTTGCAACATTATCATGATAAAAGATACATACTATAACCCGCGCATTCTTTACCTTTGCATCTTATCTCAACAAAAACTTGTACATAAACTACTACCATCATGAAGCTATAGGGGAACAAAGAGAGCAGTTTCAAAAAGAAAACGAACAGGAGCGACATATTTAGCCAACAAAAAGAGGACAAATGATCTCGTGTGTCAAGCATCGAACCAAATATTTAGGTATCTAGCTTATTTTAAAAGAAGCAATAAAAATGAAATTCAAAACCTACGTTTGAAGACAGCGAAAGAGAACAAGTGCTTGTTAACCTAAATAGCCACTTGTATTCATGGAAATCAATGTTCCTGAGAAAATATCATAAGATGCCAAAGATTTGATTATTTTTTGCGGATTTTGACATCGAGAGTCCACTGGACCTTGCCCTCTGGTAAAGGAAGGGATTTAGGCAGTCGAAGTGGCACCTCAAATTCCCCTAAAGTTGATAAAGGAGATGGTAATTGCAGGTTTTCAGGCGCAATATGCACACCAAGCTGTCTTGCCACCTGCCACATCAGCAAAAAAAGTTTGCATTACAGATAGAGAAACACATCAAGAGCTGACACAGGTCATGAAAGTTCTTTAAGAACTATATTCTATCTAATATAGAAAAGAGCCATTTTATGCCGTATTCACTTTATAGCGGGTCAAACGGGTAATATATACAAATGTAGCAGGTCAAAACTCAAAAGTCATCTAATGCGTATTCAAATGCTTACAGCGTCCTAAATTGTTTATAATGAAAAACTTATAGTTTATATGGTTTTCCCAACTTTATTTTGATGCATCAAGTATTTTCTTAAACTCAAGGGACGAGACCAAAAGGTGGTTGGCAGGTCAGACGGACCTGCCTTGAACTGTTCTGGCACACACATAATCTATTCGCTTTGACCAAATCCAATTTGATGTGACCCCCCACCTCTCTTATGTTGGAGTTGATTCAGGTTATTAATAAACTTCAGGTTATATTTACAACTAAAATTTAAAAATGAACCAAAAGGTGGTTGGCCAGTTGTGTTGATTCAGGAGTTGATTCTGGTGTGCACATAATCAACTCGTTTTGACCAAGAGATGCATTATCTTCAGTCTTCACAGAGGCCACTTAGAACTAGAAAACGCAAAGTACCATGGCTAGAGTGGCAATTATGACCCATTTATGTAGGAGTTGATTAAGGTTATTAATAAACTTCAGGTTATATTTACAACTAAAATTTAAAAATGAACCAAAAGGTGGTTGGCCAGTTGTGTTGATTCAGGAGTTGATTCTGGTGTGCACATAATCAACTCGTTTTGACCAAGAGATGCATTATCTTCAGTCTTCACAGAGGCCACTTAGAACTAGAAAACGCAAAGTACCATGGCTAGAGTGGCAATTATGACCCATTTATGTAGGAGTTGATTAAGGTTATGTTTATAACTACATCGAGGGTTAAATATAATGGAAAATACTAACCATAACCAACAAGCAATATAACTACATCTAGATGCTTAGTGATTGATGGTTAAAAACAGCCAACAATAAGTAATTTATACACTTATATGAAATCACTAAAAAGGTTGCTGGTTAAAAGCAACATTTAGATGGTTGGTGATTATAGTTTAAATTCCTTTTAATCATTTTCTTTTACTAAAAAGTTAGTAGTTAACCATAGCACTACAGGTCATGGTAAACGACCCAAAGGTTGCCCGGTTTATGCCTAAAACCTTTCAAGTTACTATAATGAAAGAGTAGATTATTATTCAAATAACACAGAATTTGTGATCATATCGACCAAAACTGTTACTTTCCAATCCAACCTGAACCAATTTGACTCATACCACAAAAGCCACCTCATCAAAAGACACTGAATTACCCAACCCACACCGACCATATTGCTCTAGACGAAAGACACCAAGTATTATCCTCATCAAAAGCACGACTTATAAAGTAAAGAAAAACCAAAGTAGAGAGAAAAACCATACCTCAGATATAATTTCATCTTTGTCCACAGGTGAACGCAATTCAGTATCTATCTTTATATATCTTCTCAGAACCTACAAGTGGCCTCAAACAGATCAGAATCCAATTCAATTAAGCAACGATCATATATACTTATAAACAGAAACAAATAATCAGCTTCTTGAAAATAGCGTAATTGTTTATCCCACCCTAAATTAAGTAGATAATCATAATTTTTTCTTCTACATTTAAACACTAAAACATACTTATCTGCTTTCATAAAAAACATGAAGCAGATAATATCTTTAAATAATCAATCATCATACCCCCATAATGCCTTTAGAAACCTTGGAGGTTATGAGGATAAGTAACATCTTCCAAAGATGAAAAACCAAAGGCATAAACACCCACTAGTAAAGAATATTGATTTATACAATGGATCCCAATCACAAACTTGATTTTAAAAGAAAAGTACATGAATCCAATGACGTTCACCAGAATCAATAAAACCCCATAAGCTTATCATCAAGAAAAACACCACGAGAAATTTAAAAATAGCATAATTGAGTACAGAACCACGAACCAGCTTAGCATTTTCCAATCTTCTAGCTGCTTTTTGGTATTCTTTCATCGTATCTTCTTCTGTCTTTGGAACTACCTTGACTTCTTCAACTTCCTTGGGCTGATATATCTGGTTTAAAACACATGTTTAAAAGATTACCAACAGAAAGTGGTTTCAAAATCATGTAAAATCTTCATAATAAATACATAATTAGACAGATCATCAGTTAATACAAACACCAAGAAACTAACCTTCCTCTGTTCACTGATTAGATAAGCAAATTTATCGATGTTCGGGACTGCAAGCAACTTAGGCATCAAATGGTTGCGAAAATGCCCCGGAGCAACTTTAACAGTCTCACCAGCCTTCCCCAGCTTATCTATGTTCTGAACCACACATCACAAAACACACAATTCCTTTCAAACTAAAGAACCCTAAAGATTCACACAAACTAAACAAAAACAAAAAGTTTTTGAAAGCTAATCTACTTACAGTTGTAAGAATAACTTCCAATTTCCTGTATCTAACACCTTGACCTCCATAAAATAACGGATGATGCAGCACACATTCGGAGTTCAAAACCTTACTCCGGCGAAGGATATTCATACCGTACTGAAGGTACACCATTCTTCGTTTATGTGTTCAATCGAATCCCTAAATGTTATTATTCCTACAACATTTGCACGAATAAGCTAAGAGGTCATATGAATTTGATGAAATTATGAATCGGAGGGTTAGGGTTTACATCTAACGAAACCAAAACTGAATAATCTGAAATTAATAGAATAAAGTTACAAATATGAGATTAAGGAAGTACTTAGGAGAAGGTGTTGTTGTGTTTTCCGGTGGGTGTGGTGGTCGCCGGCGACGGAGTTTGGAATGACGGCCGCCGTGGTGATTCTTCAGTGAAGCGATGGAAGCTGCAATATTTTGTTTTCCCTACTGTGTAATTAATTGAAGTTGATGAGTTTCTCAAAATGACTACATAAGTTTTGCTTATTATAATTTGTGGACCAATGTTTTCAATATTCGAGTTAAAACGTTGATCTCTTTTACTAACGATCATTAGCGGTTAAGATATATGGGAATGTTTGAGTTTAAGTCTCGTTCTAAACAAAAATGCTCAAGATTAAACTAGGAGTATTTCCAGTTATGAGAGTGTGAACCCGGCTGGAAAACAGATAATTAGGCACGATTAAGATATACCTATCATCCGAAGTAAAGTCTACATTTATTGTTAAAAACATATTGATCTCTTTTAATGTTTTTTGAATTTTATCCTTTTAGTAGTTATTTGTCGAAGGTTTTTAGCCAAGCATAATTAAGAGCATTCATAGTAGGTTTTTTATTTTTATATGAATATATATCTTATATAATAAAGGATGGTTGTGAGTAGTTGTGAGTAGAGTAGGTAAAAAAAAACTGTTCATCCTCATATTTTGAGAAACACTATTTAATCCTTATTAACTTTTTAATATTTTTGAAAATGATTATGAGTGAAAGAGAGATAAAGGATAACGATAGAGTTATAAAAATATTATTTAATAAAAAAAAAAAGAAAAAGATTATATTTTTAATGTAATTAAAGAATGAGTACGAGAAAGCTGATTTGAATGTTCTAAGGTGTGCAAAATAAATGTTTCTATTTATATACTTGAGTAAGAAAGGATGTGAATTAACCGTTCAAAAATAAATAAATTTTGTTATCTGTTTGGATTATCATTAGAAATAACATGTTATAAAGATAAAACTATTTTATATATTTATATTTTGTTAAACAGATACAAGTGTACATATATTTTTAATAAAAAAAATTCATATAATAGTAAACAAGTTTTAAGAATGTTATAATTGGATTACTTATATTTTTATTTATTTCAATTAGGTCACTGATATTTTTTATTTTTTTCAATCAGGTCACTAAAGTTTTAGAAGTGTTCCTATTAGGCAACTCATATTTTTTGGTTTTTTAAAATAATTCGCAAAAGTTTTAAATTTTTTCGGTTTTTTATAAATATTCTTAATTTTTTAAATACTTCAAGTTTTAGAAAAATACTTTTGCAATTTATAAGTGATGAAATTTTAACAATCCTAAAACTTTATTGATCTGATTGGAATAAAAAAATTTATGAAAGACCTAATTAATATAAGACTGAAACTTTGATTAATATTTTACAAAATCATCACTATATATAAATACCAAGTATAAGAGACCAAACTTGATCTTCACCCAGCTTGTGCTCAAACTTTTATGAGTCTTAAAAGTGAAGATTGAGTCTTTCTCATAACAAGTTAATTATTACTTTACAATATTAATAATAACTTGCCATCATGACATTATTACTGAATTTAACATGAACATCAACCACAAACAAACTCGTCATATTATAAATCACTCTATGAGGGTCGTAAGAAGCAAAGCCAAACGTCATTGTTTTTCATAACTAAAATCTCAATCCTTAAATTTTTTCAAAATACCTAAATTTTACAAGATTGAAACGAAAGTTTTTCCCCCCAAAACACTAGAGACGCCCATGTCTCCTCTCCTCTAACAAGCCACGGTTTAGTAGATTGAAAACGAACAACTTATGTACCTCTGTTAACAAAAAAACTTCACCATCTGTGAAGTATCTTAACAAACTCGAAAACAAAGTTACGTCACTCAGAAAAAACTTACAGTTTCCCCTTATACTTTGCGTGTACGGCAAATTAAAAGAAACATAATCAAGTAATTATGAGAAAATACAATTTCTAATTATTTTACAATTTAAAAAATTAATGTTACCAAATTAAGATAATACCGTAAGCTTGGAGGGAATGAAAAGAAAACACTCTTAACTGGAGGCATTCATCAATCATCTAAATCGATCTAACCGTCTAAAGCGAAAATTATAGTTACTCGTTTAACTTAGAATTCACGTAAAAGAAAACGACCAATTGAGACCTTAGATACATGCTCCTAACTGGAAAAATGAAAACATACCAACTAAACAATGACACATTCTATCCCTACATAAATAGACAACAAACATATATGTTAAAATCTCATTTACTCAGAAAGGTCTATCCTTACATATGACAAAAAGACAGAGGATATCTTTTCATCTCTGTATGCACCCCAACTCTAATTCCACACACAAAACACTTCTTTTACGAATTGCAAGAAAAAACATCACAAAAACATAACACAAGAGCACACGCTTATATCATGTACTAATTCAAACAGCACAGCTGCCATCAGAAAAACATAAACCTGCACCAAACATTGTAAGAACAAAAATGTCTTGATATACCAAATTCTATCCAAATTCACTTATATACCTATGCATGTTATTTTGCCAATAGAACATTATTATTGTATTCAAATATGTTTTTAACAACGCACAAAATATCCAAAACTGTAGTAACTCTAATCAGTAACAACGGTTTGAAGACGCAATGAACTCTCAACTTCCTTATTCTCAGCAGCATTTCTCTCTGCAACAATCTTGGACATTCCAAACATCTGCATTATGCAAAAATTACAAAGGGGTGTTTGGGATTGCTTATTAAAACTATTAAATGTGTTTGGATACATCAATAATCTGTTTTGAAGGTGTTTGGATCAGTTTGAAGTTGCTTATTTCAAATTGCTTATTCGAAAAACAATAGACGATAAGCAGTTTTAATAAAGAATCCAAACACGCCCTCAAGTTTAGGACTTTATGCATAAAAGAATATATTATGAACTAGTAATTCTAGCAAACACCCACCAAAAATAGCAACCAACATTCGTTTTTTCCTCCTCCTAGTTTTCTTTATTATTTTTTTTGTTGTTGCTGCAAAAACTTGCAATATTTTACACGATTAGGAGCCACACTTCTGCCCTTTCTATTTGATTATTATTATTACTTTTTTATAATTTTGCTAGTTTTTAGTAATAAATTAATAATAATATATATTTGTTATTCGAATTGAAAAAAATAAAAAACAGAACACATACAAACACAAAAATGACATGCTAAATTGATAATAAAGTAAAATGTTGGTTTTTCTAAAAATGAAAGTTGGTTGTCATTCTGGTAATTTGGTAGTTGGTTGCTAGAATTAGGAATTAGTGAATTATATCTTGATAATTTATATAAAATGCCATTATCATGGTGATATATAAAAACATACCTTAGAAATGGTTTTTTTAAAGCAGGTTTTATGTTCATCCATGGAAGCATGAATAAACTCATCAATGTGATCTTTAACATCTTGCAAGAAAGTTGCATCATCAGATTTCTTCTTTCTACATGAATCCATGGCAGGAGATTTGGCAGAAGAAAGCTGGACTTTTTCTGTTGACATCTTGGTATTACTGCATGCGTAAAAATTATTAGAAACAAGGCTTTCAAACATACAAGAGAATCAATATAAAAATAGATTATAATAAATAGCATTTACGTTTAGAAAGCGAGATTAATGACAGTGTTGTCATGTTCATAAGAATAACTTCTCGTCTTATGTATCTCAAATCTTGATTGAGGTGTCAATTTCAACCCTATACCTAGTAATGGGTCAATTTGGGTAAGGTAAAATCGGCAAAGTCAACAAATTTGCTAAAGAAGAAATGGGTCGAACGGTTGATCATGTTGAAACTTGCCTAGAGTGTACTTTTAATAAATACATGATGCAACCACCTAACAGCTTTATTCAAAAGATTATATTATATCTGTAATGATATCTAACACACTAGATAATTATATAATATAAAAATAACAAGAAAAAGTTTCATCCCATCCAGATTTCATCCAACAAAACAAGCACAAAAACTTTCTATATTTCTAACCATATTAGTTATTTGCCATTATCTGTCTTTATATTTACTGCAAACACTCCTAGCACATGGAAAAGCTGTTTGGACAAAAGTGATATATGCTACACATCTTTTAATATGATCACTAGTTTTTTGTATAAAATCTAAAACACGACTAATTCCGCAAAATTTACTGTCCAATAGCAATAATATTAAACCAACCACCGAGTGCCTGGCTTGACAGAGCATAACAGGATTAAGGAGGCGTTTGGATATGCTCCTAAGCCCATCCGTAGTGGTTGTATGATAGTGATGAAAAAATGATGCCACGTAGATGCCACACAAGCAGTCATGCAATAATCATAAAGTTGCGTAATGGGTGCGTGTGTGAATGTGGGGTTTTATTAAAAAAAATAATGAGGTATAGTATTGTGGGTGGTGGAAAAAAAATAAAGATTGCTTCACAACCATGATTTGTCTTACAAGAACACCTATCACGCCCCTATGAATCCCAAGGGGGGCTGTGTTCCAATGTGACAGGGCTACCACATGGAACGTATCACGCTCCAATACGGATAAACTAAAGTGAATTTTGTAAATTCAAGATTTGCAAAAACTGATCAAGATTAAGTTTTTCATGATCATCTAAAACCAATATAATCATACTTAAATATATGGTAAAGTAATGCAGAGAGAATACTGATTACTGATATACAAGTACAATTACATACTTATCCCTAGCCTTAGTTAATTGATTATCCGAAAACTTTCAATTTATTCTTCAAGTCGCGATTAATTCAAAAAATCACATCCAATTACCCCAAAATCATCTTCAAATTTAGTTTCATGCAGAATTAGAATGGATACCTTTTAGTCTCAACATACACACGATACATAACTTTCAACTTCATTACAAAATCCTATATTTGGGAATACCCTAAAGAGCCAATTTAGTTATCATGATTGAAGAAGCTAACAAGTCATTAAACAACATAATATTCACTATAAAGTATAAACATGTATATGTGATGAGAAAAATCACCCTAAATCGCAATGGTTAGGATTCACGACCACATAAAGGAATTTCAATGAATTTATCTGATAAAACAAAGGAAATTGAACAGAATCTTCAATTTACATCGATTATGGATGTTAATTTCTTCAGCTTCTTTTGTTTCAAATATCAAACACAAATTATCGAACAAATTACAAACCCTAGATGATCGAAAGAGGAATAGTTGCAATGTCCAATTGGATTTAGTTCAAATTCTACAAGATTTACAAAGTTGCTTGTAATCGAAGGAATTAAAACTTACCGTAATAGCTGTTAACACAAAGCTCGAAGAACAATCTAGCGAAAGAAGTTAATCTCCTCTTCTTTTATAGTGTGATTGTTTTCTTGTCTCACAAGTAATTTATCTCCTTTTGCCCATTTTACCTGTTTGTTTATGGGCTAGTGACTTTAACATTGGGCTTAATTTTATAAAACAAAATGTTTAGAGTTTAGACTTTGGAGTTTGGACAAGAAGAAATTTATTTTGAGGATAATAAGAATAGCTAACATTCGGATCAAATGCCTAAAAGTGACGTTTACGATCGTTGTCGCAGGCACACCTTGCATCGACCATGATAATGCAATGGTTCGATTAAGATCCATTGTTGAATCACTAGACGCATATGTAAAGCATGCTAGAAAAATGATTGTTATGATGTGTAGCGAGTATTATATGTTGGTAAGACCAAACTCAAGAAAAATGAAATAGCAAGCCACAAGGTGCAAGGCCCGCATATAATCTTTGAGAGAGGTTAGGGCATACCTAGCACGGGTGATGTCATGACTGTCCTATTTAGCAGCGTTGGTCCCTAGTGATCTTTTACTTTTAAGATCATCTGTTATTAAGTTCTCTTTCTCATGTTTTGACTTCCCTTATGGAAATTCAGAAACTAAAGATCCTAGTCTCTCAAGTGATCTTCTATTCATCTACTTCAAAGCAAGAGTTAAACAAAGGTCAAGATCAAAAGTGATTAAAAGGTCAAGATTGTTTAAGCATCATGTTATAAACTGTATCATTATTAAACAGTTGTATTATTTTAAATTTATAATCACTAGCAATTTAGTTAGACAAATGCATGTCAACATCACCCACATGATAATCTCTAATTTAGAGATGATATTAATGAATAAGAACTCTTGCTAAATGTGCAAGAGGTGTAAGTAAGACTAATTAACCATCAGAACTACTACAACTTATTGTACCTATTTAATGATATCTCTCATTATCGTTTAATCTACAAGTTATTATAAGTAATACTTCTTCAATAATTAATTTTATTTGTTAAAAAATAATCACGGATTTAATAATAATTCATTTTGGAAATTATTTAATTATATGCGCTTGCAAATATTTGATAAGTTAGTTTCTATCATGTATTAATAATTTACCAATAGCTGTTAAAGATAAGTTAATGTAATTTATCAATTTATTGATAATTACACTTTAGTCCTTTCATGTCTTTATAAAAATGTTTTAATGAACAATAATGCATTTATGAACAGCTATAAATATAGAAAAAAAGTTCAAATAAAAGAGTAATAAATCTAAAAGATATAAAAAAGAATAAGCTTCACTTTTGCTCTCTATTGCTTGCCTCAAATAGCTTTTTTCATCCAAATATTTTATTTCTTGATTTTACTCTCTTTGTTTTTAATTTGGCTCAATTAACTCCAACCCATTAACTCCGTTAATATCTTCTGTTACAAGGGCTTTGGGTCTTTATTTTTGTAATGACTACTTCTGTAATTTATCCAAACTAACAAGGGGTATTTTATAAATTGTTAAATTCAAATAAGTAAGAGTAAATTACAATTTCATCCTTTAGGTTTATAACAAATTTCAGGTTTCGTCTTTTAACTAAGGAAATTACTGTAAACGTCCTTTACATTATAAAAAAGTTTACATGTTTCACCCTTTGCTCTAACAGGCGTCTATTTTTAACATTAAAAGATGTCATGTGCCCCTCACATGAGGGTAAAATGGTCTTTTTAACTTTTCATTTAATTTCTCTTCTTAAGTAATTTTATATTTTTAACCACATCCCAACCCACCCTCTCGTTCACTTCTTCTCTGGCCACCATCATCGTTTATCTCAAACCACCATCAAACAAACAGGTCGCCACCAGTGCACGACAACAGCCACGACCATCACGCCAGCTTTGACATTTTCTACCATGACTACCTTTACACACATCGTCTTCCCCTAAAACCGTTTTCATAAACCCTAGATCTGATAAAGGGGCGTTGAGGTGATGGCCACAAATTTCCGGCAAACCCTTATTGTCCCCCTCCAGACGATCTTCTCGTGAGATGACAAGAACTGAGTCATTGTCTTAAATCAAAGGTTTGGTGGTTGTGGCAATCTGTAGGTTTCATTTTCGTTGAAGGTCAATGTCATATGAAGGTTTATGGGGTAGAAACGTACAATGGTGATGGTGATTGGAAACTACAGGGGCTTTTGAGGTGGTTCTGTGGCGGCGGCTTTACAGTGGCGGCCCATGGGCGGTGTTCTTTGTGTATTGTGTGTGTGTGTAGAGAGAGATAGAGAGATAGAAAGAGTTGAAGGTGGGGTGGCGAGTGGTTCCCGGTGATGGCGGAGGGGAGTGGCGGTGAAAATTTCATACTAACTAGTATGTAAGAGAGAGAGTTAAGAGAGTTATGTTTTTGTAGAGAGAGTGTGTTTGTGAGAGATTCAGAGAAAGTGAGAGAGAGAGTGTGTGTGTATGTGTGTGTGTGTTGAGGGTGGGGTGGATAAGGTTTAATAAGGGTAAATGTCACATCCCGGCGGAAGCGTGAGATGGTTAATTGGGTGTGACTTGTTTGTATAGAACTCATTGATTAACAGAGTTTATCAGATAGCACAGCAGCATATAACAAACATATCATAACATATTTCATAAGATAATAATAAGGTTAGGATTACATTAAATCATGATAGTCAAAATTTGATCTAATTATAATCCTATTACAACATATTATCTAACTGTTACATCTTCAGTAACGGTGGAAATGCGCGTCCACCGATAGGCTGAGATCATACATATTCACAGTTAGATTCACACAGACTTTCCCCATTACTTCTCCCCAGACGTTATACACATCAAAAGAGAACATTAAGCTGTTAGACATGATGAATTCCTGAAAGTCAACATAAAGTCGGTGAGTTCACAGGTTTATCTTAAACAAAATATTATTGATGCATCATATACAACCAAACCTTACTTAATAATCAGATCATCCATACTGTCATAACATAATTCATAAATCAGATAATATAGCATCACAACACTCATCCTGTTGGTGCAGGAAATATTTTCCTAAGTAGCGCTACCTATATTATCCAACAGTTCCACATCCGAATTAATGGTTGTAACATAAATGACAGTATAACTCAAAAATTGCATCAATCATAAAAATCAATAGTATGCTTTTTCCCCCAAAAGTTTATAAAAATCAAAATGGGGCTATGAATCTCACCTTTACTCCACGAAATCACCTATAAACAAACATATTTATAGTTTAGGAAACATAAATATTTTCTTTAAAATTTTCAGTACCTCAAATAATATCAAATTGTTACAATAAATAGGTAAAGAAATAAGACATAACATACTCAGATTTCATATTTTAATTATTTACAGTTTATTTCCTATAATTTTTGGAATATTCAAATAAACTGTTAAAATTACCTTCGGGTTTCTAAAAATTCTCAAAATTGATCAGAATATTTGGTACATTATTTATAACTTCTCAAAATTTTCTCAAATCCTAAATCATAGCAGAGTCAATTTTTATGATTTTCATCATTTTACTAATATTTAGTAAAAATATCAGAATATGTTCAAAAATTCCTATTTTCGTACAGAATGTTCTTTTCAGCTTTTCATATTTTCTGAAATTTTCTCATAATTTATTGCAAAGTTAAAGTATTTTTCCCGATTTTCATGTGGCAGAAACTTTCAAAATTCATAACTTATTCATAACTTCAAGTTAGGTCATGAAACTTTTTCTGTAAATCCCATAAATCATAAGAGTCAACATATAATTTCCTCAACTTCATTCCAGGTTCAGTTCTTCCAGCATAAATTTTTCTTTCAAATACTTAAATAATTTATATAAATTATTTTACTCATAGAAATGGCATCAAAATTTGCAGAACTATATTTCTTAATATTCTAAACATATTTTCAATGTTTGTTCCCACAATCATAGTCAATTACATAATAAACTGAATTTAACAAATTGCACATAGAATTTTAACCCTTAATTGATAATTTCTTTTATATATCTTTTAAATTTTTATTCATTTATTCATTTAGACTCATAAGACCTTCTTTACTGCTTCTTGAATAAGGTTGATGTACAAGTAAGATTCATGAAACTTTTGGAATGTTAAATCATAAGGGTTAGTCATATGTGTTTGTTTAAACACATGTATAGTCTTTGTAATCTTAACTAGATATGGTTTAGAGAATGAAACCTTGATTTTGATAACGAAAGGAGGTAGTGATAACTGATGGCAGCTTCTTTCTCTGTCGAACCAAGTTAAGCGAAGGTTCCCACGCCTTGTTCTTTTTGTGACAACCGGATGGAAGATGATGATGGTTGATTGTGGCGACACTAGGGTGATAACCGAGAACTTAGAGAAAGAATGAAGGTGACCGTGAGGTGGGGAATGGAGGTGACCGAGGGTGTTGTGGTGGTGTTCGGTTATGGTCTTAACCGAGAGTGAAGTGGAGGTGGTGTATAGAGTTTGAATGTGATGGTGGTAATGGGACAATCCTTCGGCCGAGAGGTTTATAGTGGAGCTGGTCATGATGAACTCTATGCTTAGAGTAATGATTTGGCAACATAGCTTGCATTAGTTGGTCTTCATAGGTTGTTAAGGTGGCGGCTTGAGGGATGATCCGATTAGGTGGCGGTGTAAGGGGGTGGGTTGGTGTCATGGTGGGGCTAGGTGGCATTCAAGGAACTAAGTGAGTCATCATGCCATTATTACAAGGTTTAACTAATGCTTAGGGTGTTTAATCGGGTTGCTTAATCGCCTAATGAACCGAGACTTGAGTTTTCATGATGCTTAAGTTTGAGGTTTAAGTGTATAAGGTTTACTTAGATTTGTTTTGATGTCAAGTTTCTTTGATGTTATCTTGTATTGAGGTGTTTGTTTGGGTTGTGTTTTTGTATCATTTGGTGTTTGTTTGGTGTTATATGGTTGAGGTACTTTGATCACTTAATGTTTGGTATCAAAAGGTTATGAATATGGATACATGCATACGTAAAAGGTTGTGCATGCATGCAACCATGCATACATGCAACATATATATACACATAAACACATAATACACATATGTATACATTTATTAAAAGATGGCACATGCATACGTAGGATATGTATGTAAACATGCATACGTATAATTTTAACATATATGTGCACATAATTATTCATAATTTATATATATAATAGATAATATATACTAGAATTTATTCATAAACTAATTTTGCCTAACCTTATTTTTAGGGTCGTCACAGTAAAAAGACCAATTTACCCTCATGTGCGAGGTAAATGACTTGACTTAACGGACAAAATTAACGTCCGTTAGTGGAAAGAACACAAACTTTAACAAAATTTAATCATAATGGATTTTTGTTGTAATTTTCTTAGTTTGGACGAAAACTAAAATTTTCTATAAAACTAAAGGACGAAAAATGTAATTTACTCAATAAAAATAGCAATTCCTTTTCTTACACACAACATTACTAACCACCACCTGCTAACACCTACACCGCTGGTCACTCACCTCCACTGTCGATCATCTGCCTCCAGTGTTGGGCGCCCCGAGCCTCTTTTTTTCTCTCTCACACTCTCTCTCTTGCCACCTACCATTATAAAGTACCAAAAGAAGAATCGCGAACTAGAAACCCTAATTAGGGTTTCGATTGGGGCTTTAATTGAAGGTGCCCAATTGATAGTAGGTGACAGTGAAGGGGTCTGGTGAGGGAGTTTACGAAGTTTGAACTAAAACGGTGGTGTGCGAAGGTGATGGATCTCGGTTAGGGTTTAAACGAGCATATGGAGGGTGTTTTAATGGTTGAACATAGTAGATTAAAAATGCAAGTGCAGGGTTTAATCGAGCAGATGTAGGGTTTTAATCGAGTAGATGGTCGGTGTTGTGGTTGTGGTGATGGTATCAGTGTCAGTGATGTGGTGGTGCTGGATGGTGATGGCGTCGATGTTGGGGTTGTGCTGGATGATGGTGTCGGTGCTTCTAGATGATGATGGTGTGCGTGAAAATACAAAATTGCCCTTATATTTAACAGAAACTTAACGGTGTTAGTGGGTTGAAGTAAATTGAGAAGGATTGTAAATCATAGGGAGTAAAATCAAGGTTTTGAAACTTTTTGATGAAAATAGTTATTTGGAGCAAACCACATGAAACAAAAGTGAAGTTTACTCTATAAAAAAATCTCAATAATCAATATTCTTAATCCATAGTTGAGATCAAATTATAGAAAAATTTAACGGTGGTAGATGGTGGATGGTACTGGTGCACAATGGTATTGGTGAAACGAGCGGAGTCTTATCAAGCCCGAGCTAAGCTCGCGCTTGACAAAAAAGCTCATTGAGTTATCGAGCCTGAGCTTGAGCTTGACATATCGAGTTCGAGCAGG
Organism: Flaveria ramosissima; assembly: GCA_025215565.1. Taxonomy (NCBI): domain Eukaryota; kingdom Viridiplantae; phylum Streptophyta; class Magnoliopsida; order Asterales; family Asteraceae; genus Flaveria; species Flaveria ramosissima. Next base: position 1,733,868 of record CM046038.1, read on the forward strand.
GTCACGAGCCTAAACAATCTTTTTACTTATATATCTTTTATTTAATTTATTAAATATATTTATATAAATTACTTTTATTATATATAAGTTTGTGGTATAACCATTTAAGTAATTTGTATAATGTGTTATATATACACTATACTTAAATGGTTATACCAAAGAGCAGTCAACACGCTTCAAAAGGTTTGAATTCATTTGAGAAGCCTTCAAACTTTGAGAAAACGCATGAGACTAATTTAAAAGTCTATGTGAAGCATTGAAAGGGTCTCTGAATTGTTACAATTCATAAGCTTGAGTAAAAGACAACAAAAGAAGCTTTAATGTATTTTCTTATAAACCAATTTATTGTTTTTCATTTCAAGTTATATGTCAACTCACTATCTACTTCAAGTATCGTTTTCTCATTAGTTTTAACTTCATTTGAAACATATTTTAGCTTGTTGTAAAGTTTTTAATAAGAACAAAAATCCATAAATTGTTATTTCATAACTCATATATAAATATAATTATACGTGTCCAACATTGTTGAAAAATAATTTTTTCAGCTAATTTTTGTTACACCTATTTATGCGTCTTTGTCAAAGGGGAAACTTTAGAAAAGCATGCTAACTCTTTGAGCTTTGGAACACTGTTCTTTGGAACCCCTAGTTTAATGCATATTAATACAATAATAGTCTCAAACAAACGTATAATCTATACCTTTTAACTTGTATCAATGAATAATTTATCTTTGGTCTTAAGTTTTTTTCAATTAACTACTTCATAATACTAATATCCAACAATATTTTCTAGCAATGTAAGGTGGTGAATAATCTTCAGATAAATATGGGCAAGCACATCTCCGCTCGATGTCCTTGAGGATGTTCATGGCTTTGGTGACAACATATGTGAAACATGAGAAGGAGGTTTGCCTTTAGGGACGGACATATATGAAATAGGAGAAGGAATAGGAAGCGGAGACGGAGATAACCCTGTGAATAGAGGGGCGTTCATGGAGGTAACCAACGTGACACCACATTCGTCAAAGAAACATCGGAGATTTTGTGATAAGGCCTTACATTTTCGGCATTAACTCTTTGAAGAATCCAAATAGAAACCCATGTATTCAAGTGGTGGTTCATACTTCTGTGCGGATGATATGTGGGGCCGTTCTTGCAATTTCAAGTGCCCCGTGCAAGTAATAAAAATAACCTGGCCTAAAAAAATAAACATATATAAATTAAATGTCAGAATTAATACGACAATTGTTATAATATTAAACAAAACAAAATTATAGAATCAAAAGAACATAGTTTACATAGTTAAAAGGGCTATCCGACTCTTTTAGCATTGTTGGATACAAAGTAAAAAAACCTCTAAAAGATAAACTTACTTAAATAAAAAAATAGCCTTAACATGCCCATCACCAATATTAGGGGATGTTTGTTTTTTTTTTTGAAAATCTCTTCTTGACATCTTTTGTCGGCATCGCGCAGACCACGCGCAAACGTTGAGATTTGCAGAGTGTTTGTTTTTTGAAAGACTTTTTGTTAAAAAAAGGTCTACGCGAGGTCTACATGATACAGACTTGACACAACCATTTTTAAAGTCTTTTAAAGTCTGCAGATGATAAAACACCATCATCCACCACCACCCATGTCCACCATCACCATGTTCCACATCCACCATCACTGTCCGCCGCCACCACCACCGTCCGCCTCCACTACCGTCCGTCACTACTACCGTCTGCCTCTACCACCGTCCGCTACCACCACCGTCCGCCTCCACCACCGTCCGCCTCCACCACCGTCCGCCACCACCACCATCTGTGTCCGTAACTGTCCGCCTCCACCCACCATCCATGTGGAATAATATGTATTTTTATGGTTTTATAGATACTAAAAATGTGAATTATAATTTTTAAATAAAATATATTTTTATTGTTTTATGAATATTATTGTATTGTTGTATGATTTTTATTTAAATTTTAATGTTGAAGTACTTTTTAAAATTTAAAAAATAGGTTTATTTTAATTACAAAATATTTTAGCAGTCTGCAGATGTTAAAAAACAAACAATCATCTTGTTGCAGACTGCAGACATTTGGTCAAACTCTTAGGTGCTGTTTGTTTTTTCTGCAGGAAAATGTCTGCAGTCTGCGGACCACATCTGCAGATATCTGCAACAGAAGAGGTGGACCAAATGTCTGCAGTCTGCAAGAAAAAGACTGTTTGTTTTTAACATCTGCAGAATGCTGAAATATTCTGTAATTAAACTAAATTTATTTTTTAAACTTTAAAAACAACTAATACATTAATATATAAATAAAAGTCATAGAAATACATTAAGATATAAATAAAAGTCATACAACACTACAATAATATTCATAAAACCATACGATTACATTTATAAATCGTTTATTCGACATTCTGCATTATCTGCTCAGCAATTTCATCTCTTAATTGACTCATATATTCTCGATCGGATGCGGTACCATGTTCTTCAACATCATTTTCTTCAGCATCAACGTGCATATCACAATTTTCAAAGGACACATTGGGTTGATCGTATTGTGTAAAAAAGTCATCGCTAAGACCCTCTTTCCTTATAAAATTATGCAACGCGAAACATGCAACGGTAATGTTCCTTTGTGTAACCAACGGAAATGGTGTCATCCTCTTCAATATATGGAACCGTGCTTTCAAAACACCAAACGAACGCTCAATAACGTTTCGTAGTTTTGCATGTGCATGGTTAAATTTTTCTTTATCGGTCAATGCACGATTCCTATGAAAATCTCCAAGCCAATACCTTACATTACGATATGGAGCCATAAATCCTCGTATGTGTGCATAAGCGGCATCACAAAGATAATATTTATCTGTAAGGATATATAAATAATTAGGAAATTAAACTTAAATACCAAACATTTAAAAACAATTTATATACCTGATGGTGGTAACGGAAATGGAGCATTTGTATCTGATAAGGCCTCTGATAATATTCTGGAATCATGTGCTACCCCTTCCCAACCCGCCACAATGAATGTAAAAATCATGTTGAAGTCACAAATTGCTAATACGTTTTGATAACACTCTCATTTTCCCCTTCCTCTATATAAATCTTGTTTACTAGCAGAGACAACAACATGTATCAAAGTACCATCAAGTGCACCAACCGCTCCCTTAAAAATTCACCGAAGTCTTTTGTTATGTCCCAGAATGTTTGGATTTGGATTGAAAGAAGTTGGTACTATCATATCTTTGGCAAAAAGCATCATTTTATCTAACACTTCATAAAAGAATTTATGAATTGTTTGCCTTGAGTGTTGAAATCTACGCTTTATAACCACGTAACGTTGATTATCACCAATTATCATTAAAAACATAGCCATCTTCTCCTCAACCAATACATGTTTACTATCCTTTAACGAATAATTTATTCTAAAATGTGCACATAGTCGGACAAAGGATTCACGAGACATACGTAGCAATTCAATGCATTGTTTGGGATTTCCTTGCAATAACTCTAACGTGTATTTATGCCCTGTCATTTCTGAATCATTTTCTCGCATTCGTTTCAAACCTCTTCTCCAAAAAAACGAACATACAAGTACATAAGAATTACTAGAAGTAATTTCTTATTATAATCCATATGATCCTGTGTTAATAATAAAAAAGGCAACCATTAAACATCAAAATGTCATCATAAACATTAACCATAAAACATAACAAAATGTCATCACCAACCAAATACAACCATAAAACATAACAATGTCAACACCAACCAAATACAACCATCAAAACATAACAATCTCATCACTAACCCAATACAACCATCAAACATAAACAACGTCACGTGCACAATTATATTAGTTTCATACTTTTAGCAGTCATTGTAATCCAGCCTTTTAATACTTCTGGAATTTCTGGCAGTGTCATCCACGCCTCTCTCATGGATGACGACACTCCAAAGATATGAAAAGCAGCTAAAAATAAAGGATCTAACGGGTCTAAACCAACCAATTTTAACCTCTCAGAAAAGTCAAGTACTGTTGATCCATCTTTTCCTTTAATAAAAAACTGAAGAGCCTTTTGCATATCAGATGCTAAATCATCAGATGTGATAGATGATTTCGAGGTTCTGGCCCTTTTGTCTGGAATAGGGTCGGGGGCCGGATCCTCGGTAGGCTCGGGGGTATCCTCTGGAATAGGCTCGGAATTGTGTTGTTCAAAATCAAAAGAGCCAGCATCATCTTCTATGTCATGAAGAATTGTATGTGTAATCATAAGTGGTTTGACACGTTGAGCATAAGATGATCCAGCAACTGAAGTTGTTTGAGTTGAAGTCCACTTGCAATTTCCAGTGGCAGTATTACCATCAAATAATTCTGCACAAAGTTCTTGAAAAGGCAATGGAGTCGTTTTCAAAGATCCAGCCTTCGAATGCCCCTAAACCCAAAATATAAAAATATTATAAGTATATATTTATATGTAGCCTTTAAATATATATATAAGTATATGTTTATATGTGAACATACCTTCTTAAATTCTTTCCACTCCTCGTTTGTTAGGGAAAAAGTATTTGTTTGAGGATTATATATTTCCTGTTTTGTTTTTCAAATACACAAATCCGACGTACTTGGCTTTCAGATTGTCATAGTCGTTCTTCATTTGTTTTTGATTCAATTCAAGGTCAAACTTTTCTTTAAGATTTTTTCCTAATCTATTCCAAGAGTCTTTTTGCATACTCAAACCTTTCCTACCCACCTTATTTATTTCTTCAACGCAAGTTTCTAACAAACATTGAATTTGCTCGCTTGACCATTGATGTTTCTCGCCCATTTCTATTAAACAATAAAAACATAATCACTAACCTTAAAAAACCAATTAATAAACCAATTTATTCTTCATACAAACTATAACAACCAACTAAACCATATACAAACCATATACCAAACCATATACCAACCATACACCAACCAACTAAACCAATTCATTTCTCATACAAACCATATACAAACTAATCATACAAATCATATACCAACCAATTAAACCAATTCATTTCTCATACAAACCGTAAACAAACTAATCATACAAATCATATACTAACCAAATAAACCAATTTATTTCTCATACAAACCATATACATACTAGTCATACAAACAAACTAATCATAAAAACAAACTAATCATACAAACAAACTAACCATATACAAACTAATCATAAAAACAAACTAATCATAAAAACAAACTAATCATAAAAACAAACTAATCATACAAACAAACTAACCATACAAACAAACTAATCATACAAACAAACTAACCATATACAAACTAATCATATAAACAAACTAATCATACAAAAAACTAATCATACAAACAAACTAACCATATACAAACTAATCATATAAACAAACTAATCATACAAACAAACTAATCATATACAAACAAACTAGTAAGATACCCGCGCGATGCGACGGCGGCGACAAACAATTTAATCCGTTTCTACTTTTGCAATACGATTCATGTGTGTAAAATAGCTAACACCACTTGACATAATATCTAGATTATAGATCTCCAAGTATGGAAATAGCACACCAAAATGACAGGGTAGATGATAAGGGGAAGCGATTTATCTCTTTGTTTTTGCAACTCCATCAAAATGTTTCACCATGTGGGGCAAAATCATGGGATCAAAGCTTAAGGCAACAACAAATATATTGTCCTTGAGGGTGTCTTTCAAGCGCCTTTTGTCATCATCAAGTAAGCATTAAAATACTCAAATGCAAAACCAAGAATATAAACTTCGAACATAAAAAAAGTTCATAGTTCAAAATGTGTAAAATTGTTTTGAGTAGTTTTGCTAGAACTGTTTGATTCCTACACATTACATTATAGGATCCTCAAGAATTTAAGAACTCCAAATACAGAGTGATAAAGCTTCCAAAACATTATAATTCTAGTAGAGTAAACTGAAAACCCCATTTAAAAGCTTTTAGATAATCCATTACGAGTTCTTCACAGAGGATGCAATCTCCCAAGAAGCAACATCTTTTGAATGATATCTACAATACAATTACCATTTAGTGCTGATTTCCCTATATAGAATGGAACCAATTAGTTCTTGCAAATCAAACCTGATATATGTCGGCTATGAAACCGTGAAAAGAATATCATCAACTGGAAAGAGGACCTGTAACAAATCATATAATATTATACGGAACGAATCATACACAAAATGAAATGCCATATATCACACCAAAACTAAAACTCTTTGTGTCAAATCTTAAGACACATTACACCCATTTAGTCTAATAAACCCCAATATTTACTCACACCAAACATACATAAATAGCACTCGCCAACAGTATATATATACTACTACAAATATTACAAAACACACTCAGAATAGATACCCCCAAAATATAGAGGAATCGACTATTATCTTCAAATCCGAACTTGTAAAATATTATAAATAAACTAATACATACTATCAAGTAATAAGGAATATGATATTAAAAATAAGAATAAATTACCACAACTTGGCTAACTGATTAGTGGATTTTGCTAACTAAAAAATTATGTTTTTCTCTTGTTAAGGTGCTCGTGATGAAAAATAGACCGTTGAAATTTATGTACCAACAACATTTGCAATGAATATAATTTGACAAGATATAGATTTGCACCTATCTATTGTTTTCAAACCTGTTATCATGAGTGTAAAGAGAGTTACTTGCCATATGTTAGTGCCTTACATTTCTTTGTATCTTATCAAAGCTTGAAACTTTAGTCTTTGTCTTTTTATCCGATGGTTTTCTTTCATCGAGTTGTTAACGTTTGCTACAATATATGCCTACAAAAGGAATGACATTTGATTTGATACACGCTATAGCCCGGTCTATAATGTTGGGCGACTAACAATTTAGTATTAGCTCTTGAACTCCTGTATCTTAGCTTGATTATATGTTCATATACAACACTTAATCAAGACATTAGACAATCATCATATTCTTTCATAATTATGTACAATTTTGTGCTCTTAACGGGAAAAGAACATGGTAGAACTCAACCAATCGTGAAATCATAGTTATAAACGCTAGTCCCATTGATAACAATCTTACATTACAAGATACAAAATACCTAAACACAATATATTGATGCATGTTACCCGAGTTAATTGCCTACTTTTATGATTCCGATGCAAAACAACATAGTTTGCAGGGACATGTAACCCAAGAAATTATATAAATCGATGAAAATATTTATTGAACACAAAAAGGTTGGTGATGCTTAGGAGCAATTAAGATGAGATTAAGAGTCTTACACTTGAATGAAGCCTGACCTAGATGTACAAATTTTGTGAAGGTTGATATTACAAGGGTTTGGTTTCATGTAAGATAATGTTTATGAAACTATTTATTTGTGATGCAAATGTATGAGGATATGACAATGGTAGTTATTAATGAATGTTTGAAAACAGTAAGAACTAAAACAATATAATTTTAACACCAATATAAACTTTCGACCCACATTTCAATTTGCAGAAATCATATTGGCAAACTCCATCCTAAAAAAATCAATATAGCTTCATACTTATACAGTTATACCTGATTGTGTCCTCAAACATTGATTCGTTTGTCTTGATGTGATCGAACGATATATGATGGTGACCCCAGATGTTGATTCGATTAACCCTAACAGAGTTAGCATCTTCAATGTTGATGTTGAACGCCGACCACCGTGAAGCCCTAAGTTCTCCCAATAAAAGCTCAAGAAATCTCAATAACAAATCAGAAAATCCAATCCTTTTATGCATAACATATAAACAATAGGAGCCATATAAACTTAAAACGGAAATGCAATTACCTCAGGATATGCACATGATTGAGAGGGTGTAACTTTGTAGGACTGATTTGTGATTTGAGATTTGAAATGTCAAAATAGTGCGCCATTTCTCACTGTAATTGTCTCTTTCGTGAATGTCGATTAATTTTGACGTGCAGTTTTTTCCATGTATCCATGCCTGGCGCCATATCTGGAACGTCAATTAGGGTACTTTTCTTGACCTGAGAGGAATCTTTCTCTTGACATATTGTTGAAAACTTGAAATAAATGATTCTCAAGTAGTGAGTGCTTTAGACTTGTAAAACATGCTTTGATAGTTGTACATCTCTTAATTTTAAGAGATTTAAGTGAAAAGACCATGTTGTCCTTGCTATATGCATATTAATATAGTATAGATTAATCATACAAACAACAAATCAAAAAAAAGAAAAAAAACAGTACCTGCAGAGGTGGCGACGAGGAGGGGGCGAAGGGGAGGGGGCCGAAGGGGAGCAGGCGCGGTGGTGACGGGGGGCGGTGGCGACCGGGGGGGGGGGGGGAGGGGCGAGATGGTTGTGAAGATGTAGATGAAGATGGTTGTGAAGATGGGGAGGGGCCCGAAGGGGAGCAGGCGCGGTGGCGACGGGGGGGGGGGGGGGGGGGGCGAGATGCTTATGAAGATGAAGATGAAGATGGTTGTGAAGATGGGTGGGGAATGAGATGGAATCAGATTTTAGGGCTCAACCAATTCTAGAAGAGAAGAGGTTAGAAGAGGTGTGAAGACATTGTTCCACCTCTTCTCCGTGCAGAGGTGAGGAAGATGTTTTTTAATGAAACGTCTTCCAGAAAACAAACAGTCTGCGAAGTAAAAACCTCTTCCCGCGTCTGCGAGCGCGCAGATGAAGAGGTGGGGAAGAGGTTTTTTCAAAAAACAAACACCCCCTTATCCTGCAGATGTTTGTAAATATGGTCCGCAGACTGCAGAAATTTTGCTGCAAAAAAACAAACATTATATTAGTATCCAAAAAGTTGTAAGCACGTTAAATCCAAAACCATAATTTAAAATCAAACAATATATCAAATTCAAGATCATAATCAATGCATAAAAAAATTAAATCAATTCGTAAAAAACCGTAAATTATAAATCAAAATCATAAAGATACACTTCTCGCTTCTCAAACATTAATCCATATAAATTACAAATTTTGGATGCATTGCACATTCTCGACTCTCGTAACGCCATGGGCGACCCTGAGGGGGGGTGGACGACCGTTCAGGGCCCAATCTCCTCAGGGGTCCGAAATTTTTAGAAAAATTAATATTATATATGTATCTATATATGTTTTTTTGAAACAACTGTAGGCCATTAAAAAAATCAATAGTACCTATTGAAACTTAGATTTTATTAATGTTTATTTAGTTTAGTACACTACTATTTATCCAATCTAAACTCATTTCAAAAACTTTAGCAGTGTCTCATGATTTGCTTAAAATATGTAAATTGATTATTTGCTATAATAATTTTGTTTATTGGTAAAACAATTGTTGTCGTATAAAAAATTTTTACATACGTATTATTGACTTTATATTATAAGGGCCTATTTTTTTCTACTCGCCTAGGGCCCAAAATTTTTTGAGTACTCTCAGGACCGGCCCTGCGTAACGCCATCGTCCTTTATGTCGATTGCCACAGTTGAGTTTGGATTTCATGATATCGCAAGTTAACTTTTTTTTCTTTGTTTAATTATGTTTAAATACTAATTGAGTTAAATAGGTATTAGATGGGCTAAAATTATACAGCTTAATATATTTTCAGGTTAAAATTTTAATTGACAAGTTACCTTTAATGTCAAAAGCCGAATAAGAACTATCTTTTAGATGATAAGCTTCTCTCATTTTCAGACTTCCGTGTGTGTATCTTTAATTCTTGTCCACTTATGATGAAAATCTTAACATGTAATAGCAAGTTATGTTTAAAGTCACAAATAGAGAAATAAAATAAAATTTTAATTATCATATTATTGAAACACTTATGCATGGTAATCATAACGATTAAGTACACATGCAACACATTGTTAGAATATGTATGTGACATCTCTTCTTGTTCATAAATTGCTATTCAAGGATGTTGTATGGGTTTATTCAGATGGTAAAGATAAGACGATTTCTCGACTTGAGTCTTGTAGTTTGCCAGAGCTTCAGCGATCAATTTATCTATTTCCAACTTGCTGCATCCTGGAGGAGGAGCCGGCTTACCATTGTCAGGAGAAGGACTAGGTTGACCACCATCAGGTGGCGATGGCTGCCCGCCTCCAGGAGAAGGAGATGGTTGTCCACCTCCTGGAGAAGGAGAAGCACCGCCACCTGGTGGAGACGGCTCCCCGCCTCCTGGTGAAGGAGTTGGCTTACCGCCATCAGAAGGAGGAGCGGGCTGCTGCCCACCTTCAGGTGGAGATGGCTGCCCGCCTCCTGGTGAAGGAGTTGGATTACTACTACCAGGAGGCGTAGGTTGCCCGTCATTAGGTGGAGGTGATTTTCCACCTCCTGGAGGAGTTGGTTGTCCCCTTTGGGAGGTTTCGGCTGCTCTGAAGGAGGAGCCGGGTTCTTGTCTTTCGGACCACATTTTACGTAGCAAAAGCACATGTATTTAGATTCACGTTGGTGACAAGATCCATGATCTGCACCTTCCCACTCTATGCACTGCTTGTCGCACTTCTCTGCGTCTTTGCAGGGTCCAAACCAGGTCTTACTCGGCTTTTCACATAACTTTGCCTTCACGATGACCAAATCTGTTCGCGTCATTATAATTTAGTAAGTAGTAGTTAAACTTTAGAAGAAACTTTGGATATTTATATAACTTCAAATTCGTTATATAAGGAAAAAAATAGTTAATTAATATTAATAAGAATATTGTAAAGATGTTTGATTTAGGACCTGAGATACTAAGAATGATGAGGACCATAAGATGTAAAACAAGACAAGTTTTTGCCATTTGAAGCTGGTAATTAGGAACCACCAACTTTTGCTAGGGGAAAGAAAATGTTGAGAAGGAAAGGGTATTTATAGACGAATAAATATGTTCAACCTTTCATGACACGTACTTGAATCCCGATAATCTGTACAAGTCCACGTCAAACTGAGTCTGTATTTATTAAATATTAGACCATCTGTAATGGAGTTGTCTTTGACACCACAAAACCCCTAGATAGCGTCGTTCCTCCAACACCCCATCGCTCGGCTTTGATTGTGGGGTGTTTCTGGCTTCACGTTTTGTAACCACAAATGCTCAAGAATAGACTATGGTGAGCGTTCCTTAAAAATGAAAAAAAAAACTTTTTCTCTATTTTCTTACACTAATATATTGACACATATATAAAAGGTTATGTATTATTAAATCTTTTTTAAATAACTTTTGATTCATAAACTTATTAATTTAGGAATTCATATATTACTACATGTTTATAAAAGAAACTCATTAGATTAGTATCTTTTAATAAGGTTTAGGAGTTTACATACTTTATGAATATATATTAATTTATTGAACTTTTATAATATCAATTCATGTTAATTTTATGACTTTACACTTATTTCTTCATGTAAGAGGAAATGTGAGGCAACCTATTGCCATAAAGTAATCTTCACATGTAAAGTATAGACAAGTTTTATGTTTCTATACATACGTTTATAAGTGCAAACTTTTCTCTGTCTACAATTATAAATGTGCAACTACTAAAATTAGTATTTATTATCTTTTTTCACACTTACAAATGAGAATGTCTTGTATGCATTTAAGACTACAAACAACTTGATAACATATTTCTAATATTTAAATAGAGAACACGAGGGAGCTTGAACAAATGATATATTTGTTACGATGACATATTATACGTTACTTACAATCAATTCTGAATTAAGCCAATATCGAGTCGATTAAGGCTTACCATAATAAAATTTTTGAGAGAGAACTGATTAGAGGAGTCGCTATAGAAAATTAAGTTTGGTATAGTGATAGATGTGCTAAATGGTTTCAAGCGAAAATGTGTGGTAATTATTGTTGAAAGCGTAGTTTTTGTTGGTAGAAAATTAGGTAACGAGTTTTATAACTTCATGTTGTTTTGTCAAACATTTCGAACTTGTGATGAGAGGTTGAGGAGATGAGTTCTTTTGACACGTAGAGCTTTCATTCCAACAAACACAAATCTACTAGTTAGGTTTATAATTTTGTACAATTTATTGATTGAGAAAGATTTATTCTTGTGAAAGATTAGATTGAAGTATAAAAATTCGATTAATTAACACAATTACTAAAGAATAATTTAGCCGGTAAATTATCATATGATCCTTCTAACTAAATAACCTATCATTTAACATGTCATTGTGAGATGAGATTGGACGTCACATTTACAAAATTAAATGCCTATAAAAAGCATAATAACTTAATGATCTCAACTTTCTCCTGCATCAATTTTAGAACAAATACTTCTTATTATTTTCTATTGTTTCCTATATCATATATGCTACTAAGATAAAACTTCGTGTATTATGTATAAATAAATATTAAATATTACTAATGAAGATTTAAATCAAAATGATATCTGATAAGGATAAAATGAAATTATTTATAAGTAATAAAAGAATAGTATCGTTTTTAACTAAAAAAACGGATTTTTAAAGATTTAATAACAAAATATTGCTTGTTAAAAAGAGTCATTCTTTATAAAAATTCATTCTCGTTGTTTATTAAGCATGGTTTTAAGAAGTTACAGTTTTCAAAAAAATAATGAGATACATGATAAAATAAAGAGTAAATTTCGATTTTGGTCCTTGTGGTTTGATCATTTTAACCATTTCAGTCCAAAAAAACTTTGATCATATCATGCCCTGTAGTTTTATTTTTGTAACGATTTTGGTACCTGATACTAACTTTGTTAGTTTTTACAGTTAAATGTAAGGGTACTTTGGTCATTTAACATTTAGAGGACTAGTTATGTAAATTATATTAGATTAGGATAATTCTTGTAATTTTTTAAAACAATAAAAAATAAAAAAAACAAAACCTAGATATAATCTAACCCATCTCCAGATCTCCCAACCCACCCACCCCACCCACCCCACCCTACCATAGATTTCCCAACCCACCCGCCCCACCCTACCACAGTTGCGGCGGTGGCGGTGATGCAGGGGGTGGTGTTTGAGTTGTCGTCGTACTAGTAAAAATACGGGCACGATTAGTCGTTGGTCTTGAAGAGGAAGCCGACGAGAGTATACGGGCACGAGTATGAAGGTCGCTAAAAACCCAAACGAACAACACTTCAACCTCGTGATGGAAATCAACGAGTATACGGATGTCTACCACGACATGAAGTCAATAGGTCGTTGGTCTCGAAGAGGAAGCCGACGAGAGAGTATCAAACGCATGACGAAAACGGCCGATCAACCAGATCTGACCTTCGATCGCTCTAACTCTTGTTCCACCGGAAACACAAGGATCTAGCGTTGAATTCGTACCTACCGTTCATCATCAACAAGTCGAAAAAGTGGAATCAAATCGAGAAAACAGTGAAGCTGTTTACAGTCGATCGACGGATGAGCTATTCGCGATACCCTACGACGTGGACGTCAGTGAATCTGGACCATCCAGCGACGTTCGAGACGGTGGCGATGGATTCCGATGCTAAGGAGAAGGTGATGAAGGATCTGGATATGTTTTTGCAGAGGAGAGGGTATTATCGAAAGGGTGGGAAAGCTTGCAGAGGGTGGGGTGGGTGTTGGGAGATCTAGAGATGGGTTAGATTATATCTAGGTTTTGTTTTTTTAGTTTTTATTATTTTAAAAAATTACAACAATTATCCTAATCTAATATAATTTACATAACTAGTCATCCAAATGTAAATTGACCAAAGTACCCTTACATTTAACTGTAAAAACTGACAAAGTTAGTGGTAGGGACCAAACCATTACAAAATTAAAATCATAGGGCATGATATGATCAAAGATTCCTTTTTGGACTGAAATGGTTAAAATGGTCAAACCATAGGGACCGAAACCGAAGTTTACTCTAAAATAAATTAAAAAAGGGTGGTGAGAGCAATGAACTATGTTTTTCAATTGTACCCTTTCCATCGAATCATGTATAAGTGCTTATGCCACTTTATTGTTTAATAGAAAATTGGTGTTTTAACGTATCATACCCCGGATAAATCGAAAACATTGAGGCGTGATGAAATTGAATTATAACACAAGGATAAAGAGTACTAAAATAAATTACTTATTAAAACCAAATAGTTTGTTACATTTAATTCTAAAACAAATAAACCGAACAAGCAAATAAGTCTTCATTTTATTTAAAGTTTAACTAGGTCTAACTAAAACTTATTCTTGAAACCTAGCATAAGCAAAGCAATAAACTTAGTTTCCATTACCTGAAAACATGGTAAATATGACAACTAAAAAGTTGATGAGAACATAGGTTTATAAATATACATATAGTATATATCAATGTACAAACCAACAAACAATTTTCCAAATACAAGTAAATAAACTATTATACATAAGTACACAACCAACCCTAGTGATCGAATGCCCTCCTGTTTTACCCCCTAACACAAGAGGTTAGACTAATAGTATGTTTGTCTAGCATGCAGTTTCTGACCATACAGCTCCTTCCAAGTCAAAAAGAATACGTTGACTAAAAGGACGCTCGATATTGATTGGCATGAATCAACCCGAGTGCCGAATGTGTTTGTTAGGTCAATAGATCTATCTGTACTCCTATGGCTTTCCTAAAGTTAATGATTGTGTAGATTTTAGAAATATAGGGACTTTGTAGTAAAAATTATCAGAATATAGAAACATGTATAATCTGTTAGGTTTACTAGCATTAAAAACTGTCATTGAGTTTGCAAAATACTAGTTTTGACTTTAGAATTTGAATTTTCAGTTTGATATCGAGAGCATGTTTCGATCCCAAAATATAAAAGAAAAGGGGGCTATGAACTCAGTGTGCAAATTAGATAGGTTGATCTTGCAACTTGTAGAACTTGGAGTGAGGATTTCTCTGAGTAAGTTTATATAGTTAGTTTATTGTATTTGTCGATAATTGAGGGGTTGTTATTTTATAAGTTCAAGAATGGTTTTCGTATACTAGATATGTGCAATCCAAGAGTAGCAAATCCAACAAAAAGATTCCCAGGAAAGAGTTGGTAGATTTTTATCACTTAAGTACCACATCTTTCCTTAGCCAGAACCTTTCACTTGTTGTATAACTACATACCGGGTGGAACGATTCTAGATGTATACTAGACCAAGTCAAAGGTGTGTTTGGTATGTTTATAAATTATAGGGAACTAATAAAATTCTAGCAAGGATGGGAATGAACAAGTTGTATAATATAGGGTTATAATTAAAAATATAAAGAATTTTACTAGAAACATGATTCAAAGTTGATAGATGACCATAAGAATCATTAAAGTTTGGATTTTTATTGTTTAAAACATCTTTATATTGATTATTTTTCAATAAAAATCGTTTCTTTATATTATATTTATGAAAATTTTGAAAAGTTGCAAAATATAGGGTTTTGATGTATTTGGACGGATTCACGTACTAAACTTACCTGAGCTGTTTGAGCGGTCATTAAAAGACGTTATTTATATGGTTAGAAATATAATAATTTGAATTTAATTTTGAAAAAAAGAATTCATAGAAAAAGGATTTGTTCTGAGGGAGATATGGTTGTCCGAAGTTGGCCTCTTGAATTTGTCAAAATCCAAAAATTCAAGCTTGATATCACACAAGTATGTTGTTTAATCATAGATCCAAACTAGTTATAACTAAATTTTGATAAAACAAAATTAGAAACATATGAACATGAAGAACACCAAAACTTACTTGATAAGGAAAACTTCTTTGATGCTTAAGAGAGTTTCTATGAGTGACATTTGATGCTCTGAAAGCTCTAGATTTAAAATTTGGTGTGAAAAATAATGAGAGTAAGATCCTCTATTGGGAAAAATTAAGGTTTTAGTTTTCAATTAGGATTAAGTTTCTTAATATTTTTATTAATAAAAATAATATATTTTGATAGGGATGGGTATGAAAGAATTTTTTATGATATTTTAGAGTTAGAATAAGTTTGGTTTATTATTTGCTAGATTTAGGATAATTACTAGTTTTACTTATTAGTATATTAAAAATATATATCCCTTAAATGATTAAAATAATAAAATATATATATGTAGTTTTGTAACTATCCATGCACAATATATATATGCGTGTGTATATATATATATATATATATATATATATATATATATATATATATCTATATAGAGATATATATATGTATATGTATATATATGTATATATATATATATAGTGTATGTATATATGTATATATCTGTATCTATCTATACTATATATCCATATCTATATCTATTCTATATCTATCTATATCTCTCCCCTCTATCATTCCCTCTATATATATATACACACTATATATAGGTATCTAATATATGTCTATATATATAGTCTATATATGTCTATATATCTATATGGATATATATATCTATATATATAGCTATATAAATCTCTCCTAGAGTCTGTCTATCTCTACGTATATCTACAGATAGAGACGTATATATACCATTCTATATATCTATATAGAGATACATATATCTATATCCGTATATATATATATCTACGTATATATAGATATCTCCGTCTATATATATATCTATATATCTATATATATATCTATCTATATATATATATATATATATGTAATTTTAATTTCTTTACTATAATCTATTTTTAAAAATATTGTTTGATTTTAAAACATATAGATGAGAGAGAAAAAAACTATTAATAAAATTGATTTTTAATAAGAGAGATAAATTAATTAAGTGTTTAAATTACTATAATATTTTTTTGGAGGGAAAGTGACATAATAATGTTTAAAAGAATGACAAGTGGCAAAAAGAGAGATCAAGAGAATGAAAAGTGCTAAAAGAAAACTTTTTTAATTAAATACTATAGATATAGATTTATATTATATTATGTTTAGATAATTATATAAATCTTTTGCCCTTATAGTTATATATGTTTCATTTATGTAGTAATTTAGCATTATCTTAGACTTTGATTAGTTCTAGGGTAATTCCAAATTACTATTTCTAGCAAGATCGAATATTTACACACATATTATTATAGAATCACATTAGCATGCAATAGTATCACAATTAATCACAATTTATGAAATATAAGATAGTGTCCACAAATAGGTTCTTGAATTTAATCAATGTTTACATATGAAAATATCATAATCATTAAAAGAGTTAATCAATTAGGTTAAGCATGAAAAATTAAGGATGTTACATAATGCTCCAATATGTGAGTGTTTTTAACAACATAAACCTAGCATACATGGTAATGAAAAACATTACTATAGTTGATGATAACAAATTTTTTTGAAAAGAGAATCCAATGTTTCAGATAACTCGTTAGAGATCCAACAAAACCCAGCAAATGAAAGAGCATGCAAGTGAGGGAACAACAAACATAGTAAATGGACAAACAAGGTCTAAGAAATATATTAATTGATCTCACAAGTAATCATAGCATACCATATATATATATATATATATATATATATATATATATATATATATATATATATATATATATATATATATATGGGGGGCGGTTACTATAGAAAGTGTGTTTTTCGTGCGAAGCGTACAAAATTTTGGGGTGGAATTATCACGTAAAACAATAATAATCATGCAATAACAAAGTGATAATTATGCAAGACAAATTTCACTCGCGTGGAATTATCACGCAAAGATAGAATTATCATGTAAGAATACCCTCTTGCGTGATAATGCCACATTTGCGTGATAATTACACCTTTGCGTGATTAATTCTCACACTTGCGTTATAATTCCACCCGTAAGCTTAATTTTTGCGTGATAACTTTGTACGCTTCGCACGGAAAAAACACTTTGTACCGTATATATATATATATATATATATATATATATATACACACATATATATATATATATATATATATATATATATATAGATATATATATATATATATATATATATATATATATATATAGATATATATATATATATATATTATATATATATACCTATATCTACATATCTTATATCTATATATATATATATAATATATATATATATATATATATATATATATGAGTATATCTATATATATGTGTATATATATATATATATGTATATTTGAACGATAAATGTGCGATCTTGCTTCGGAGTATAGATGTTATCTTAATCGGGTTCAACTATTTGTTTCACAATCAGGACCGCATCCCTAACCCACTCGGGAGGAAATTCATTATAGCATTCACAACCCATTCCCTATCATTATCCATATAATTACACTAAAAATCATACTTTCTCTCTATTTTTCGATTAAATAATAATTTTTGTATCTTTATCATTACTTTTTTTTTCCACTCACAACCACTTAAAAAAAATAAAAACATTATAGGGTTTTGAACAGTGTTTCCCAAAAATACAGATTAAACAGTAAATTTTTCATATACTTCACTCACAATCACTTATAACTATGCCATATAATATAGGAAACACACTCACAAAAATTTAGGCTGTGAATGCTCTTATTGAGAAAACCCACTGACTCAACTATGAGAATTTTACTCAGAGTGGGACTTGAACCCATAACCTCTCCTTATTCATATCATGAGTAAGCAAAGTTATATTCAAAAAATTATTACCATAAAATATTTAAACAGAAAATAATTAAATTTTCATTTGAAGCTAGTTCAAAACTTCGGATCCACCCAAGAAAGTAACATTTACTCAAGCCGGAAGTGCGAGACTTTGTATCTTTTGAAGGTTCAAGTTTTAAACCTTTATATTAACGAATATCACTAACTTGATGATACTATAATTAACAAATAATCTGCAGTTAAAAAAAAAGAAAAAAAATTACCATATTTGTAGGTTTCTTTAAGCCCTTTATTTGTAGGTTTCTTTAAGCCCTTTGTTAGTAGCTTTAAGATCAGAAGAATGCACACGCTAGCTAGGTAGGAATGGATCATAAGAACGCACCGGCTCGGTAGGAATATTATCAATATGAGTCGATTGTGAGTTTGTGATGAGGGTGGGTATAACCTTCGGTAAACTACATTAATAAATAACATTATTAAAAAATTATTATACCAAATGTTTATAAGTGTGTATTATTACCATATGTAAAAAAAGTTTCTTCAACCATTTTTTGTTGAGATACTACGTGACCTTGAAATTCCGTTGTTTATTGTCGTGGCACGTACGACATTGGCACAAAATTTACTTTTTTATGTAACCTAATTATGAGTTAAAAATAGTAGAAAATAAAAGGCTGTTTGTTTGGGTCTGACCCGGCTGACTGGCTGACTCGGTCAGCCGGTCAACTTGTTTGATGTGCTTGAAATCAGATCTGACCAGGTCTTTTTAGTCTGACCCAGACCTAGATTTTTAGCATTCTAACCAAGCCAAAAAAAGGGGGGGGGACCTGCAATCCGCATTCACCCTTGCACACCGCCTCCTCCCGTCGGTGACCCCCTCCGCCGGTCCACCGCTGCTGACCAGCTGACCCGCGGCTGCTGCTGTTGGCCTGAGCTTTCGTGGTCAGGAGGGTGGTGCGGTTCCAATGGGTTCTGAGGTGGTTCGATGGGAGTGTGGTGATGAGGTTGGGGTTGGGAAGGAGAGGAGGGAGAAAGATATCGTGAAAGCCATTGATGGATAATTGAATTGGAGATGTGTGTTTGGGTTTGTTATTGGGGAGGCGGTGGGGAGATGCGTGTTTAGGTTTGTTATTAGGTGGAGATGTTGGGGGTTGTAAAGGGGTTTGATGTGATCTTATGAAGAAGATTGTTGGGGGTTGCTAAACAAAAGATATCCGGTAATTAAAAAGATCCGGTAAATTATGTTTTTTTCTAAAAATTTGGCTATATTTATTGATTACACAACACCAGTTAAATGCAAACTCGTCAGAACTTCGGGGCAATATGGTTATTTCTATTATTCAGCAGAGTTAGTCACATGCTGAATCAAACAACCAAATTTCAGTCAGATGCAGACTCAGTCAGAACTTCTAACTAGGTCAGCTTCTGACTCAGTCAGATATTACTGAGTTAGCGGTAATCAAACAACCCCTAACTCTTTGTGCCCTATAAAATGAACTCTTGAAATGCTAAGACTCTTGAACATGAGAATAAGTTTTCAAAATCTGTAAATTATTAAAACTATTATTATGCTAATAGATAAAGTAATATGCAATTTATGTTTATATAAATATATCTCTATTAATTTCATACGACACTCAATAACCCCTTGTGTATCTCCTAATTCATTTACCTCATAGTTACATATCTAAAACAAGACAGAGTATTTTAAATAGACGTCATCAACAAGATCTATTTGTACTCATACAAAGCCGTCATTAATTGAGCACACATGTAAAGTCTTATTAGAATTAACCAAGTAGAATAAACCCATCCCCTAGCTAAAACCAAATCAGAAAAGCTTTCGTCGAATGCCATTTGAGCTCAGATTCACTGATTGATTGCAAACACATAAACATTTTAAGTAAACATTATAGTAAACAAAAACTTAGTAAGCATACTCTAAAATATATTACCTTGATATCTATATGATCTACCTGACTCACAGCTAGAAGCACGTGGCTATTGGAACTCACATCTATTGAATGACTGCAAACACATAAATTTTCACATAAACATTAGTAGCAAAAAGAACTTACTAAACCTACTCTAGAACATATTACATCGATTTTATACGATCAACCTGATCCACAGCTAGAAGCACGTCTACCATGGCTAGCCTCAGCTGCAATGGTAACACGTTTATAGTCTCGCTACATGGCCTGTAATTGATGTCGAATGGTCCATCAAAAATAGATTTTAAACGTTTCCTATTCACCTTAGTTAAGTAGGGCAAGTAAGGTGTGAAACCATAAAAAAATATTGGTCAGTGTTGAAATACAAAAAATCTGATTCGTTAAACTGATTTAATTAACTATTTTCACTACACTGTAAAAGGATTTAAAAGTTGTTTTTATAAAACTAAAAGAAAATTGCAATAAGATTGTAAACAAATGATTAAAGATGGATCACACCTCAAGTTTGAATGAATTCACATAGACATAAACAGATTAATGATTAATTGTAACACAATTAAAAGAACTATACTTATGATTATGTTGACCTAACCAAGCTAACTCGATTAAGAACACAATTGAGAGGTTAAATTACCAATTACCAATCTAATTCCAAACACCCAATCATAAATAAAAGAGTCATGGATGCAAGAAAACCAATAACTGACAACGTTGTTATTGAAATAAACAATCAAATCTGTTTAGTTACATTATCAAACTCAAAGATCTTAATAGCCAAAAGATTACAAAACCTATGTCTAGTAGAACACAAGACTGTCACATACAATTTACTAACCCTACATACGACGATGATAACATATGATTTAGCCTTGCATCTTCATCGATATATCTTCAATCCAAAATCCATGCATGATGATCTTCAATCAGATGGTGATTAGAAGCTCTCTAATGGTGAATTTTCATCCAAAGTTTTTTTCTTGGGCTCTACGGAAGTCTCTCTCGAAACCCTAAATGTTTGGATTTTACTAGGTTCTAAAAATTTAAGTTAATTTATGAAAAACCTCGACACACCACATGCTATGGCAGTATGACCTAACTTGACTCAGACGCCCTTGTGCTCTGTATTACGGCCTTCACATATGGTCTTATGCGTTGTAAGCTACGATCGTTTGGCCGTATGCTAGGACGCCCTACTAAAATTCTATACTTTTTTCATTTTCAATTCCTTTTCAATTCATATGCTTTGCGATCTCCAAAAAGCTTCCAAATAGCATCGTTTACCCTCCAATGACCTACAATTCAAATCGTAACAAAGTGAATGTGTTTGGTATCAAAATACAAATAGTTGTAATAGTTTTAAACATTCAAATCATATACAATACACCAACACATCAACCGTTATATCCACTTGTATGCTCATCGCCTCCTTATCTTCTTTCTTTTCTTCCCTGAAAACAGGGTCTTCAAAGCACCAATCACATCCAAAATAAGAAGAACGCGCCTCTGGTGCTGACATCCATTCCTAAAACCTCGTCAACTACATCTTTCCATCGTCATAATAACTACCATCATCCTACATTTCTCTTATTAGCTCCCTTAAAAGTATATTATGGTTTAAAAGTTGATTAATATCTTAAAACATAAATGAATATTAATATTTACCAACACTGCAAGTCTTACCTTCAATACACCTTTTAATATTAGGTGTCATCCAAGCTCGTATAATTTAAGCTCATATAATTTTATGACATGATTCAAAGTTGCTCGACTAACGATATATATCATTAAACACACACATCCTGCATATGAGATGACAATGTAAATATGGTAGCTAAAATAAAATTAATCGCATCTGCCTTTCCATAATGGCATCAACCCAACAAATCCCATATGCGTGTGCAATAATCAGATGAGTTCAATGTGTTTTGCGGCCTTTATTTAACAACAACGTTGATGATGACAACACCCACAATGACAACAACGACAACCACAACAACAATGAAGACAACAACGGCAACAAGAACAATAACATACCTCATAGTTTGGAATTTTGGATTTTTCCATTCATCTATTTAAATTCGAATAATTTTGAATACGTACCCCAACCCGTCACAACTCGCAAGTTTAAGTCTACTAGTGCAAACTAGTAAAAACCCCCGCACTTCGCGACGGGTTTCAAGTAATGAAAATTGTTCATTATTATGTAATTTTTGGGTTTCCTGCGATGAAAACCTTAAAGCTAACATATGTTCTTTACAAGTGAAAACCCATAATGCATATAGTTATAAATTGGGATTTTATTAATTGTCTATACAACCAAAAATCATGTGTTATTGGATTTTAATAATCACAACTTTTATTTATTTGTTGAGATTAATCCTAACTCAGGAAATGTTTACAAACACTCCTAACTTTGAGATTATTTCCCTTCAACAATCCATTATTAACTGAGAGTTAACGCCCGTTGGTTTTTTTTGATAAAATAGGGCTAACTTTGAGCCATTTTTCAACTCCGTCGCCGCCCAACCTCTATTAGGTCATATTTTTAGTGTCTAGCATCAATCGTCTCTTGAAATCTACTTTTAACAAGTCAAGTGGTTCAAATCAGACGGTGAAGTTTGACGGTTTTAGGTTGCAGAAGTTTCAGATTGACGGACCCGACAGTTGATTTCAACTTTCTGTTTAGTCTTTTAGCCATATAAGTATTCCACATTATCAAAAAACTAACGGTGTTAACTCTCAGTTAGTAAATAGATCGTTGCAGGAAAATAAGCTCAAAGTTAAGAGTGTCTGTAAATATTTGCTGAGTTGTGATTAATCCTGGCCAATATATAAAAGTTGAGATTATTAAAATCTAATAACCCTTTATGAAATAACAAAATTATGTTATAAATACCAAAATTTTTATTTATCAAAACGGCCTATTAAGTATATTAAATTTAAGTGAAATGTTACTTTTGTATTTCTCAAATCTTTTATATAATAGTAGAGATTAATTAGAAACAAAATAAGTAACTATTTTAAAATCACAAAGTGTATATTATCAAATAACACTTAGAAAACTTAGGTTGAATCGTAAACGATTAGAAATTTGCTATATTAAAAAGATAAAAATTATTTATTAGTGACACAGTGTTAAGGTGAATAGCCAATTAGTTAGAGTTCTATTGGTCAAATTCAAAAGCCTAAAAGTGGTACTTTAAGGAAGTTATTGCTGTTACAGAATTTGGCAAAAAATAAGCCGACCCCACGACAAGAACAATCTTATTTTCACGTAATTGTTTAACATAACTACTAAATCACTCTAAATTCGACCTAATTATTCCTCAAAATACGTCTTTAGGCTAAATGTACTTAAGCGGGTTAACTTTTTGCGAATTTTCTATTAACCTATGAATCGGCATCAATATTATAGTTTTATCATCCCCGTTGTTTTCGATCAAATAGTTGAATCAAACCTAATATATATATATATATATTCTAAGATCACACTCTAGTGATTTCGAGTATCATCTACGAAATTACGAGTTTCTAGTTTTAGAAAATGGATAACTGCTACAATCTCTCTGAGGAGAGGCGGCTCTTTATAGAGAGAAAACCAGTGAGTTGCGAGGGGTGGCGGAGCACCCCGATAATGATAGCTGCTGTTTTGAGTTCTCAAAACAACAAGATCGACCTTTTGAGAACCGTTTTTCTTTGTCTTTTGTATTTTCTTTCCTTGTTATTAGTTGCTTTTTAGGTTCAAATGAATTCTATAACCATCTTGACTTAAGACAGAATGATTTCTTTCAATATCATATAGGGTCCATTTGAGACCTGTTGAACAATTGTTTGAAACGCCGTAAATCATCAATAAAAAAGTAATCTATCAGATATAAATAAATAATATATCATAATGCAACCCCACCCCCGTAACACAAACCCAATTCAACCTCCATCCATCCCGAGGGTCAAACTTTGCTTTGATCCACCACCGGTATACCTTTGGAGTAGTCTTTTGGAGCGTTTTATAGGTCTTTTTAAGTAGGTTGTTACCGTTAGCCGGCTGTTACCGTTTGTTAAGCCGGTTGTAACCCGCTTACGATTTATCCTATAAAAACTCTCCGGGCAAGGGAGGAAGGGGTTCCCTTTCCGAGCGATCTTCTCCGGGCAAGGGAGGAAGGGTTGGAAACCCTTCCGGGGCGCTCTCCGTCTGCCGTAGAATACCCTTCGGGGGTATTCGGTAATGGCAGCCCTTCTCCAAAAATCAGGAAATTTTTCCTGACATTAGGAAGGGAAAAAGAGCGCTTTTTTCCCGTGTCCGAAAAAGAGCGCTTTTGTCACGTGTCCCTGACTACTCCTTGGGCTTTGTATACCGTTTGAAGCCACCAGTCTTCGCCCGACATGCGCAGGAGCACTTTGCTCTCCTAAGATCGGTCATCGTAAACCGACACGCGACCAGGAAAATTAGAAAGCTACTCCATTTCCCTGATCAATACCCGCCTTCTTGTCCTTAGAGCTGTTCCCTTTATATATATATATATATATATATATATATATATATATATATATATATATATATATATATATATATATATATATATATATAAGGCCCCGTTCCCGGGACGCCTACAGTTGGTAATTCATCGCACATATAACAAATATTTACATTTAACTTTCATAAATCATTGCAGCGTAATTATCAAAATAGACATCTCATTACGTTATAAAAGCTTTTGCCAAATAATACATCGTTAATCAGTTATAAAATATATTGTTGCATTACTTCACAAAAGCCCTATACAAATGGATGCCATCAAAAAGAGCTGAGTAGCCTCGCAGTGCCATCCTCAGCAATCATTACCTGCCAACTGGAAAACATATAAAAAGTCAGCGTTGCTGAGTGAGTTCTAGTTTTATAATAAAACATACTTTACTTTCATTAAAGCTATTCCTTTTCTCATGTGATCATTCATCATACGTACACAGACAATGTCATTATTATCTTTCATTACATTTGTTAACTTCCGTTCCTTTCATACGTTCATTCTTTAGAGTCTGTTGCGACGACAGAGTCGCTCACCTTAATAGCAATCTCAACGATTGCATGCTATCCGAGTCTGTTACAACCATAGGGTTGCTCACCTCATTGCCAATCTCAAGATAGCACGCTATCCGAGTCTCTTGCAACAACAAGGTTGCTCACCTCATGGCAACATCAACGATAGCACGCTATTCGAGTCTCTTGCAACAACAAGGTTGCTCACCTCATGGGCAATCTCAACGATTGCATGTTATCCGAGTCTCTTACAACACAGAGTTGCTCACCTCATATATGTGCTTGCAAGCCTTTCCTTCGTTCATTCATCATTCATTAATGCATGCATTCTTACTTCATGTTCCTCTTTCATTATCTTTCAATTTACGTTACATAATACTTCATTCATTCATTAACACATCACGTAAAGCCACAAGAAAGATAAACACACATCATAATAAGGAACATATCATACACAGTCATCATCATCATATAGGGCAACATCATACATACATAACATGCATAAACATGCAACATCATCATCATCATGCCCAACATACTCTCTAAGGTCATAACAATCATCTTACACGCTCTTACGGGAACCTTTACGTCAAAACTTACATCTGCACTTTCCCCATAAAGTTAGAAGTCGAACTACACTTTCCTTAGAGTGCAACAGCCCTATTCGGGCGTATGGACACCCTTCAGTCGCATGGCCTCCATGCGACGGAACATCATGCGATTGGACTCATGCGGATGAACATCTATGCAAATGAACACTCAATTGTGCGTATGGACCTCATGCAGGTGGAACTAATGCGAATGAGCACCTATGTGACTGACCTCATGCGAATGGACTCATGCGACTAAGAACCTATGCGACTGAACCCTCAGTCGTATGACTCCCCATGCGACTGGGTTCCCAATCATGCGAATGAACCCTTAGTCGTGCGATTGAACCCTCAATCATGCGAATGAATCCCAATCGTGCGAATGAACCTCAATCGCCTCTCAATCGGCCATATGGCCTCCATTCGGTCGCATAGCCCTAGCTGATGCAGAATGGAGTTCATCACGAACCCAATCTGCCATTTTCGGCCTCCAAGCTCATCCAAACCCATTCTAAGCCTAAATCAACCATCCTAAACCTTAGAAATGCAGAAATGCATACCACAACACCATACAAGCACACACAAGCCCGGAAACATACTCTAAACGCATCACACACAACCCACCCAAATGGGTCAAACACATACACATACAAAAAACGGGGTTTTCATGCTTTCCAGCCCCAAAATCGGTTGAAAACAAGTAAAAGTGTGGTCCTAGAACTCACACAAACAAGCACAACGACAAGGGCTTCGATTTGGCTTGCTACACGACGATTTTGGCCACCTGAATCAACCCGAACCGGCACTTTTTCCCTCTTTTCTTCCTATCTCTCTTCTCCTCTCTTTGGTGGCTGATTTGTGAGTGTGGGGGAGATGGTAAGGGCTGCCCTCTCCCTTATATACTCCCACTCGCCCGACTTTCTTTCGTTGGCGAGTTTGGTCCCTCGACTTTGGACTTTATTTCTTTTTCTTCCTTCGTCGGCTTCAAAATAATAAATAACCGGGTGTTACAAGTCCACCCCCCTTAAATAGGTTTCGTCCCCGAAACCTGTTATTCTTCGAACAAACGTGGATAATGTTGTCTCATTTCTTCCTCAGTCTCCCACGTTGACTCAGATCCCTTCCTGTGCTTCCACTGTACACGCACAAGAGGAACCACTTTATTTCTCAGCCTTTTCTCCTTTCGATCGATGATTGCCACTGGTTGCTCCACATAATTGAGCCGTTCATCTACTTCGATATCTTCCAATGAAACAATCATATCTTCATCAGCCAAGCACTTCCTTAGGTGAGATACATGGAATGTCGGGTGAATTCCACGTAACTCATCCGGTAACTCCAGTCTATAGGCCACCTCTCCTACTCGAGCGATGATTCGGAAAGGGCCTATATACCTTGGGCTTAACTTACCCCGCTTTCGAAAGCGGATGATACCCTTCCAAGGTGAGACCTTCAACATAACCCGGTCACCCACCTGGAACTCAATCGGCCCGCGTCTTTTATCAGCATACGACTTCTGTCTGTCTTTGGCTGCCTTCATTAGGCTTTAATCTTCTCAAGCTTCTCAGTCGTAGCCTTGATTACCTCGATGCTCCCCAATTCCTTCTGACCAATATCACCCCAACAAACGGGTGTTCTGCATCTCCTACCGTATAGCATCTCGTATGGAGGCATACCAATGCTGGCATGATAGCTGTTGTTGTATGAGAATTCGGCTAACGGTAGGTGGTCATCCCAACTTCCACCAAAATCAATCACACATGCCCGAAGGATGTCTTCCAGTGTCTGAATGGTCCTTTCTGACTGACCATCCGTTTGGGGATGATAAGCCGTGCTAATATGTAACCTCGTCCCCATAGCGTCGTGGAATTTCTTCCAAAATTTAGATGTAAACCGAGTGTCGTGATCCGACACAATGGACACCGGCACACCATGACGAGTTACAATTTCCTTGATGAACAGATCAGCCAACCTCTCAGATGAATATGTCTCGCGGATTGGTAGGAAGTGAGCACTCTTCGTCAAACGGTCAACTATCACCCATATGGCATCGTACCCTTTCGGGTACGCGGCAACTTTGTAATGAAATCCATGGTGATGTGCTCCCACTTCCATTCCGGTATATCCAAAGGTTGGATCTTCCTATACGGCTTCTGATGCTCGGCCTTCACCTGTAAGCAAGTAAGGCACTTACTCACATACTCCACCACGTCGCGCTTCATTCCCGACCACCAATAATCTTTCTTCATATCATGGTAGATTTTCGTAGCACCAGGATGAATGGAGTATCGAGTCTTGTGAGCTTCATCCATTATCTTCGCCCGTAGATCCCCAAAACGAGGAATCCACACACGACCAAATCGGGTTCTAACACCGAGTGTGTTTTCACCCAATTCCCCAACCAGACCTCTCATCCTTTCAGAGTTAAGATGATCTTCTTTCAGTGCCTCATCTTGAAACTTCTTAACTTGCTTCATTACATCGGAGGTCATGATCAACTGATAAGCTTTCACCCGAATCGGCTCGGGTCTCTCTTTTCGGCTAAGGGCATCAGCCACCACATTGGCCTTGCCCGGATGGTAGTGTATCTCACAATCATAATCCTTTATAAGTTCCAACCACCGTCTTTGCCTCATGTTCAGATCCTTCTGCTCGAAGAAGTACTTCAGACTCTTGTGGTCAGTGAATATGGTGCACTTTGTCCCGTAGAGGTAGTGCCTCCAAATCTTTAATGCAAAGAGCACGACTGCCAGCTCCAAGTCATGAGTAGGATAATTGACCTCATGAACCTTCAACTGTCGGGATGCATAGGCTATCACCTTCCCTCTCTGCATTAATACACACCCCAACCCCGAGTAGGAAGCATCAGAATAAACCACCAGATCTTCGCTTCCATCGGGTAATGACAGAACAGGAGCTTGAGTCAACCTCACCTTCAATTCTTCGAACGCCTTCTCTTGAGCTTGACCCCATGTGAACTTCACATCTTTTCGGGTCAACTTGGTTAGTGGAGAAGTGATTTCGGAAAAGTCTTGGATGAATCTTCTGTAGTAACCCGTCAAACCCAAGAAGCTACGAATCTCGGATGGCGTTTTTGGTGACTTCCATTGCATAACCGCCTCCACCTTTTTCGGGTCCACCATAATCCCGTCAAGATTCACCACATGAGCAAAGAATTGAACCTCGCGCAACCAGAACGCACACTTGGAGAACTTGGCGTACAACTTCTCCCTTCTCAACGTCTCTAGAACTTCCCGAATGTGACCGGCATGCTCTGCCTCACTCCTCGAGTAAATCAGGATATCATCAATAAACACGATCACTGATTTATCCAACATCGGCCGACACACTCGATTCATCAGATCCATAAAAGCAGCTGGCGCATTGGTCAAACCAAAAGACATGACGAGGAACTCGTAGTGACCATAGCGCGTGCGGAAAGCTGTTTTAGGGATATCTTGTTCCTTCACCTTCAACTGATGATAACCAGATCGAAGATCTATCCTCGAAAAGCAACTAGCACCCTGAAGCTGATCGAACAAATCATCTATCCTCGGTAAGGGGTATCGGTTCTTAATCGTCAACTTGTTCAGCTCACGGTAGTCAATACACATCCTCATACTACCGTCTTTCTTCTTCACAAACAATACCGGAGCACCCCAAGGAGAGATACTCGGTCTAATGAACCCCTTATCAAGCAGCTCTTGCAACTGCTCCATCAACTCCTTCATCTCGGTCGGAGCCAACCGATACGGTGCTTTGGCGACAGGTTGGGCATCCGGTATCAGATCAATCTTAAACTCGATCTCTCTGTCAGGTGGCACTCCTGATAAGTCTTCTGGGAACACGTCTGGAAAGTCACACACAACCGGTACATCGGCTAGTTGTGGTGTTGGCGTATCCACATCCTTTACATAGGCCAAGTAGGCACTACATCCACGCCTCATACACTTTCCCGCCACAGCCATCGAGATCACTTTCGGAATCGTAGTAACCCGGTCACCATAAACCGTCAATGAACTACCGTCAGGCGCTGACAACTGAATCATCTTCTTGCGACACACAATGTTCACCTCGTAGTCCGCTAACCAATCCATCCCAAGAACCAAATCAAAACCACCTAAGGTCATAACAAACGGTCTAACAGGAAACTTATGACCCTCTAGCTCCATATCACAGTTCTCTATCATCTCACAAATCCTGGTAGACTTACCTATGGCAGTTTTTACATCAAAGGGCGCATCAACACGTCTACTACTAACAGGCAGCTTAGCACAGAAAGCAGCAGAAATAAAACTTTTACTGGCACCCGAATCAAATAACGCGGAAGCTAAAGTTTGGTTCACCAGAAACGTACCGGACACGACATCAGGGTCTGTTCTAGCTTCCTCCTGTGTCATGGTGAATGCCCTGGCGCTCGCCCTCGGTCCTTCACCTCCTGTCTTCTTCGCCCCGGAGCTCTCAGCCCTCGGCCTCTTACAATCTTTGCTCATATAACCCTCTTCACCACAGTTACAGCATCGGACTATACGACAGTCCTTTGCCATGTGCCCCGCCTTTCCACACTTGAAGCACAAGTTCGACCCAAACTTGCACTCCCCACTATGCTCCCTTCCATACTTGCCACACCTTCTCGATCCCGCACTCGACGTGACCACACGGCGGTCATCCACCCTTGCCTTCTTATTACCCGTCGAGGTATCACCCCGACCAAACCTCTTCGTCTGCCAGTTTCGATCACCACCGCTCTTCCTACCATCTTTAGTCACCACCACCGTTCTCTCATCATACAATCTCCCCACCAAATCCACCGCCGACCTAAGCGTGCTCGGCCTGGCAGCGATCATGTGCCTGCGAATATCCGCTGGCAAACCCTGAATATACCTCTTGATCTTTTGGGACAGAGGTGTTACCTGATCCGGCACCAGACGTGCCATCTCGTTGAATTTTGTGGTGTACTGTTGGTGTGTCATGGTTCCCGCCTCCAGTTGCAAGAACTCCCTTTCTACCTTGTCCATTTCCCGATGAAGACAAAACTCCTCAATCACCAACTTTTTCAGCTCAGACCATATCATCCTCCCAATGGCCCTGATACCCTCGGCTTGGACAATGTTGTCCCACCAACACAGAGCCGAATCCAGAAAAGAGTGGGTAGCGAACTTCACCTTCTGGTCTTCACGGCATTCGCTGATATCAAGAACAACCTCCATTTCTCTCACCCACCGGTGAGCAGCAGCAGCAGTGTCGTTTCCATCAAAAGTTGGGGGCTTGCATCTCGTAAACGTCCCTTAGTTACAGCCTCGTACCACCCCTTGCACGGGCTCATCTTCTTCCTCTTCCTCATTATCGGAGAAAATCGTTTCAGGCTCCGGTTGCTCCCGCTCCCCCGAGGCCCTATTCCTTTCCTTTCTTTCTCCCTCTTTCACGGCCTTGATGACTTCGGTCACCACAGACGGTAAGATTGTCTGCATGACCTGATGTACTTCTTCAACAACATCCTCCTTTACCGAGACCCTCAAGTTTGCACTCTCATCCCCAGCCTCCGGATGACGGGTCTCAGGTTCTTCAGGAACCACCTTCTCCACTCTAGGCCTTCCTCTTTTAGGTCGCAGATCAGCATCAGGCCCACCACGACCTCCACCCCTAGAAGCTTTAGAGGATCTACCACTAGCCATTCTCTATATCACACTGAAAGATTCAAACACCAACACGCTCATTCAAGGATACAACTCAGTTTATGTCAAGTATAGTAAGTCCCTAATTACAGTGGCCAGTTGTGATTAGCTACTTACTTTACTCTTCATACCCCAAGCATTACCTGTCCTGACTACATCAGTATTTAAATCTACATAAAACACATAACCACATACCATGCGCACATAAAACCAATTAACTTTACGAAAATACCTGATGGCACGCAGCTACTCAGATTGGCATCCCATTCCCTTTTCGTCCCATTTTCAGTTTAAGTTAAGGTTTATTTGAAAATTTTACCCATTTCACTTAAACTTTGGCTCTGATACCAACTTGTAAGGCCCCGTTCTTGGGACGCCTACAAATGGTAATTCATCGCACATATAACAAATATTTACATTTAACTTTCATAAATCATTGCAGCGGAATTATCAAAAAAGACATCTCATTACGTTATAAAAGCTTTTGCCAAATAATACATCGTTAATCAGTTATAAAATATATTGTTGCATTACATCACAAAAGCCCTATACAAATGGATGCCATCAAAAAGAGCTGAGTAGCCTCGCAGTGCCATCCTCAGCAATCATTACCTGCCAACTGGAAAACATATAAAAAGTCAGCGTTGCTGAGTGAGTTCTAGTTTTATAATAAAACATACTTTACTTTCATTAAAGCTATTCCTTTTCTCATGCGATCATTCATCATACGTATACACAGACAATGTCATTATTATCTTTTATTACATTTGTTAACTTTCATTCCTTTCATACGTTCATTCTTCCGAGTCTGTTGCGACGACAGAGTCGCTCACCTCAATAGCAATCTCAACGATTGCACGCTATCCGAGGCTCTTGCAACAACAAGGTTGCTCACCTCATGGCAACATCAACGATAGCACGCTATTCGAGTCTCTAGCAACAACAAGGTTGCTCACCTCATGGGCAATCTCAACGATTGCACGTTATCCGAGTCTCTTGCAACACAGAGTTGCTCACCTCATATATGTGCTTGCAAGCCTTTCCTTCGTTCATTCATCATTCATTAATGCATGCACTCTTACTTCATGTTCCTCTTTCATTATCTTTCACTTTACGTTACATAATACTTCATTCATTCATTAACACGACACGTAAAGCCACAAGAAAGATAAACACACATCATAATAAGGAACATATCATACACAGTCATCATCATCATATAGGGCAACATCATACATACATAACATGCATAAACATGCAACTTCATCATCATCATGCCCAACATACTCTCTAAGGTCATAACAATCATCTTACACGCTCTTACGGGAACCTTTACGTCAAAACTTACATCTGCACTTTCCCCCGAAAGTCAGAAGTCGAACTACACTTTTCTTCGAGTGCAACAGCCCTATTCGGGCGTATGGACACCCTTCAGTCGCAAGGCCTCCATGCGACTGAACATCATGCGATTGGACTCATGCGGATGAACATCTATGCGAATGAACACTCAATCGTGCGTATGGACCTCATGTGGATGGAACTAATGCGAATGAGCACCTATGTGACTGACCTCATGCGAATGGACTCATGCGACTAAGCACCTATGCGACTGAACCCTCAGTCGTATGACTCCCCATGCGACTGGACTCCCAATCGTGCGTATGACTCCCAATCGTGCGAATGAACCCTTAGTCGTGCGATTGAACCCTCAATTGTGCGAATGAATCCCAATCGTGCGAATGAACCTCAATCGCCTCTCAATCGGCCGTATGGCCTCCATTCGGTCGCATAGCCCTAGCTGATGCAGAATGGAGTTCATCCCGAACCCAATCTACCATTTTCGGCCTCCAAGCTCATCCAAATCCATTCTAAGCCTAAATCAACCATCCTAAACCTTAGAAATGCATACCACAACACCATACAAGCACATACAAGCCCGGAAACATACTCTTAACGCATCACACACAACCCACCCAAATGGGTCAAACACATACACATACAAAAAACGGGTTTTTCATGCTTTCCAGCCCCAAAATCGGTTGAAAACAAGTAAAAGTGGGGTCCTAGAACTCACACAAACAAGCACAACAACAAGGGCTTCGATTTGGCTTGCTACACGACGATTTTGGCCACCCGAATCAACCCGAACTGGCATTTTTTCCCTATCTTCTTCCTTTCTCTCTTCTCCTATCTTTGGTGGCTGATTTGTGAGTGTGGGGGAGAGGGTAAGGGCTGCCCTCTCCCTTATATACTTCCACTCGCCCGACTTTCTTTCGTTGGCGAGTTTGGTCCCTCGACTTTGGACTTTATTTCTTTTTCTTCCTTCGTCGGCTTCAAAATAATAAATAACCGGGTGTTATAATATATATATATATATATATATATATATATATATATATATATATATATATATATATATATATATATATATATATATATATATATATATATATATAGGTAGAGGTTTAAATAAGAATAATTAGTTGCCTAAGTTGCCTAAAAAATACTATTATGCCATGTGATAGTTTTAAAATTTAACAAGGGAGGGTATTTTTGGTAATCCAATATTCTCGTTCAATTTTAAACCTATGAACTCCATATTCAATCACATTCGATTTTTCATAACAATTGAAGAGATCAAATCAAGTTCTTTAGATCGTCAAACTAAATTCGGTATCGCAATCATTGAATCAAGTTGTCTTCGTCTTCAATTTCACGAAATCAACATCTGATACCACGAGTTTTTAATCAGAATTTGCATTTCATTGAATCAAGTTGTCCTCGTCCTCAATTTCATGATTCAAATCCTGAGATCATGAGTTTTTATTAGAATTTGCAATGCCAACTGATTTTAATATCACTATTGTAGAGTATGATCATTGAAACAATCATAAGGATCTTCATTTTTACGAAACCAAATCCGTCAGCTCATGATTTTTGATCAATTTTGAAACAAGAATCAATTTATTCTTCTACTCTGTAGTTACAATGTCTTCCAATGCAATCAATGAATGTTTCGACTAGAATTTTTATGTCTATTCAGTTTTGTTTAATTACGTATGATGTTTTTATCACGTGTGTTGTTTTCCTTGTTTGTGTTGTTTTCCTTTTTCTGTGTTGTTTTGAATTTAATGGTTAAAACAATGGTTTTCTCTATTTATATAACAATTCAAATGTATTATTTTATAATTAATTCACTGATAGTTGTAATTACTAGAATATGTATGTTTTTCTATTGTGTGGTGTGTTGTTTTAATTAAGTGTGCTGTTTTTATTAAATGTGTTATTTTCATTACGTGTGTTGTTTTCATTATATGTGCTATTTTAAATTTAAAGTACCTTTCGTTATGTATTTAGCAATTCATATGTGTTTTTTATGGCTAATTCAGAGACAGTTGTAATTGCTTGAATATGTGTTTTTTCCTATTGTGCTGTATTTATATATTTGTGTGTTGTTTATCTGTTTTATATGTACACATGTGCTGTATTTGTTTATCCATTATATATGTGTTGTTTTATGGTTAATTCACACTTGTAATTGCTTGAATATGTGTTTTTTTCTTATTGTGTTGTATTTATATATTTGTGTGATGTTTATCTGTTTTATATGTATATGTGTGCTGTATTTGTTTCTCTATTATATATATTTATGTTGTATTTGTTTCTATGTTTTAAACATTAAATCATTATTTGTAATTCAATGTTTTCTATTTTGTGTTTCAGGTGTTCGTATATCCCCTTCTTCTAGAAAGAAGAATTATGTTCCTAATGTTCCAGATTCATCCAAACCTATAGTTGGTATGAAGTTTTGCTCAATTGATGAAGCATATGATTTTTACAAAAATTATGCTAAATTAGGTGGTTTTGAGTCACGGAAGCATACCCAATGTACATCAAACATAGTTATTAAAATTAAATATATAATTTGTGCAAAAGAGGGTCATAAGACATTTCATGACATTGACACGATTAATGATAGCGATGGTTCTGATAAGAAATCAAAAGATCGAAGAAGGCGTCCATCTAAACGCACCGGTTGTAATGCTCATATTCGTCTAGGGTTAAGTAAATGTAAGAAATACTATACCATTTATGGTTTTGATGAGGAGCATAACCACAACGTTGTTGATTCTTATGACTACCACCTATTATGTGCAGCATGAGATTTGTCATTCAGTCAACAACAACTAATTACTGATTTTTCTAAATTGAATATTGGTCCAGTGAAGGCGTTTAGAATTATGAGAGTAATGTGTGGTAGGTTTGAGAATGTTGGTGTGACTATTGTTGATTGCAAAAAAATTAAAAGAGACCTTAATTTGTTTCTTGGTGAATTTGATGTTGATATGGCTGTAAATCGTCTTTTAAAGAAAAAGGAGTATTTACCTGAGTTTTCTTGTGAATATTTAACCGGAGAGAAAGGTGCTCTTGCTGGTTTATTTTGGGCCGATGAGGATATGAAGCGGGATTATATTGTGTTTGGTGATGTTATATCTTTTGATGCTACTTTCCGTACTAACAGGTATCCTTTTTTTGTGCTGCTTTTTACTATTTTACAATTTTATCCTTTTTTGTGCTACTTTTTACAGTTTTACAATTTTAAATTTGTTTAATTCACACAACTTTTGGTTTTGTTGTTTTTATTGTTTGTAGGTATGATTTGGTTTTTGTGCCCTTCACTGGAATTGACAATCATCATCACAATATTACGTTTGGGGCTGGCTTGTTAAGTAGAAACCACAAATTCATATAAGTGGTTACTTGGAGCTTTTATGAATGTTTTGTTTTGGCACCTAATGTTGGGGTTACTGATTAGGACCTGGCCATGAAGATTACAATTCAAGATGTTTCCCAACTAGTAGACACCGATTATGCATGTGGCATATTATGACCAAAGTTTCATCCAAGGTCGAATTTACTTTTTGTACAGTTTTTATTTATGATCTATTCAATGTTCTATTTTATTTAGCCTAATGAAAGTTATCTATTTCTAATAGGTTGGACCTAAGTTATCCCAAGATGAGTCCTTTAAGCGTAAGTTGTGCGACATTGTTTGGACTGATGCTATTGAACCTACTGAATATGAAAAATCTTGGAATGATATAATGGTTGAATATAACATACATGCTAACAAATGGTTGTTAGACATGTTCTTATTGAGACAAGATTGGATACCTGCATATTATCGTCATGAACACATGTCTGGCCTTATGCGTACTACATCTAGGTCCGAGAGTGAAAACCATTGTTTTGGTCAGATTAGCAACACAGAGTTGTCTTTGTTAGAGTTTCTAAGTCACTTCGATATTGCTATGGAGGCTCAAAGGTT
Organism: Flaveria ramosissima; assembly: GCA_025215565.1. Classification (NCBI taxonomy): domain Eukaryota; kingdom Viridiplantae; phylum Streptophyta; class Magnoliopsida; order Asterales; family Asteraceae; genus Flaveria; species Flaveria ramosissima. The sequence goes on from CM046038.1 coordinate 1,770,998, forward strand.
CACACGTCATAAAAATGATCGCAATATAAGATACACAACACCTGAGATGAAAACTAGTTACGAGTTGGAACATCAAGCTGAAAAAATTTACACGAGAGAGATATTTTATGATGTTCAAGGTGAAATCATTGGTGCTGTTCATGAATGTATATGTAAATGTTATCAACCAGTTGGTAACTTTGTCAAGTTTTCAATTAAGAAGTTAGATGCTAATGTCTTAGACACTTTTAAGGTATTAATTTATTCTTTTTATATAAATGCTGCACATCTTTTGTGTTCTTTTTATGCATTGATTCTAATGTAGTACAAAGTGTTTTATCCAATAATATGGTGATTTTAATAAAATCATCTATTTTTATACTATTTTTGTTTTTGTTTATAATGCATCATATGTGCTGTGTGACATCTTGTAATTTTGGTAAATAAAAAGTTAACGCCGTTTATTCTTTTAAGGACTATTTATGCTTTTTATGAAACTTATGGGGTTCTTATGCATATTGCTTTAATTTGTCTTTAATTTACTTAACTTGAAGGTTGATAATGTTAATGAATAAGTAACAAACATAATAAAGATTTTAATAATAACATTAACAAGAAAAGATAGTAAATGATATAATAATAATAATCCTAAAAATAATAGTAAAAGCTAATAATGATAACATTAGTAATAATGATAATAAAAATATTAATAATAATATGACTACTAATGATAATAATAATAATAATAACAATAATAGTAATAATAATAATAATCATAATCATAATAAAATTAATAATTGTAGAACTTATTAAACTTTAAAAGGGTTAAAAGAAGGTTAGGGGGCTTATTGTCACTTTTGAAACTTTAAAAAGAATGTTTTTAAACATAAAATGTTAACTATAAAACCACAGGGGCTAAATGTGTCAAAACCAAAACCCAAATTCATTCTCCCCTCTTTCTCCCGTGTTTCCGGCGGGACTATTCCGGCCACCGCCGGCGAGCCTTCCGGCCACCTCCAAACTACACCAAAACGCCTCAAATTGATCACCAAATCGCCTCAAATCAAACCTAGCACACGAATCGAACTTGTAACCGTTGATTAATCAATCTGAAAACGCTTGTATTGTAAAAAATCCACTTGAAACCGAACCCCAATTTACTTCATAACCGTTCAACATGCAAATCATAGTAATTACTCAATTAATTGAACATAAACCATCGGTTAACTATTCCTAACCTATCATTACTTGCAATTTCACCTGAAACTCGCGCACACACCACATACCATCATCATCTCTTTCGCGAACCTGCAACTATTCGAACATCATCTTCAGAGCTTCAAAACTCGAAATCAACATAGGGCTTTTCATCATTTAACTTATTTGAAGCTTCCACACGAAGTTAATTGGATTATCATCAGCATTTGCACATCGTTCCCTCACCTCTCGGTCGCGACCCGTTCCTCGACGTGTGCACCTTCGATTCGTTTTCGATTCGGGTAATTAGTTATACATACATGCTCGTATTAACTTGGGAAACAAAAGCACTATGATTTATATCGTTAACAACATCGATTGGATCTTCAATTTTGGGTTTGAATCAATCTAGGGTTCATATGGTTTGGGGATTCATTTGTAATTGTGTTTATAAAAATTAAAACCCAAACTTTGTCAGGCATAGGCAACCTCGTCTAATGGTAACACGCACCCATGAGAACCTGGAGGTCCCGGATTCGACCCCGGGCCACTCCACATTTTCTTTTTGAGGCTTTTTAGCCTTTTACAACAATTTTAAATATTTTATAAAAATTATAAAAAGACATTTTATAAAAGCTGAAAATTTTAGATGTTTCTAAATATTGTCTGGAAATTTATGTTCTTATCTTTTATAAAACAAATGATATAATTAGTTAAATGTTTATAAAAAAATGGATTTTTAATGTTGATTAACTATTTAAATTATTATTTGTTCAAATGATATATTTAGATTATTTCTTATAAGTTAAACTTAAAATATAGTTTTAATCTCCTAAATAGTTGTTTGTTCAAATAATATATTTAAACTATTTTTTTTATAAAATAGACATTAAATATTGTTATAACTCACCAAATCATTATTTGTTCAAATAACAAATATATATTATTGTTTAAAATAAGAGTTATCTTAAAAGATTGTTTAAATTATATTTAGACTTTGTTACAAATGTTTTTCTTTATTTCGTAGTATTAAAACGATTAAATAATATATTGACACAAAGCATAACCAAAATTTATCATGTTAGTTGGGTTATAATTATTAACATCCCAAAATCCAATTAAAACCTTAGTTTCCATTAAAACGTTAAACTTATTATAATTTAACTTTAACCTTGTGAATATATATATTTAGGTGCCTTGTGACGTTCATCTTGGAACAACGTTTATTATCAATCTTATTACTTATACTTATAGCCAAGTGAGTATTTCCATACCCCTTTTTGCTTATTTTCACACTTTGGGGTGAAACATGTTAACTTATACTATTGCACTTGTAAACTCATTTGAGACTTGTAAACCTATGGCAATTTATCTTGTTATGTTGTGGTTAGTTGAACTTTCGTGGTTACCATGTTATGGCGTTATATGTGCAATCATTAACTATTGCTAGCCCAGCGAAGTCATAGATCTATGGGCAAGACAAGCCTGCTTTGGTTGATCCAAGTACACTTAGCTGATCGTATATACTTTTAAACGTTTGAGACTTGTAAAACTTTGTCGAGGTTTGATTGTGCATTGTTCATAACATCCCTAATCACTTTATTCACTAACTCATGACTTGAATTGCCATCTTTTATATAATCTATGTATTAGAAACTATGGAATGCTCACCAACATTATTGTTGACCTTTTTTTTTTAACATGTTTCAGGAAACGCCCAAGTTTGATATCTACACTTTGAAGCTTGCACATCTAGGAATGGACCTAGATAAATAAATAAACTGGAATGATTTGTTACATTCTATGTTATGCTTTTATTTTCTTTGAGACTTATGTTTGTAATGTGACAATTGAAACTTATGTTTAAATTATAATTGGATTATTAATAGCGTTATGTGGCTGTGAACGATCTTAACTCTCACTCCTCGACGTTTCCGTCGTCAAGGTTGGGGTGTGACATGCTGTATTTTACAATTGTATTGATTGTTATGTTTTCTGATGTAGGTTCTGTTTAGGCAAAGTGATATAATAATTACCTGTAGTTGCAACAGATACGAGCAATACGGTGTGTTATGTCGGCATATCTTCTACGTTCTTAGAGTATGTGGTATTAAACAGTTTCCTCAGAGATATATTATGAGAAGATGGACACGAGATGCTACTCCAAATAAGTCAATGCGTACTGTTATTGAGCGAGATTCTGCTGGTGAGAATGTTGATCTTGTTGACACCATCGTTCGTGATATTGCGTATAGACATGATTATATTATCAACAAACTTTTTCCAAACATGGATTAGTTAAAAATTTACTTAGAGGAAGTAAAGAAAACACAAGCAAATGTGGATGCTTTACCTGTTCCTTCAGAACCAATAACTAAGAATCAGAGGTTGGGAATATTCTTGGTTCTGATCAGCCATCTTCTATTACTTTTAGAAGACCTGTTGGAATTAAAAACAAAGGTTCTGGTTCTCATAAACGTTATAAATCTTTTTAAGAGATATCATCTTCAGAGAAAAAAAATAGGGAAACAGACTAGGTGTTGTGCGATATGTGGAAAGAGCGGCCATAATCAGCGAAGTTGTACATTGAAGAATGCTGGTGGTGGTTCTGATAATGCAATTTGTACTTGACATGCTGTTGATAGTTCTTAGAATATATGATTATATATGGCTTTTTAATTAATATGTTTGATGTAAAGACATCAATTATATTCTTAAATCATAAATAGTATTATAATTATGCTTTATTTTTAACTACAATACCAAATATCTTCTATTATAATATAAAAATGCAATCCATGTCGCTACATATGCAGCACATATGATGTGCTGCTTTTAAATTCATATGTATGATGTAAAAGACATCAATTATATTATTCAATCATACATAGTTTTAGAGTTGTGCTTTATTTTTAAATATAGTACAAAATACTTTCTATTATACTAAAAAAATGCAGCACATGTTGCCACATATGCACTTATGCGGCACATATGATGTGTTGCTTTTTAATTCATATGTATGATGTGTAAAACATCAATTATATTTAAAATCATACATAGTTTTATAGTTGGGTTTTATTTTTAAATACAACAAAAAATACCTTCAATGATACTATAAAAATTGAGCACATTTTGCCACATATGCAGCACATATTGTTACATATGCAGCACATGTTGCTACTAATATGAAGTACACTGAAACCATACTATTTTTTAGTGTTTACAAACAAATAAACCATCATTCTACTAACTAGCATTCAATTGTACTACATTTTTATAGGTTATGTACTGTATTTTTATAAGCATTCAATTGTAGTATATTCATAGTTCATTTCTAGCAATCCAAACATAACAACCAAAGTTATACTACCTTTGATAGCTCCAATCATTCAAAATGTACCCACAAAATACAAAGTGTATTGCTTTCTATTGCTTATAAACAAAATAAAACTTGTTTTCATTTTATACAACTATTTTCATTCAAAGGATTTCTTCATCCTTTCTGATATTTTTTTCCCTGCTGTTTCCTTCAGTTTCTTCTTCTCAACATCATTTTTTTTATAAAAGTTCAGTATATTGGATGTCACCCCTTCCTTCAACAAGTTTATATCAGATAAGAGTATTTTTGTCAGATATTTGACTCTCAAATCATACAATTCAACATTTTGTTCATCTGACTCTTCTGAAAGACCACAGTTCCATTTTGTATGTTTACCAAAGTATGTTTTCATGTGTCGCATTGCAAACATGCCACAATCAACAAATTTTTGCGTAGTTTGCCATGGTAAAGCTAACCTTGCTGGATGCAAAATTTTCATTCTTTCATGCTTTTTAGGCTCTTTTTCCTTTAAGTATAAAAGCATAATTGATTTTTGAAATCAGAATATTTTAAATTAGTACATTATTTTCAAATTTTAGAAAATGTGTTGTGTTATAAACAAGATGAGTTTTAAAATAGTATATTACCACCATTCTAATGCGTTTGGCTTGTTCTTGTTTGATTTTTCCTTTCATGTTGTCCATTATGTCAATTGAGGGTGTTTTGAAATCAAAACAGATGCCATAAAAATGTTTGTCTTGGAGAATTGGGATGAACATCATGTCTACGTCTTTAGTTGAACCATATGATGAATCAAATAGAGTGTATTCTAACCGGGAGGGACAAAGAGGCTTACATGCCTTATTTAAAAAATGGAAATTTCATCCGGAAATTTTCCAATGACTCTGTTTGCAACACCTTTTTACTCACATTAAAATCCCCCTGCATGTAAATGATGTTTCACAAAAGTAATTAGTTGTACTATATTTAAATATGTGATTCTTATACTTGAGAACATTGTTGAGTATGTACCGTATTATAAAATAACTGTACATGACTTGTATTGTATTTTCTAATGCAGCACATTATTGTACTTTATTGTCATATTTGAAATTTTTTTAATAAAAATATACTACTTAATACATGTTAACATTAATAATCATACCACCATATTGCATGGGCAGAATAGTCTTTTAGGTGAGCTATTTCCTCTGAATGTTCCTCATTGTTAAGTATAAATGACCAGCAAGTCATGATACTCCAATGCAAATATTCATTTGGATAAAACGACTCAAAACTTATTTTTGAGGTTTTATTCCCAGTTGCAGTTTCAAAGACGAATACCCTGCATTAGTTTAATAGATAAGTTATTCAAAAAATATGTGATATTAAATGTGATACATTATAAATCAAGATAGTCAGATAATTACCAAATATCACCAATTGCTGCGAATATATATTCTGCTACAAGTTCTTCATCTTTGTGCCTTTTAACCTCTAATTGCACAACACTCTTTTTAAATGGCGATCTTAGAGATTTAAACAACTTTGTTATGCGTGTTCTCTTTTCTCTTTTTTCTTTTTCTAGTTCAGCTCTTGTATCTATATCCTTTTTATCTCTTTTATATGTGATATTAGTTTTCTCAACCAAATTCTCTTGTACAAGGGTTTTCATTTGAGTATCATTTGTTTGCAAGAATTGTATTGTTTTTAAGATATTTTCAATATAATCTCCATCTTCTTTTTTATTCTCCTCCTGTCCATCTGTCTCTTCTTTTTCCTTCTCTGTATGCGGTTTCTTTATCAATCATTTTTCCTTCTAAATCATCTGAATTCTTGATCTTCTCTCCATCTAAAACACTTTCTCGTTCTTTCCTTTCTCCATCTGCATGTTCTTGTTTTTTATTCCCTTGTACATCTATATTGTTTCCTTCTTGATCTACATCTTCTTTTTCTTTATTTTCTCCATTTAAATCAGCTCCTTTATTGATGATTTCTACATCTAAAACATCTGCATTTTTTCTCCATTTAAATCAGCACCTTTCTTGATGACTTCTCTATCTGCATCTTCTTCTTTTCCCTTTTTCATATTTTCTTAGCTTTGACATCCATCCTTCTAAAGCGTTTGATATTTCAACATCTGAATCATACTTTTCCATGCAGTCTTCGATTAAACGCTCAACACCATCAACAAATTCGTCAAGATCATCTTTTTTTTCCTTATAAGATATGCCCACTCCTAACATCAAATAAAAAGTATACATAAGTTATTGTTTCTTGTATTGTATTTTAAGATTTGTTGTTGTCTGGTTGATTTAAAGATGTGAAAATTCAACATATAATATGCTTTGATAATACTGTAATTCATGGCTTACAATAATGAATTTGCAAATGCAGTACAATCTACATTCTATTATGATGTAAAAATGGAGTACATGTTATTTAATCCTTGTACTTGTTTGAAAGAAGTATGCCTTTGTAAATCTAGTACAGTGTTACACATGCAACACATAAACTAACTTTAAATGCAACACAATGTACATGTTGTTCAATCTTAACAATCTTAAAAAATGTGTTGTAACTTTAAATGCAGCACAACTTTAAATGCAACACATGTTGTAACTTTAAATGCAGCACACCTTTATAAACCCAGTACAATGAACAAATGCAACACATAATCCAATCTTATTATATTGTTTTCTAAATCTAGTATAGTGGTATATATCATATAAACTTGTTAATAAAAACTATAAATAGTTATTTATAATAATACATATACCTTTTCATTCCTTGGATGTACTGGTTGGCTGCGTAACCGAAGTGTCGCATAAGCAGACAACCCTTCTAGGGAGCCAATTGTTTCTTCAAAGAATGAATGTTTCTCCCAATCATTGTTGGTTGGTATTATGTCATCAAGTTCTGTTACCTCGTCATTTTTGAATATGATGTATTATCAATCTTCTCTTGTGTTGGACATGACAACATTTGATCATCATCACCCAACTTTATTTCTTCTTCAACGTGTTCACCAACTTTTTGAAACTCTGATAGTTTATCAAATTTCAACTCAACATCTTTCTTTTTAGCTACCTTTATCCTAAGCTTCCGCCTTTCGTTTGGTCCAGGTTTATCTATGCTCAATTGCATTTTTCCGGTTGCTCACTTCTTTTCTTCTTTTTAGATTCTTGTTGCACCCGTGTTGGATCCTCTTTATCCCACAACCTTTTTTCTACTTTTTTAACCTTTCTTTTATCTTCTTTGTCCTTCAACCTTTTTAACACTTCATTTTTAAACCATGTTTCTTAGCAAGATTCATAAGAGTTTTATCAGTATTATATGATATTGCGGGGATCCTTTCCTCTTTAGGGTTGTTTCTTTTGTACGAGTCATATGCATATACCAACTGTTTGAATAGAGCATTCTTATGTTAGCACACTGTGTTATTATAAGAAAATGATAGTTGTATATAGTATGACATACCGTAAGAATTGTAGCAGGTCCGTTGTAGTGCTGTATTCCATTCGATTTTCTTTTTGTTTTGTTCAAACATATTATTATATATGAACACCAATCCAATGATTCTATGTCTCTTCCTTTTACTAATGATGTGAGAGACTCCATGGTTACTTTTGATCCTTGTGTCATCCTGACCAAAACTGTAACAAATACTACTAGGAAGTTGAATAACTAGATAATTGGATGATTTGACTTTTTGAATAACTTCAGCTATAGAAGGCAAACGAATGCCAAGAAATTGGCTTTTAAATGTTGATACATGTATGTCCCTAGATCATGATATGAAATGGAATAGATCTTGTTTATCTGATTCTGATGTAATTTGAAATGATTAATGAAATGATATTGATTGTTTGTGATTTGTAATGTCTAATATTTCATAAATGAGTCGATATTGAATTGGTTAATTAGATTTGTGATTGGTTGAATGGTTACACATAATGTTATATTAATTAATACATTCAAACTTAACATAATGAAGTTCTCATGCGAATGGCCCATGCGAATGGACCACACGCATGAATAACTTCATACGATTGACTCAGTCGCACGACTGAACCAGGAGACTGGATCAGTCGTATGACTGTAACATAAGATTGGCTCAGTCGCACGACTAAACACTCAGTCGTGCAGATGAATCAACCGTATGGTTCAATCGCACGACTGAACCATACTTATGGTCCAGTCGCCCGACTGAACAATACTAACCTATAAATACAACCCAATTCGTAGAAAAACGTAAGCATTCATTCTATTTCGACTCCAGACGTACCCTAGCCGTCCAGAAGCCTCCCAATTCATTCTCCAAGTTCATAGAACACATTAGATCGATTCCCTATCGATTTCTAACGTTAGATTCAATTCTTAATTGATTCTTCGTGTGTTCTCACTGATTGGATCGCCAATTAAATAGGATTCCGCACTATTTGATCTGGTTTACACGCTAATCACTCAGTATTTCGTTCAAATACCAGGTCCTAACAAGTGGTATCAGAGCTTTGGCTCTTGATTACGTGTGATTCAATCAAGATTGATAAAAAGTTTGTGTTTTTACACTAAAAACGCAATCTTTTGTGTCAAAAGTGATCTTGGACGTCCCCTGCTCATCAAAGTTTGGTTTCTACGGACTTAGGCGATTAGACTTTGCGAAATTTCGAACTTTTACGGCTAAAACACGTTTAACCTAGAAATTTTCGCAAAACAGCAGCTTCAGTCGCACGAGTGAGCCGTTCGCACGACTGGACTTCATTCGCATAGCCCAGACGCACGATTGGACCTAGTCGCATCTCCATTCGTACGATTGAACCATTCGTTCGCAGTGTTCATACACATCAGCTTCATTCGCACGACTGAACCAATCGCTTAGTTCAGCCGCACGATTGAACCAGTCGTATAGTCCATTCGCACGGATAGCCCAATCGCATTCTTCAGTCGCACCAGTTGACAGTTTGTTTTAGTAGACTTAAAGTTATTCGACATAGAAGATCAAATGTCAGCCTTTACTGCTGGGAAGGACTCTAGGATCCAGAACCTGCTGTTACTTGAGAGTGAGGTGGGTAATCATAAAAAACCACCAAAGCTCTTAACGTTAGATGAGTTTCCCCACTGGAAACAACGTTTTGAGATCTACCTCAATGGAGTGGATCCAAATCTGTGGGAAGCTATTGAGATTGGGTATAGTACTCCGGTGGGAGCCGATGGAGTAAAGCTTACTTTAGGAGGGATGACAGACGCGCAGAAAGTTAAATATAATGCAGAGAAGAGAGTTTATGCATTGATTACACAGTCTATTCCCAAAGACATTTTCCACCAGTACTCAGAAAATAAGCAGTCCAAGAAACTATGGGATGAGCTGGAAAAGAGGTACGACGGGAATGCTTCGCTGAAGGCAATCAAGGCTAAGGAGTTAAAGAAGGAATTCGATAACTTCTCATCAATGGGAAACGAGAGCTTGGACGATGTTATAGATAGATTCTACCATCTGATGAGTGAACTGCATACACATGGGGTGGCTACTACCATGGAAGAAAAAGTTACTAACTTTGCAGACGGATTGCCTAAAAAGTGGGCTTCATTCGTGTCTAACCTGAGACAGAATGAAATGCTGGCAAAGCTGGATATCAGTGACTTCATTCTAAAGTTGCGAGAGAAGCACTTAGGATGAAGTACATAGCTCAGAAGTCTTCGTACACTCAGAATCCAGCTTTGTACAATGCCACGCCTCAAGCTAAGACATCTGGAGCACCTCTCCAGACTGCATTTGTGTCTAGCTCATCAGGTCCTTCACATGCTTCTCCTTCAGGATCAGACACGTCAGGGTCTTCTTGTACCCACTATATTGGATCTGAAGCGAATGCTACTAAACTGAAGACCGAGAACCTCGGTAATGTGACTGTAGAAGTAGCTCGAGAACACATGGATCTTTTGGCTGCAGTGGTTCATTCTTATGATGGACTTGTTGCTGGGAAGATTGGAAACTGCCATCTGGCAGATGAGGACTACGAGCAAGTAGATGAAATGGAGCTTGAGAGGATGGATATTATGTGGGCCTTAGCTAGTGCTGTCTGGAGGGCGAAGAAGTTTGTGAAAAAGACCGGACAGAACTTGGTAGCTACTAAGGATACCACATTTGGCTTTCACAAGAGTAAAGTGACCTGCTTCAACTGTGGAGAGAAGGAGCACTTCAAGAGAGAATGTGTCAAGCCAAAGAAGACGGGTAACGGGAACCCATTCTCGTCCTTCACTCGCCAAGACAAGCAAGCTACTAGTTCTACTTCATCAAGCAAGGATCCAAAAGCCTTGACTGCTCATGATGATAAAGGACAGGATTGGAGCTTTAGGTTTGTCTCTCCAGGGGAATCAAACATTGCAAGTGTAGAAGACATTAACGATGATTCCGCGAGTGAAGGAGATCTAGCAGTTGAGATAGCGATGTCAAATATTGAAGAGACAACTGCAACTGAGGTCAGCTACAAGCCTAAAGAGGAGACTACCACAGCACAGACAGGATAGACAGAATCACCAGAACCAGAGACATCTGATGCTGCGTTGATGGCTAACTCTTTTGAACCAACTCAGGTAAGTACCACTAACCAAATGTTTAATAATCATGCTTGTTCTGATTGTGATACTTTTAGAAATAGCATAGATGAAAAATTTGCTAGGTTATTAGATCATAATGATAACTTAGTAAAAGATTTGCAACTGTGCACTGAGGCTAATAGAGTATTAAAACAAAATGAGCATAGTTACAAAGAAAAGATAGACCTTTTGACTAAACAGCTTAGGGAAACCGAAGTAGTTGCATTTAACCAAGCTAATGACATTAGGTACTATCTAAACTCCCTAGAAGACACTAAGAAGCAAAAGGCAGTTCTAGAAGTAGAAGTAAACTCATTAAAACAGAAACTGCACAATTGGACTAGTTCATCACACATAGTCCAACACTTAGTGAGAGAAAGAAACAACGGGGAGGGATTGGGTTATAAAGTGGTTCCACCACCACCTGAGACCTTGATGAACACTAAGACTAGACCAATTAATAATAACCCCATCAAGGATCATGTGGTGTCTACTCCTCTTGTTAGTGATCCAGATTCCTCATGTTCATCTATTTAATCTAGAAACAAACAAAAGGAGGCCACTTCAAAGGCAAAGGGTAAGATGCCTTGTGTAATCTGGATAAAGAATTCGAAAAAGTTAATATTAAGTCAGGGTCAAACAGAGTCAAATCAGAACCTAAAAAGACTTCGAATGTTAATCTTTCACATGTTTCAAGTCAAAAACCAGTTAACCAAAAAGAAAAAGATGTTAAAAACGTTAAAACAGTTAACTTTGTTAAACAAGAGAAAACATCAAAAGAACCAGAGTCAAAACCTAAATTGAGTGATGTTACTAGAGTGTCACACACGTCTCCACAAAGAAAGGTTAATCATAAAGTTGATAGCAGGTCGTGCTACAACTGTGGAGAGTGTGGACACATTGCTTCCTATTGTCCTTATTATCAGACACCTAGGAAGAAGATTGAACTTCAGGACTCAAAACCTAGGTCTTCTAAGAGGAGTTCTTTAACTCCACCTAGAAGAACTAGTGAACCTAAAGTTCAACCCGTTAGCCAGTCGACTGTTTATCACAAACAGGCATTGCACAAATCTGGCTTATGGAAAGAGAAGTCATCCTCTGTGTCTGATAATGATGAAAAGAAGGAACCTGAGCTACCCTCACCCTCTAAGGGTCAATTGGTTGAATTCATGATGTGTGATGCCTCTGGGAAACCCAAGCCAGTAAAGGCTTGGGTTCCTAACCTAAACTAATCCTTTACATTGTATGTGCAGGGTGTTCGCTACAGTGCTGAAACTAACACTTGGATTGTAGACAGCGGAGCATCCAGGCACATGACAGGAAACAGGGCTCTTTTATCAAACGTCAAGCAAATAAAAGGAGGGCATGTTTCGTTTGCTGGAAACAAGGGAGGATATATCACAGCTCAGGGAGAAGTGGGGAATCAAAAAGTTAAGTTTGATAAGGTGAACTACGTTCAACAACTTCAAAATAATTTACTTTCTGTTTCCCAAATCTGTGATAAGGGATTTAAAGTCATATTCGACAACAAGAAGTGTTATGTGCTCAAGAAAGACTACGTGATCCCAGAGGACCAAGTTCTGATGACAGCTTCAAGATATAAAGATCTTTATGTTTTGGATCTGTCAACAGCTGCTACAACGGATCATGAGGTTCAGTGTTTTCTATCTAAAGCTACTGAGAAGGATTCCATCTCCTGGCATAGGAGAATGGGACACATTAATCAAAGGAAGATGAATCACTTGATCCAGAAGGATCTAGTGAGAGGAGTCAATGTCAAGAACTTCCAGCTTCCTGATTTTCGTGTGGCTTGCAAGAAAGGCAAACAGACGAAGAAGTCTCATAAGGAAAAGAAAGTTCATTCAATAGAACTTCCTCTTGAACTTCTTCACATGGATCTGTTTGGTCCAGTCAGTACAAAGAGGCGACTTGTACTGTTTTGTGGTTACTGATGACTACTCAAGGTTCTCTTGGGTGATGTTTCTGAAGTCCAAATCAGAAACATTTGAGTCATTCAAGGAGTTAGTAACCACACTGGAATCTCTCTACAAGCTGAAGGTTAGACAAGTACGCTCAGACAACGGGACGGAATTCAAGAACCAGTGGATGGAGGCTTACTGCAAGGAAAAGGGAATTGTGCATCAATTCACTTCTGCCTACACGCCTCAGATGAATGGCGTTGCTGAGAGAAAGAACAGAAGCTTGATAGAGACAACACGGACAATGCTGGCTGACTCAAAGCTGCCTATCCAATTCTGGAATGAGGCAGTAGCTAATGCATGTTATACACTGAATCGAGTTCTGATTGTCAAGCGCCACGGAAAGACATGTTACGAGCTACTACAAAGACGCAAACCGAATTTGGAGTATCTTGAACCATTTGGCGCGCCGTGCACACTTCTGAAAAAGACACAAGAAGGAAAATTCAGCGAGAAGACTGATGAAGGAATCTTCCTAGGATACAACATACCGAACAAGCGAGTTTACAACAACTCAACGGGTCTAGTAGAAGTGTGGTGTAATGTTGACGTTCAGAGATATACCACACCACCTACTGGAAAAGGACCCACCTACTTTTTCGACTATGATGGATTCTTCAAGTCCTTCAACATCCCTATCTCTCCTTCGGATGATGAGTTAGCTACTCGGATGATGTATGATATCTTGAATACACCATCTCATGATTCAACATCATCTAGCTCACAGGGAGAATCATCTACTCAGTCAGGGGGAGTAGTCAACGACAGTGACTCCTACTCTGAAGATGAAGCTGAAGAAGATGATCAGAACAGTGAGGAGGAACAGGTTCCAGTTCCTGAAAGTCCACAAGCATCAAACAGTGATGCTCCTTCGACTTCGGAACCTCAAACTCCAAATACCTCAGATGCAGAACCAAATGTTCATAATCTTGGCTCTGATGTAGCTGTTCCTACTACTCTAGGATCACGTCTAAACGTCTATCATCCCCTAGACAATGTCATTGGGGATGTCAGATCAGGAGTACAAACCCGAAATCAGCTATACTCAGCTGATTAGGCCTCGGTTATGGAGAAAGGATATATTCATGATGGTGCTTATCGGTGTTTTGTCTCGCAGTTTGAGCCAAAATACGTCAGTGATGCACTAAATAATGAGGCGTGGGTGAGTGCCATGCAAGAAGAACTTCTTCAGTTCAAGAAGTTAGGTGTATGGACTCTGGTTGATAGACCTAAAGGTGCTAAGGTCATTGGCACCAAATGGGTCTTGAAATGCAAGAAGGATGACCAAGGGGTCATTATCAGGAACAAGGCTCGACTGGTGGTTCAGGGATTTCGCCAAGTCGAGGGAATTGACTACAATGAAGTGTTTGCACCCGTGGCAAGGATGGAAGCCATTCGTATCTTCCTTGCCTATGCATCGTACATGAAGATTAAAGTCTACCAATTAGATGTGAAGAGTGCATTCCTTCATGGAGAAATCAGAGAAACAGTCTATGTCAGTCAACCCGAGGGATTTGAAGATCCTTATCATCGGGATAGAGTTTACAAACTCGACAAGGCTTTATACGGGCTTCATCAAGCTCCAAGAGCCTGGTATGAGAAACTCTCGACTCATCTTGTGAAACACGGCTTTCGCAGGGGAGTCATTGACTGCACGCTGTTCATCAAAGAAAAAGATGGCGACCTACTGCTAGTACAGATCTATGTCGATGACATAATCTTCGGTTCAAAGAACGAAGAGTTATGCAAAGAGTTTGAAGCAGATATGAAGAAAGAGTTTGAGATGAGTGCTATGGGGGAGATGAAGTTCTTTCTCGGGTTACAGGTGGATCAGACATCAAATGGGATCTTTCTGCATCAGACCAAGTATGTAGGAGACATTCTTAGTCGTTTTGACATGGAGAATGCTTCTGCTGCTGGGACTCCACTTGCTACGAACCACGATATAGCACCTGATGAAAATGGAGATCTAGTGGACGCCACAATGTACCGAGGAATGATTGGATCCCTCATGTACCTTACTGCCTCAAGACCTGATATCATGTATGCTACATGTTTATGTTCTAGATATCAGGCTAAGCCTAAGGTCAACCATCTGATCAGGGTCAAGAGGATATTTCGTTATCTGAAGGGTACACCCACACTTGGGTTGTGGTATCCTCACGATGATGACTTTGAGCTCACGGCGTATAGTGACTCGGATTACGGGGGCTGCAAGATGAACTACAAGTCTACATCAACAGGGTGTCAATTCTTTGGGAGGAGATTAGTTACATGGCAGTGTAAGAAGCAGACATCGGTTGCATTGTCAACCTGTGAAGCCGAATACGTTGCTGCTGCAAGTTGCTGCTCACAAATCATTTGGATTCAACAGCAAATGCGGGATTACGGTTTAAAGTTCTCTTCTACTCCTATTTTTGTTGATAACTCTGCTGCAATTGCAGTAACTAAAAATCCGGTCCAACATCCAAAGACCAAACATATCGGTATTAAATACCATTTGATAAGAGATTGTTTTGAAAAGAACTTAATTGATGTGGTAAAAATTAATACTGATTTTCAACGTGCTGACCTCTATACTAAAGCCTTTGATAAACCACGTTTTCAATATTTGTTAGAGGTCAGCGGCATTAAAAAGAAAAGTGATGTTATTCCTGATGATGATCATGTGTAGTCCGATGTAGTTTAGTTAATTTTTTCTTTTTTATTTTATTTTATTTGTTTATTTTAGTCTGTTTAAATTAAACCATGTTATTTTGCTGTTTATTAAAATCCTAAAATAATTAAACAAGTTATGATTTTAGTATTTTAGGGGGAGAATAAGTCAGCAAGTAACATTAAAAAAAACGAGGGAGAAGGAGTGGATAGCTGATATAAGGTAGATCGTATCTGTGATACTGATGCAAACCCTTTGGAAAATGATAGTACACAGGAACAAATCAAGAGAGACATTTTAAAATTTTAATTTAGAAAAGATGCAAAAATTCAAAGTATAAGTCTGTGTAGTCTAAGCAATATAAAAGGGAAGATGATAGAAAAAATGGTAACTACTAAGGTAACACAAAGAGAGTAGACCTAGAGGTTGCTAGACCACAAATGATATGTCGGTAGATTCAACACAGTAGATGATTAGACCTGACTGGTGTTCTCAAGATCAAACTAAGTTGTTCAACTGACTGTGGGCTTCCATCTTATCACTGGTTAACACAATCAACAATATTCCAATAAGGGGTAAAGAGCATGTAAACGCCACGAATGTGTGTGGATGACCATAAATAGAGCAAAGCACGAAAAAAATGAAAGACAAATGCTACCAAGCTAATGACTTATGTTGTTGGTGTATTTTGTGCAAAATAAAATTAAGCTGCTCTAACAAGGAGATAGGTTGCATGCCTCTCTGCTGTGCGATGGCACTGACCTGAGGATAAGCATAACCTAGATATTCTAGAATTCATTGTTGTTTGCGCCTCTCTGCTGTGCGATGGCACTAACCTGAGGATTGGCTTCTCTTTGAAAGCTCTAAGAATAGTCTCTTCTTGTAAAAATACCCGTAGACCGCTCAAAAGCTCCTGAGGAATATTGATTACCATATAAGTGTGGGATCCACAAATGTTAGTTGCAATAATTCAACCTAAAACTATCACCAGTTTGTGTCAAAAGTCTGTGTATGGATTTAAGTGAACAAACATATTGACAATCGTTGTGGCTGCAATTCTTGAAAGTTCAAATCAATGTGGGAATCTAATAGTTCCAGTATGATTTCCTAAACTTGCTAACGACTCTGGATGAAAACCAAGAATTGAGCATCAAAAAATTTTGATAACAAGTCCCAAATGATTTGACTTGCATGTATGATTCCGAAATTGAATTGGTCCAGGTGTGGTCAATCTAAGTTGAAGCTGCCTATTCCGGAACCAAATCCCGTAGATTTCCATCTTAGGATTTATCTCTCACAAAAAGCCAAAAAACAAGTTTTATTTTTATACTTTAGTTTAATCTTCTAATTTATTTAGTCATTTTAGTTTGTTTGTTTGTCGGACTAAATCATGAAAATCAGTAAGGAATCAACTCAACTAAAAGGGTCATGTCTGACATGACCACATGTGTTTTCAAAGTTTACAAGAATCACGTCTGAGGTGACAAAGTGTTTAAAAGAGTCACGTCTGAGGTGACTAAATTGTTTAAAAGGATCACGTCTGAGGTGATCAAAAGGTTTTCAAGTTAAAATGATCATGTCTGAGATGATCAAAAGCTCATAATGTTAATTTCAAAAGTTAAAAGGGTTATAAATGTAAACTGGTCAAAATGGCAGAAAAATTCATAAGTCTAACCCATTCGCACGATTGGACCATAAGTATGGACCAACCATGCGAATGGATCCCATTCGCACGACTGGACATGAGATTGAGCCATTCACCCGAATGGCTTATCAGAATGACCCATTCGACCGAATGAAAGGAGGCGAATGAGTCAGTCGACCGACTGAGACTCAGTCAGTTAACTGAAGGTGCAAATGAAAGGGTGCGAATGAGTCAGTCGACCGACTGAACCTCAGTCGGACAACTGAATGCGACTGACTGGGCCAATCGCACGATTAAGCCTCAGTCGCCCGAATGAACTGATCGAATGAGGCCAGTCGGCCGATTGAACTCAGCTTCAGTATTTAAAGGGCCACAGTCGATCACATTTCACTCATCACCCCCAATCGCTCCGAAATCGCATTCTGTACCGTTACTCTGCCAAAATCTCTGTAGATCTTGTTTTCATCTTGATATTGATTCTCTGACGTTTGCGGGTGTTTATAAAGGTAGATTGAGGTTACATCTCACCGAAAACGGAAGAATGGAACCCTAATTTCGCGTTGTTCGAATGAACACAAGAAACGGACTGAAAGATGACCTAATAACCTACCTAAACTATGCAAAATGTTAAAATTAAGTTTAATAGGTTATTAGTAACGTGATGGCGAGTCTATTGAACCGGTAACCCATGTTAAATCACTTGTTTTTGATCAAGATTCGAACCACAGGCGACTGAACAGTGGGACATGCGACTGGTCGTCCGGATGAACTCCAATCGCACGATTGAATCTTGCGATTGGGTCAATCGGCCGAATGAACCATGCGAATGAGCTCAGTCGGCCGACTGAACCAATCGCAGACTCAGTCAGCAGATTGAACTCAGTCGCATGTCACATTCAACCAAAAGAGCTCAGTCGCATGAAAGGACAACCGACTGACTTCAGTCGCATGATTCATTCGCACGAATGAATCAGAATGAATTTAAACATTACACAGAGAACTGAATTTTGATGTATTATGTACTAATGGTTCTGTGTCTTGTGTTTCAGGATAATGGCTGATAGATGGTCCATTAATCCAAAGCACAACATATGTGCTCACTTGGATCATACTACTCGGAACGGGGCCGAGTTCACAGAGATTATAGCTTTCCTTAGACGCTCCCGGATACATAAGGCTATATCTACACCGTGCACGCCCTACAGGCCATTACACCAGGCATTCTGGGAGAATGCCTCAGTTGATCGCTCTCGTGAGCCGTACAGTATACGGAGCTCCATTCTAGGTCATGATATTGAGGTTACAGCTGCTGATATCCAGAGAGTTCTTGAGTTTGGAGATGATACGGATCACCCCACCAGATTACATCCACTGACTGTGAGAGGCTGCTTCCTCGGGATCAAGTACGCTGGGGTCATAAACTCGGGAGTGCTCAACAAGAGCAACCTGTGCCCCCAGTACAAGTACTTGGCTCATGTGATCCTAAAGTGCATTGCTTCGAGGAGGGGTGGGTTCGATGACCTATCAGACCAGATTCAGAATGCCTACGTGGCACTGGTGCTGAACCACCCTTTCAGCTTTTCGAGCATGATCTTTTCTTATATGGTGGAGAACTTGGAGGCTAAGGGGAAGGAGGGATTTTGTATGTACCCTAGGTTTCTACAGCTGATCTTCAACGAGAAGCTGCCGTTACTTCCCAAGGAGAGCCATGATGCTGTAGCACTGGAGATTATGGATGACACGACCTTGGGTCGTATGAGGGTGTATAGGGGCAAGCAGGTGAAGCCCCAGGTTAAGAGGTTGATCGGCCACTTGGCCAACGAGAGATATGTGGCGCCGGGGAGACGCAAATGGCGTCATGATGATAGTGATTCTGATGACGAGAGGCTATTGCTCCCAGAGCATGATTTCGATGATGACGACAGTGGGGACGCTGGGGATGATATGCCTACTCCACCGACAGGCACAACTTCCGATGTTATACCTCCAGTGTCTGCCCCAGCTGGAGACATAGCCGAGTCTGCTAGTTTCCATCAGGATTTTGTTCCTGGTGAGGAGGAAGAGGAGTCAGACGAGGAGCCCTTGACACGTACTGTGGGAAACAAGGTTGTTCCCACAGAGTATGGGCTAAGGTCGGTTGGTGAACGCCCAAGAGACTCAGGAGAGACACCTACTGATCCGAGTTATGCACCGGAGTCAGCTAGCCGGGTTGTAGGGGGAGCATCCACCTCGACGGGAACGAGGAGGAAAAGGATGGCTCAGCCCCATGGTCAGAAGAAGAAGAAAAGACGACTCACCTTTGTTACCACCACCACCACTACCACTTCCACAGCCACACCATCCACCACCACAGCCACCACAGCTACCACAGCCACCACCACACCTAACACCACTGTACAGATTCCATCTACCACCATATCTTTCACTCCCACATCACCTCCACCATTTCACAGACCCAGCCCCATCTTCACTACAGCCACCACCACCACCACTTCCCACCAATCTGGACCCTCAACCCATCCCTCTCATACTTATGGATCACCTCTACCTCCAATTGGGGTAGAGGAACAGCTGTCTGCGCTTAACCGGATGGTGATGCGCCTATTAGCTGCAGATGAGGAGAAGGCGGCTCAGATCCGCCAGCTGGCTGATCTTACTGCTACATAGGCTCAGCAGATCTCAGAGCAGGCCCGAGTGATTGAGGAGCAGGCCCAACAGATGGCTGCTCAGAGCCATGAGATAGCCCAACTCCAAGCACATAGTGTCACATCAAACAAGAAGATAGAGGAGTTGGAGGAGGCGAAGAAGACAATCATGTTAAAGCTAAAGGGATCTAAGGAGGAGCCCTTGAAAATCAAAGAGGGAGACGGAGATGATGGTGATGATGATGATGAAGATGATGATGAGGATGAGACGGAGGAGGATGAGGGAACTGAAGAAGAAAGGACAGAGGAGAAGGATGAAGATGACGATGCAGAAGGAGGGGATGCAGCTGCATCGGCCTCTGCTCAAGGTCAAGAGAGGAGATCAAAGAACAGACAAGACCAACCAGCTTCTTCCTCTGCTCCACCAAGTGACGAGCCGATGATCCAGGACAAAAGTAAAGATTAGATGTTTATGTATTTAATTACTTTTGTATTTGAATCATGTAATTAAATCTATGTATTCAACGTTTATATTAATGTTAATGCATTTCTGTTTTGATTAATTACTAATGGTTGATGTGTTAAATGTTTAAATCAAACAGATCCAAATTACCAAAGGGATGAGTTTGATGTTGCTCCCCTTCAGCAGGTCAAGACTCAGCTAACAATGATTCTTGATCTGCAAGGGATCGTAAGGAGGTCGGTGAGTTATACCCCTGAAGAAGGGGAAATAATTCACGACCTATCAAACGAGCAACTCGCAGAGATCTTCAAGCTCAATCCAGATGAGATAGTGAAGGATGCTCCGACATGCGACTCGACCAGTGATGAAGAGCTCAACGATGTTGATGAAATCGAGATTGAAGATGTCACTGCCGAGCACTACCCTCAGTATGCTGACAATGAGGGAAATGTGGTCCCCAATCTGGGTGAATCCCTTGTTAGCGGTACATTCGAGGTGTTAGACAAAATGGAGCAAGAGTCAGAGAAAGCAGAGGGAACGGCCCAAGCCTCAAATGATGATGTCGATATCCGAAAGGCTGAGTGGGCTGCGTGTTTTGAAGAAGTTAGATCCCAACGCGCTGCACCTAAACAGGATGCCTACACCAAACTCTACCGAGTCAAGAAACATCATAAGGTGTCTGGCAGGATCATAGCATGGGCGTATTTTGAGGATCTTAACGTATATGCAGTTAAGAGGGAAAAGGGCATAGAGTACTTCAGATTCCCACATGATCTGAAAACTCTACCAGGTTTTGAGCTCAACCAGCTGGCCAAACTAAAGCTTTTGTATGCTGACCCGAGGAAGATGTCAGGCTGGTTTGAGGCTGCCCTAAAGAAGGAGTACCACACCAGGTGGGTTAACTTCAAACCCCAACAGCCTATAAGGTATATCAGAAGGTCTGAGGTTGATGCCATTATTGGTTAATTAGATTTGTGATTGGTTGAATGGTTACACATAATGTTATATTAATTAATACATTCAAACTTAACATAATGAAGTTCTCATGCGAATGGCCCATGCGAATGGACCACACGCATGAATAACTTCATACGATTGACTCAGTCGCACGACTGAACCAGGAGACTGGATCAGTAGTATGACTGTAACATAAGATTGGCTCAGTCGCACGACTGAACACTCAGTCGTGCAGATGAATCAACCGTATGGTTCAATCGCACGACTGAACCATACTTATGGTCCAGTCGCCCGACTGAACAATACTAACCTATAAATACAACCCAATTCGTAGAAAAACGTAAGCATTCATTCTATTTTGACTCCAAACGTACCCTATCCGTCCAGAAGCCTCCCAATTTGTTCTCCAAGTTCACAGAACACATTAGATCGATTCCCAATCGATTTCTAACGTTAGATTCAATTCTTAATTGATTCTTCGTGTGTTCTCACTGATTGGATCGCCAATCAAATAGGATTCCACACTATTTGATCTGGTTTACACGCTAATCACTCGGTATTTCGTTCAAATACCAGGTCCTAACATTAAATTCTGCTACAACTGGATCTCCCCCTGTAGGATTATTGATTCCAATTACTTTTATGTCTCCCATTGGAATTCTAACAACTTCATGCATTAGTTCTCATGTTATCTTTATAATGTGTGAACCACATTCAAGTTCTTTATGTCAGGATCATAATTTGATAGCAACCAATATGCTAGGTTAGTAGGTAAAGATTTTATGCAATAATAGTTTATGCTCCCAAATCCCATATCTTCAACAGCCTTTCGTTGTCCTTTAGTTAACTTCTCAATTAAACTACAAAGGTTGTTTTGTGGGTTTCGTATCCATAGTCTATTTTTCTCTTCAAATTCGACAAATGGTTTTTGTGCCTTGTTTGATTGGTCTGCCGTTTCATAGAAGTAGATTGTTTTAGTGGTTTCAATGGTTTCTCAAAATCATCATATGAAACACTCTGCTATGAAATCACAATATCTATAGATAGTTTATAAGATTAGCAATTGCATCATTGTTTTTATAGATAATGTAGTACATGTGCAACACAGAAATCTAACCTAAATCATTAAAACCCAAATTACACTGTTTTGATTGATTACATACATTAGAATCCAAATTTAAAAGTTTTTATACACTATTATAAATTAATATACTTGTAAAAAAATATTTTAATTCAGCACATTGTTATATAAGTATCTAGTACATATAACCAGATATATGTATTAGATGTTTAGAATGTAGTACATATCTGTTGAAACACAACACATACAAGTACTTAGTGGTGTTCATCTATGTACAATCAAGATCAGAATAGAAAGAATACAACAAATTTAGAATACAGTACATATATGTACTGCGTTTTAGAATACAGTATTATATGAAAATCCATTTACAGTTTACAATTCAGTACACAGATGCATCGACTTTGCAACTAAACTAAGCATATATATATATATATATATATATATATATATATATATATATATATATATATATAAACAAACAATACATCATATCAAGTGTAGAATGCAGTGCATACATGAAACTCGATTTAAAATTTATTATTCACTACACAGAATCATCGACTTTGTAACAAAACAATGTGTAAATGCGGCTTTCATTTTTTATCAAAATTATGTGTTCTTCATTTGATATATTTTCAATATCATTAGAATCTAACAATGTATATAGAGAACAAAGTCAAGGAACTTACCATGGCAAGAATTTGACGAATTTTTCTTCATTTAGGTCATTTTTATCCTGTTTTTCAACAAAAAAACATAAAATCAGAACTATAAATAGAATAAGCGAATGGATTTCACAAATAATTTAAAGAACTTACTTTGAATTCGATTCTTCAATCAGGGAGAATGAGATTCGACGATGATGGGTTTTGATTTTGAGTTCTGAAGCTTCTCGTTTTCTATTTTGTTCTTGTCAAATTACCATGATGTCCTTATATGACTTTAATTTGATATAATTACTAAAAATGCTCTTAAACATGTAATTAGTGGCTAAAAATGCTTCTTTATATATATATATATATATATATATATATATATATATATATATATATATATATATATAGAATATAGATATTATATATATATATATATATATATATAGATATATATATATATATATATATATATATATATATATATATATATATATATATATATATATATATATATATATATATATACTAGATTTAGTAAACCCGTGTGTTACACGTGTTGAAATAAAATATTAATATAATAAATTTATTAATTATAAAATGATGTTCTAAGATATTATATGATTGAAATTACGTATGAGAAATTACTATAAGTAATAAAACAGTGATATTAACTTTTTAAAATTTTATTTTTAAATCTTTTTCCAAAAATAAGTAAATAAATATTTTGTTTTAAAACAAACCGTATGAAAATTTTTTTAAAAAATTTCCTTATTATAACTCCCAAATTTAATTATTTTTTTTTACAAAATTAACTTTTTAAAAAGTACCAATTTTAAAATATTTTATTTTTTTAAAAAAGTTTTATGCTTTAAAAATTTTTACTATCGTATAAAAAGTTTATATTTCTAGAAATAACATTAATAAATCAATCTCTTTCTTAATTTATTAAATCTAAATAGGTGTTAAATAATATTATTAGTAATTAAGGTAATTATTTAATAGAAGAGAGAGATAAGAAAATTTTGATGAGTATGATTATGGTGTTGACACGTGTCATCCAAAATACTCTTTTATTAGAGTAGGAAGATTAGGTTCATCACCTCTTCAGTTGAAAAGCTCTTTTCCCATCACGTTAAAAAACTCTTAAATGATTCTGTTAATTTGAACCCTAATTAGCATCATAACATAATTAATGATTTCTTTAACATTTTAATTTTAAAATATCATCACGAAAGAATTAGAAATAAGCTTTTGAGGGGCAGAGTAAACCTCTCCACTGAGATAAAGAAATTTTGATATTCTTTTATCTAATTTGCTTGAAGTTGTTAAATGGGTATGTTATATGGGTCCTCACTTCAACGTTTAGATGTCTAATTTAATTTTGTTTTAATTGTTATATGGGTGAATTATATATGTTCACATAGCAGTGAAAGACTGAAAGATGAAATTAAGACTAAAAATAAATCGATTGTAGACATTTATATTAATTATAGCATAACTAAATAATATTAAAGTTGTAATTATAACATTACATTAGCTTATAACATAATATTATTTCTTTGTTAAATCCACACCCCCTCCCCCCTTCATTTGGCCTTAAATCTCGTCATTAAGTCATAGAGTTCATATGTGTTGCTTAGTTGATGGGAGGTGAATATATATAACAAGAAATTTTTTTATATTATTGAAACAATTATGCATGAAATCATAAGTTAAAGTTGATTACACTTCGGAAAATGCGGAATAGTTTAAGTACAAAGCATCCCCTTTTTATTCATAATCATATAGAGCTTGTTATTTAAGAATAGTGTTTTGGATCGAATGATCACAAGATGATCACATTTCTTAGTTTCGACCCGGTCCCTAGTGAGCGGAAGGAGGTGGGGAGCCACCATCTGCGGGAGGAGGGGAGCCACCATCGGCGGGAGGTGGGGAACCACCATCAGCAGGAGGTGGTGAGCCACCATCTGCTGGAGGAGGAGGTGAACCGCCAGCGGCCGGGGGAGGTGGTGAGTCACCTTTCCCTGGAGGCGGTGTCTTTGAGCAATCAAAGTAGCAAAAGCATCCGTCTTTCCCTTCACGCTTGTGACAAGCACCATGAACTGCTTTCTCCCATCCTTTACACTTTGAGTCACACTTCTTGTTGTCGCATTTCCCTGAAAACGTCTTGCTTACCTTTTCACACAATTTTGGAGCCGCCGCGGCCTCTATTTCTGTATTCGAGTTTAATCCAGACAAATTATTAAAATTAGATGTTAAGTATATAACACAAAATATTAGTGTTTATAATATTGTTATGCCAAATACTCTATTATAACTAATAATATAAATATAAAATGCGCCTAAATCGAATATATAATTAGCACCTGAGACAGCAAGAATGAAAAGAAGTAGGATTGCAGACAAAATCAATGAACTTTTGGCCATTTTTAAAGAATGATCTTTATGAGTTGAGTGACAGAAAGTCAAGACGATGGGGTATTTATAGGACAAATTATAAGTTTCAATAAATACGTAATATAAATGAATACAAAGTTTATAGAGAATAAAATCACCATTATATATGAATATCAACACGTGTGGTCTTGTATTGATTTAGATGTATTACGAATTTAAGAAAGAAAGACGCACGATTTAAATCAAGATTTAATTGTTTTTTACCATACAAAATGGTCATGTTTTAGAATTCTATCACGTTGTACGAATAGAAACATATGTTTAGTATTTATTATTACTTGTTTGTTATGCAAGGTTTTTGAGACGTGAAGGGAACCTAACTAGTAAAAAACATAACAAAAAATATAATTAATAATTTTTATTATCTCACCACTAGAAAAGTAGGTTTCATCAATGAACAAGCCAATCAGAAATTAAAATTAGTGACTGAAACCATTAAAACACAGGTTAATAATTTTTTTATTTGGGTTTGGATGTACCGGCAATAATCCTTCTAAGATTAATGACGACCACACCATCTCTTGGTGTGTGAGATCTTAGGTCTGAAACTAACAGGGCGGCAGCGGCGGTGGTGGTGAGAACTATAGCGATGAGACGAAGACGACGAGAATGACGCGTACGAGAATGATGAAGATGATAATATTAATAAATTGTTCCAACATTGACCAAAAAAAAGGAATCATACCGGCACGGCCGGTCCTGAGGATTTTAATGCCCTGGACGAGCCGGGAAAAAAACCCTGGGCCCTAACGACTTAAACTGTATAAACTAATTTTTTTAATGAAAACAAATGTTTTAGCAATAAACATAACAATATTATAGTATTACAATGACATGCCATAATAGTTAACCGATAACTCGTGAAGCTCTCCTAACATTCTTGATAGCAAATTGGTGTATAACATCTTCGTAGTTTATAGTCCTCTAATATTTCGCTTTCGATAGCTATCATTGCTAATCCGCTAAGTCTTTCTTGGGACATCGTAAATCGTAGGTAAGATTTCAATAACTTCAACTTTGAAAAACTTCTTTCTGCAGATGCCACCGTCACTAGAATAGTCAACACTATTCTATATGCAATGCTTGCATTGGGGAAATAATCAAGTTCTTTATTCAATAAAATAATTTTTGGGATTTTAAATACAATCATATTTAAATATTTTAGTGGGCTATCAATTGAGTAATTGGGTTAATGAAATAGGCTTAAAATATTATATTTGGTTTAAAACATAATTGGGTTAAGTTTTTAATTGTATTATACCTTATAATTATTTTTTTATAATATATATATATATATATATATATATATATATATATATATATATATATATAATTTAAAAAATTTGTGCCCCCTGAGCGAGTAGACCCTAGACGGGAGTCCATCCCGCCCCTCCTCAGGGCCGGCAGTACATACCGGAATAGAATGCGAACCCAATTAGACCTATTCTAAACCCTTCTTATTAACCGACCACTGCTACCGTCGTAAATATTACAACTACTCTGATACTGCTTGTTTTGCGATTGTTTTGTAACCGACCCATTTTCGACCGTTGTTTTTTGCGACTACCATCTTACAATTGATTTGTGACCAGCTATTAGTCGCAATGCTGTTGCAAGTTTCTTGAAAAAAGTTAAAAAATATATTTTGCAACCATTATTTTGTCACAAGACGGTCGCAAAGTTCTTGCATAAAAACAATAAAACTTTATTTAGAAAATTTTATTTTATTTTATTATTTAAATAAGACATTTCATTCTCATTTAACCTCAAAAACTTACGGACGTCCACTTAAGGGAGCAACGGTGTTATAGTTTGACAAACATATGGGACCAATAATGTAATTTCTTAAAAGTTGGGACTAATACTACAATATGGGCATACCACAGGGACCAGTTGTGTAATTAATTTATGATTCAATGTTAGTTGAAAACTGATAAACTCTCCACTAATAGATTGATTGGTTCCAATGATCCTTAGCTCAACTGGTTAAAGTGATGTACCCATGACATGTAAATAAAAGGGAGATCATGGGTTCAAGTCTTACTCTGAGCAAAAATGCTTAGAGTTGAGCAAACCCTAGCAATGAGTTTCTTTCTGAGGGGGTTGGGGGTGCGGTCCTGACTGGGAAACGAATAGATGAGCCCGATTAAGATAACACATATCCTCCGAAGCAGGGTTGTACATTTACAATTCAAAAATAAAAATGGATTGATTGAAGCATTTAATGAGCCAGAATTAACAGATAGACAAAATTGAGTAGAAACGATTTAAGGGTTAAACTAGGTTGCTAGGTTTTTACAATGTTATATCAGTCCCCACTTGCGCCAAAAGAATAAGAGCGAACATCACAACTACAATTAGAATGAAAGTTTTGACTAATTTCATGCTTAGCTTAATCCAACTTTAAATGGATATTAAAATTTTGAGTAAACTTTGTTTATACTCGGTTTGGTTTAGATAATTGTTCTCAGCCAAACATTTTAAAATCTTAATTTTAGTCCCTAGACTTTGCAATTTGTTTCAGTTAACCTCAACTCACTAACTCCAACCAAAAGAATCGTCAAAGACCTAGATCTGCTAGATCTATGGCGGTGGTGTGGCAATTTAGATCTAGAAGGTGGTGATGATAGTGGTGATATGACCTGGTGGTGAAGGTTACGGTGATGGTTATGATAAAGTTGAAGTTGATAGTGATGGTTGTGATTGTGGTGGTGGTGGTGGTGAGGGTGATGGTTAGGATGATGATGAAGGTGATTGTGATTGTGGTGGTGGTGTGGACTGTGGTAATCGTAAATTTGGATTTGAAATAAGTTAAATGTTTTTTGTGTTTTATAATTTTAATTGTTTTGAATATATTACATGAATGGTCCTTAAACTAATAACCTAGTTTAGTAATCTACACAATAAGTCCCTATTGTAAAAAGTCTAAAATATTTTTTTATTTAACTGAAAAAGCTAACAGTGTTAGTGTGGCGGAGTTGATAGGGACAAATTAGAAACCTTAGGGAGTAAAATCATAATTTTAAATTGTCTCGATGAAAACAGTTATTTGAAGCAAACCATACGAAGCAATAACGAAGTTTATTATAAAATCTTTATGATTCTTTGGACTATATAGTAAAGTAAACAAACATTTTCATTACGAAATAAACATATGCATTTAGAGCACTCCAATAGATCAAACCAGGATATGTGCGGTTGATATTCAAATGAAACAAAAGAAACAAACAATACTATTAAAAGAACATAAACTACATTTTGTAATGTATCAAAGGATCATGATAGGAGTTACCTCGAGTATCCTATTAACGCTCTTGATGAATGATGAAGAAGTGAGGGATCCTACATAAAAGAAGCATTCAACAATACCTGTCAAGAAACAAACATGAAAACCTAAATCATATTGATAAAGATCTAAAACTTGACACAAATCAACAATACAAGTGTTAACCACCGGAAATAGGAACATCTGCGATTAGATGCTAAAACTCGCAACTAACAACCAAAAACTACACTAACATTGAAATAGAAAGGTGGGGGATTGTCACACCCTCAATTTCCTAGAAAGGGGTTTACCGTAAGCATGTAACAAAACATGAACCCAGTCATCAGTTACACCTAAGGATTATGGTAATTATAAAGTCCTTTTCATAAAGTTTTCCATTTGACAAACCATTTTCCAGAATCATATTTAACAGTTAATAATGCGAAAGCGATATAGTAAAAGGCTGGTGCAACCAAAACAAACACTTAGAACATTTTTGATGCAACTGATAAAGAACTTTCGAAGGTAAAAGAAGAACTCTGGAAGGTCAAGACTGAAATAGCTTTCGAAGAGGAACTCTAACTTCCGAAGACAAAGTCTTCGCTTTCCGAAGATCAATATTTAGAAGAGTTCAAGACAAAGACTTTCGAAGTATGAAGATCATCAAGCCTCGGAAGAAGTAGACTTTTTCGAAGTATAAGTGGCTTTGGAAGAACTTCTTCTACTGAAGCCAGTTAACCTTCGGAAGAACCTGCTATGAACTAGTGAACAAAAGTATGATCCTTCTGATAGATCCGCTGCAACCTCTAAGATACTGCATGGTGCTTTCTCACTCTCATGTAGTTGACCATACTTTATTCCACTGTTCATTCCTTATCAATTAGTACAGTTACCAACTTTAGTTGGTAACAAAAGGTAAGTCATGGACATGTCATGACTACCAAATCTTGGATAGTATTTTATCTAGGATACTTACCTTTAGCAATCTAGTGAAAGTATGACCGGCTGTAGATAGTAGTATATATAGTTTCTCATTGTAACTCTGTAAACATGCTGGTAAGAGTTTTGTAACACTTTGAGTTGAGAAGTAATATATACAAGTAGTGTTGTAAAACTCGGCCTAGGCGTACTCGGCGAGTACTCCGAACTCGGAGTTGCACTGAGGCGCTTTTCTTCAACTTGTTCAACCTTACTCGAAATCGGTCCAACTTGGCCCTACTCGGACCAACTCGGACCTACTCGGCCCAACTCGGACCTACTCGGCCCAACTCGGCCTACTCGGTCCAACTCGGACTTTTGCTGTTTTTCACCAAATTTTGCTATTTTTCACCCATTTTTGTTGTTTTTCAATAATTTACTTTGAAAGATGAGTATTAAATGATTACTATGTGTATACATATTAAAAAATAAATATCATATTTTAAAATATTAAAGTATGTGAACATATTTTTTTGATATATATTGATTTTCACGTATTATGTTATAATTATTTGTAAACTTATTTTATTTGACATATATATAATTTCTTAAAAATTAACTTCTGTATAGTTTACCGTGTCCGACTACTCCCCGAGTACTCGCCGCCTAGGCCGAGTACGCGCAACTCTCCAGTCGACCGACCTGGCAGCGCCTAGCGACTTTTACAACCATGTATACAAGTATCTTGAAAACTATCTTCTTGTGTTTGTCTACTTAGTATATTACTATCAACTCTTAACGGATTCTTCATCATCAAACCAAGTGACATAGTGAGTTTGAGAGATAATACTTGTGTTGAGTGACAAAAACCGATACTGCAATTGGTATCAGAGCTTCTTTGGCTCTTAATTGTGAGATCTTACCATCCAAATCAACCTTTTTCTTCACTCATACTTTCACCACAATCAAAATGGCCCTCAATCAAAAATCATCTGAAGGTGAAATGGGGACGATGTCTAAATCACCCATCATCACCCCCCGAGAACTTCAGATCTTGGAGCAGACGTATTGAAGGTTTCATTAGGTATCAAGACAACATGATGTGGAAATCTATCACCAATGGCCCTTACAAGCCAAAGGTTGTAACACCGGCTGGAAATGATGCTATAATAGAGAAGGCCGTTAAAGACTATTCTGATGAAGACCACAAGCGACTAGAGATCGATAGAAAAGCAATGACTGTCCTTATGACTGCCATACCCAACTCCATCATGGTGGGATTTGAGCATTGCCAGTCATCCAAAAAACTCTTTGATGCTTTGTCTCAGATGTATGCCAGCTCCAATGACTCTAAGAAAGATTTCCTGAAGCAACAGTTTGAAAACTTTACTTATATTGCTAGAGAGACCCTCAACCAGCAATACTTCAGGTATATGGATCTTACTTCATCACTTCAGTCTGTGGGAGTGACTCTTGAGTTGAGAGATCTCTCAAGAAAGTTCATGAGTGCACTTCCAAATGAGTGAACTTTCTATTTTGTCTATATCAAGAGGATAAAGAACTTAAACTCTCTCACGATGATTGAACTATATGGCATCCTTGATGGATACCGTGTAGAGATGGAATATAAGAGAGGCCACCAGGTGAACAAACCCTCAAGCCTTCCTGCTAGCAACGCTTTAATGGTTGTTGAAGGCTCAAGTCCCCCCAACCTCAGCAGTACCTGACTTACTCTCAGTAGTCATCCTGTTCGTCTGGGCCATACATCACCTTTCCTGAGACTCCAAGGTCTCAACAGGCTTAGTCAAGTCCCTTCTAGGACAGTTGTGCCATTGTCTCAGGAAATTGACATTCTAGTGATTTTTAGTTTTGCTTTGATGATCTAGAATGTTTAAGCCCAGATGATGTCGAGTACGTGGACATTGTCCAACAGATGGCTCTATTAACTTACAGGGCGAAGAAGTTTTTTAAGATAACTGAAAGGCAATTTCCCCAAAACCCAACTAATAGCAAGCTAGGGTTTGACAAGACAAGACTAAATGTTACAATTGTAACCAACTTGGCCACTTTGCCAGGGAATGCAAGGCTCCCAAATCCATACGGGAACCTCTCAAGCCTCCACACATTCCACCACACCTAAAGCCACCGGGAAGTCAACTGAACAACACACAGCTGCTGTTGCTCAAGAGGTGGACTGGGGCTTCATGGTGCAGGATGTGACCCCTGCTCAAGCATTGATGGCTGGAACTGATGACAGTAAGGTATTTGAACACCTCTGTACTCTAGCTTGCATTGCTAAAGTTAAATTGTATCAGGACTACAATATGGAAATTAAATATGATATTGAGTCTTTGAATATCCATAAAAGTGATTTTAAAAGGGTTGCATCTAACTATAAAATGAAAATTGAAGAGTTGGAGAAAACTGTGTCCTTTTTAAAATATGAACATACCAACTATAAGACTCAAATCAAAGATTTAATCTTCAAATTGAGTAAGGCTCAAGCCCAGCTAGTCACAGCTGAGGCTCATGCCAGGAAGCATGCTATTTCTGAGCAAAACTTCCAAGCCATTCTTGCATCATCCTCCAACTCAAAATTTTGTTATCAAAACAAAGGTGGGTTGGGAACCAATAAAATTGCTCCATCACATTTTTATGAGTCTATCAAACAACTAAGATATGGGACCAAAGAGCAAGAGGTACCAACTGTTGACCTACCACCTCATGAGTTGAAGAGTGATGCAACTATGGAAAACATCACAGGGAAGGACCAGGTAAATCAACCCATTCCCACTAGTGATGATCAACCCATAACTACCAAAGCCAGAAGAAGCAGGGCTAAAGCAGCAAAAAAAACTGTCAAGAAAGTGGCTGAATCCAAGCTGAAGATAGACCCAAAACAAAAGGGTGTGTTCATTTCAGCCGGATTCCAAGTGATTGGAAGTTATGATCCTGGAAAGGAGTGTAATATCAGCACTCATGTCCTGCTATAGGATCAGAAGTTGAAGAGGAAGACTATTGTTGAAGACAAGAAGAGCAAGAAACAACAGTCTGCACATCCCATAAAGGTTAACATTGCATGCATAATGTGTGGTCTGCAAAACCATATGGCTAAAGATTGTTACTACAATCCTGCAAGCACATATTATGCAAATAATGTTAAGAAAGAAGGAGTCAATGTTGATTTCACATTTGGACCCTATCACATTGTCCAAGTGATGAGGAAAGGAAAGCTTGTTTCCGAAGCAAAGTTACTTTCGGAAGAAACTCATTCTTCCGAAGGGAAAATTGCTTCGGAAGATAAGGCTAATAAAATTCAAAAGAACAAAAGAGTTCCTTTGAAACCTTCCGAAAAGAAGACTGCTTCGGAAGAAAAGGTGAGGAAAGCCTCTTCCAAGAAGAAAGAAGCCTCGGAAGTATGCCATGCTGCCTAAGCTTCATTAAACTTATCTACATTGATAAGCCAAGTGATGGAATGGAAGATCAAACAAGATACTGCAGCCCAAACCTCTCCTTCACAAACATCTATTGAACCCCCATGCATACACTTTGGTTCAATTAAATCCTCATCATTGGACAAGCCCAAGACCAGTAAGGCTTGGGTTTCCGATAAAAACTAACTTTTTCACCTTATGTGCAGGGATATCCACATGACAAAAATAACAACATATGGATTGTAGATAGTGGATGCTCCAGGCACATGACTGGGAACAAATCTCTTCTTCAACAATTTCAACATTTTGATGGAGGTCCTGTTCAGTTTGGAGGTGAGGCCGGAGGATACATTTCTGACAGAGGAAGTGTATCCAATGGCATGTTAAGAGTCGACAAAGTAAACTTTGTCAAACAGCTTGAACAGAATCTTTTAAGTGTTTCTCAGTTTTGTGATCAAAAACACCAAATGCTTTTCACAAAACATGAGTGCATTATCCTCAAACCCGAGATGACAATTTCTGAGGAATTGGTGCTTCTTAGATCTCCCAGGAAAGGGGATATGTACAAGCTGGATATGAACAATGCTTCCCCATTAGGTGAAGTATCATGCTTTCTTTCCAAAGCTGATGGTGATGAGTCAACTTTATGGCATAAACGAATGTGTTAGTAAATTTTAAAACCATGAATGAATTGGTTAAAAATAACTTGGTACATAGTTTGCCTAAAAAAGAATTTTTCTGCAAAGATAATTGTTTTGCATGTCTGAAAGGGAAGCAATATAGAGCATCTCATAAATCCAAAGTAGTTAACTCTATCACCACTCCATTACACTTATTGCACATGAATCTATTTGGTCCCACAAGTATAATGAGCATTGGAAGGAAATCATACTGCCTTGTGATCCTTGATGATTTTACTAGATTTACATGGGTATCCTTTTGTAAGGCCCCGTTCCCGGGACGCTCACAGTTGGACAATCATCACATAAACATAAAACATACCTTTAAATTTGCTAAATACATCGCAACGGAAATACTTAAAACCATTTCATATATAAATAATTGCTTTTGTAAAATAATACAACATTGTCAACCATTACAAAATTATCATTTGTTTGCATTACATCACAAAAACATCATCGTTACATAAAATGGATGCCATTCCAAAAACTTGCCGAGTAGCTGCACCCGTGCCATCCTCAGCAATTATTAGCTGCCAACTGGAATATACATAAAAGGTCAGCGTTGCTGAGTGAGTTCTAGTTTTATAACTAAAATACTTTATATCCTTTTACAACCGTTCATTACTTTCGTTCGCGATCATGCATCATACGTACACATAGATAATTTTAATATTATCTTTCATTATCATACTTCATCGCGCGTTACTCGTTATCATTCGTTCATTCATTAACCTTTACTTCTCATCTGGACCAATGTCATAAGCTACACCCTAAACGTAGGCACGAAGCGGGTACTGGGCCGAAGTCTATAAATAGACCCCATTCATTACGCACATAGCCTGACACCAGTACCGGGGCAAGCGACAAGGATCTCATACGTTTGGTCAGTCACAAAGACTAGACCCCTGTGTGTATCCTTACGGTTTAGCTAAACCACACACAGTTGAGTTAACAACATATTAGAGTTGTGCACCTCCTTTCATTTGCTTGCAAGACTTTACATTCATCCTTTCGTTAATGCATGCATTCATTCATCCTTTACGTTCCTCTTTCATTATCATTAGCTTCCGATTTCATTACTTAATACTTTAAATTCATTTCATAACCATCCCACTTAAAGCCACGAAATAATACGTAATAAGAAACATAAAGAAGTCATAACATGAACATACATATCATCATCACACATCATCATGCAACATCATATAATCATCACACATCATTCACTCCCATACACATACACAACCAGTACAATTATTCACAGAACATAACCAACCCTCCGCGGACCAAAGGGGTTTGGGGGCGGCAGCCCCTGACAGCGGGGTCCTAGGGGCAGCAGCCCCTAGTGGGGTCCAAGGGGCAACGCCCCTGGCTGGGGTCGCACTGCCAGGTCAACATGAAAATTTTTTATCTTAACACTTTTGTATATCACATTTTGTTATAGAAAAATCGATCTTCTGTTAAAACCTCTTAAAATCTTGGTCATCTAAAGAGTATATTTGGTATGCATTTTCAGCCCCAAATAAGTTTAAAACCATTAAAATAGGTGATCTAGAACTCATCTGGACTCAATGAGTAGCTTCTTAATCAAGCTTTCTAAGCAAGGGTCACACTACGCAGCCTGCAGATAAGTTAACACTCAAAGGAGTTAATTTCTGCCTAACTTCGCTGCTAAATTCGCTGCAAGATCAGCAGTTTTGCTGCTAGTTTCGCCATCAGTTTCGCTGCTAGTTTCACCAGCAGTTTCGCTGGCATCTTCGCTGCCAGTTTCGCCCAACTTTTGTTGGAAAATCATGTCTGCGAAACTATCTGCAAAACTATAGTTTCGCAGGAAGATCCATATTTTTGCTGGACGACTGCACAATTTCACTGGATGAACACCTAGTTTCGCAGAACGGGCTGAAATTACGAACCAACCCATTTTTGACCCAAAACTTCAATCTTTTACACCCAAATCCTTGGTTTATCACCCAATAAACTATATCTAAGCTTTCTACATGTTTTCTTACATAAAAACATGAGTTTTGGGCGATTCTTTGCCACTTTCAAAAACCCCAACCCCTAGAATCCGGGTTTACATCAAAATGAATGATTAAACGATGTTTCTTACCTGGATTCTTGGTCTTTTCTTGTTTTTTGGATGCCCACAAACACCGATCTTCAATCTCTTGATCAACCGAGCCTTGAATCACCACTTTCTCTCCACTTTCTCTCTCTACACACTCTCTCTAGAAGTTAGGTGTTGAGTGCAAATGAGAGTGTCTCAAGCTGATCTGTTTATATATACCTGGCATTCCCGGGACCTTAAACTCGCCGAACACATAACCCGCGAGGCCTACTCGGTCCATACCACATTCCTCGCTTATTTTCTTTAAATAATCCTAGCTAAGCCCATTATTATTAATTGGCTCGTTTCGACTTTATTCCGGGCGTTACACCTTTTTAAGAAATAAAGATGAAACTGCTGAAACCTTAAAATCTTTTATTCTTAAAATAGAAAATCAAATTGATCACAAGGTTAAGATTATTAGATGATCAAGGGACTGAGTTTAAGAATCAAGTTCTTGATTCATTCTATAACTCAAAAGGGATTTCTAGACAGTATAGTACGCCTAGAACTCCTCAACAAAATGGTGTTGCTGATAGGAGAAATAGGACACTTATTGAGGCTGCTCGAACCATGTTAGCTGATTCAAAACTGTTACTAACATTCTGGGCAGAGGCAGTCAGCACTGCATGCTATGCACAGAACAGAGTTCTTCTTGTTAAGCCACATGGAAAGACCCCTTATGACTTATGGAATAAGAGGCCACCGTTCATTGGGTTTCTCCGGTCCTTTGGCAGCAGGTGTACCATACTTAATACAAAGGACAAATTGGCAAAATTTGCTGAAAAGTTGGATGATCCTATCTTTGTTGGATATTCCTCCAACTCTATTGCCTATAGAGTTTACAACATTAAAAATCAACAATTTGAGGAATCATCCAATATTGTTGTTAATGAGCACACTCCTTGTGTTAGGGGGAATGGACCTAATCATATCTTTGATTTAAAATTGTTTCCAAACTATTCTAAACCTTCTTGTGAGAATTTTTCAGCTAGAATAGCTACTCAAAGTGATTTTGATGATGACCAACTATTTGAGTTACCTAGACCTCTTCCAAGTTCTCCAAGAAATGCTGAATATCAAGCTCCCGCTATTAGAAGATCTGATAGTATAACTATATCAAGAACTAGTGGAGCTTCAACAAGTTGTTAACAAAGTGAGCCTCAAAACTCATCCAGTGACAATGTAAAACACCAAGTTGATGGAAGCAGCATTTTGAAGGAACAAGCAACTATTAATACTGCTCCACGACCAACTGATACTGATGTTGTCTCTCCTTCATTCAATCAGTCCTCATTGAATGAATGTGAGACATCAGCTGGACCAAGTGTTCAAGTTCCTGAGCAAAACATGTCCAATTTGGATCTATCCTTGCAACTGGATGTAATTCCTAGGCTTAGGATTCATAACACTCACCCAGCTGAGAACATCATTGGAGATGTTTCTGAAGGCGTGAGAACAAGGGGACAAGCTCATAATGGGAATGTCTGTTTGTACTCATGTTTCTTATCACAGATGGAGCCAAAGAAGGTAGAAGAAGCCTTGAAGGAAAGTAGTTGGGTTGAATTAATGCAAGAGGAATTACTTCAATTCAAAAGACAAAAGGTTTGGAACATATGTCCTTTACCATCTGGTCAAGTACTAATAGGCACTAAATGGGTATTCAGGAACAAGAGAGATGATATAGGCCTGATTATCAAAAACAAGGCAGGACTGGTAGTTCAAGGGTACACGCAAGAGGAGGGAATTAATTACACTGATGTCTTTGCACCTGTTGCAAGACTTGAGGGAATAAGGATCTTTCTTGCTTATGCAGCATCCAAGAACTTGCTTGATGTCAAGTGTGCCTTTCTATATGGGAATATAGACAGGGAAGTTTATGTGTGCCAGCCTCCAAGATTTGAAGACCCACAACACCCCACATATATGTGCAAATTGGATAAAGCTCTCTATGGGCTGCACTAAGCACCTAGGCTCTGGTATGAGACATTGTCTCAGTTTCTCCTGAAGAATGGTTACACAAGAGGTACCATTAACAAGACTTTTTTCATAAGAAAGTCTAGGAAAGACATTTTGCTCGTACAAGTCTATGCTAATGACATCATATTTGGTGCATCAAATGACCAAATGTGTAAGGACTTTGAGAGCATTATGAAGAAGAAATTTGAAATGAGTTCCATGGGAAAAATGAACTTTTTCCTTAGAATTCAGGTAAAACAGATGAAAGAAGGATTCTTTATCAATCAATCTAAGTATGTTCAAGATATCTTAGAAAGATTTGATATGAAAGATTGCAATCCAACAAAGACTCCTATACCCAGAAATCATAATCTTTGTCCTGACTCTAAGGGGGAGGATACTAATCAACATCAGTATAGGGCAATCATTGGATCTCTGATGTATCTCACAACAAGTAGACCTGATATCATGTTTGCAAACTACATCTGTGCAACATATCAGGCTGCTCCAAAGGTGTCTCATCTAATTGCTGCCAAGAGAATCCTTAGATATCTCAAAGAAGCACCTAAACTAGGTCTCTAGTATCCAAGCAAACAACAACTTCAATCTCTATGGCTACACTGATAGTGACTATGGTGGCTGTAACATCAACAAGAAATCAACATCAGGAGGATGTCAATTTCTTGGTGGAAGGATAATTTCATGGCAATGCAAGAAGCAATCCTGTGTCTCAACATCAACTCTTGAAGCTGAATATATTGCTGCTGCTAGTTGTTGTGCTTAGCTGCAGTGGATGCAAAACCAGTTGTTAGATTATGGATTCAATTTCATGGAGACTCCTATCCACATTGACAACAATAGTGCCATTTCTATTACAGAAAATCCGGTTAAGCACTCCAAGACAAAACACATTGATATAAGGTACCATTTTATTAGAGATATTCATGAGAAAAATGTAATTAACCTAGTCAAAGTTGATTCAAATGAACAATATGCTAATTTGTTCACCAAGTCATTTGATGAACAAAGAATTAAGTATCTTATTACGTCTATTGGGATGATAAATATTGATTAGTCTATATCATTTAAAAACCTTTTAAAATTTGTGTCTTGTTCTTGTCAATACAATTTAAGCCCTGTTACAGAAAGGTTTTTCTTCAAAATTTTACTAAGTGAAAGTTCTCCCAAAAAGAAATTAACCCTCGAAAGATTTCATACATCCCTTCCGAAGGATAATTCCTCCAAGGTTAATTTGATCTTCCGAAGAGTTTTTAGTCTTGGAAGAAGCATTTGATAAGATATCAAATATACTTCTGAAACTTAATAAGCTTCTTCACTCCGAAGTAAGTTTAGCTTCGGAAGAAGATTACCTTCGGTAAAGCTTTTACACTCAGAAGAAAGCTTTGCTGTGTAACGAAAATCTTTTGAGCCCCACTCTGAAAAAGGCAAAGATTTTATTAATGATGTCAGAATATTTTAAATGGATTTAACCTTACCGCCATTGTCACATCATACCCCAAACTATCATTTCACCTTATCCATCCACCATTTCATCCATTTAAATACTTCCAACCTATCCTTTTAATCTTTTTATCAATTTCACAGCCCTAGGTTTCCTTCATCTCCCGTTTTACTCCTAAAATCAACCTCATTTCCTCCGTAACTTTCTCAAACAATGGAATTAAACCATCAGCACAACCAAGTCGCACTCCTTGACTCTTCTATGGATGCTGACTTCGCCGAAATCATCCACTTCCTTACCCAATCGACCTACTATACCGCCCTAACTATCAACCCAACTGTTTACTCATACCAAACGGCAGAGTTTTGGGGGAACGGACAAATTGTAACCCTTAAAGGAGTTAGGGTGATTTGGTCAAGCATTTGTGGCCAGGAATTGATCATATCCGAACAAATCATCAGGGAGCATCTCGAGGTTCATGATGAAGGCTCTCCTACGGAATTCCCCAAATCTGACCTAGATGACACATAAACCCAGATGGAATATGGTGGTGATGTGAGCAGGTCCACGATGTACAAGTTCCATTTCTCCTATAACTGGAAATTCCTGCTTCACATAGTCCTTCACTGCCTGTCAAGTAAGTCTGGAGGTGGGATCAAATTCCTTATGAACTAGGATGCCTAGTTCACGGGTTGTAAAAGGCATCCGCTTCAACTACTCAAGATTTATGTTGTCTAATCTTATGGGAAACCTTCAGAGGGAAACATTTTACATGTATCGCAGGTTTATTCAGCACATAATCAGCTGTGAGCTTGATCAGAGTAAGCTTGTCTGTGCAGCTGCTCTAAGTGTCCCTCACATGAGGCCGACCATTTTCAAGGTGTTGAATAGGGTCTCCACCAACTTTAGTAGAAGACACACTAAGCTACTTCCAGGTATGATTGGGCCAATGGCTCCTGGTAACATCCTTGTTAACCCCACAGGTGATGAACCTACACCAGCAATAAGCATCATATTTCCAAATCTTCCTTTTCTCACTCCATCAAGACTATACACCAGAGACACTCCAAAGGAACCCTTGTTCAATCTCCTCTGATTGAACAAGTTCCCCTTGTTATATCCAAAAAGGCTAGAGTGGAAACATGGGCTCCCACTCAGTTTGAGGTCCCACCTTCCTTCACAATTGACCTCAATATGGGTATTGAGTCTCTTCAGTCTCAATCCCATGAGCCCCAAACCCAAGCTGAAACCCTCAGGATAAA
Organism: Flaveria ramosissima; assembly: GCA_025215565.1. Taxonomy (NCBI): domain Eukaryota; kingdom Viridiplantae; phylum Streptophyta; class Magnoliopsida; order Asterales; family Asteraceae; genus Flaveria; species Flaveria ramosissima. The sequence continues at coordinate 1,811,722 of CM046038.1, forward strand.
TCCGTATACTCTCCTAAGCAGCCAAAAAGGGACAACCCCATCATAGGCACAATGCCATTACACATTGATCAAAGTCCCGTGTCATTAGGCTTAACTTCCATATCCTTTACTCACCTTCTTATAGGTACTGATGAAAAAATCATGTCTCTTCAAGGCAATGAAGTTGATCCACAACACCTCTCTAAAGATCAACTGAGCCTAGAGAGATCTTTGATTTCTAGCCCCCATCAGCAAACCCAAACTAAGGTGAGTCCCACTAGTATGGAAGGGACTTATGTAGATTCAGCTACCACTACTGAAGGTGCCTCAATGGACCCTCAGGACAGTGGTAACATATCTGAGACTGAATTTACGTCAATCATGCCTTTTGGTGAATCTAAAAGAGACATCATTAAGCAAGGGAAACCAAGGCGCCAAGAAACCACATCTGGTGGTAAGGATGAACAAACTAGGTATGTTACCTCATCTCCCTGTGATTCTTCTAAAGAAGACGAGGGAAGTATGCTACTCACCATTCAAGACCTACTTTCTAAAGTCTCAAACCTTGAATCCAGGGTTAAGGCTTTAGAGGATAGGTCCGCCACTCAGCAACTTAAGATTGAAAACTCAAGGCTCAACTACCTGAGAAACATATTGAGAGATCTATTAGGCATGTACCTCTACAAGTCTCTCTGACTTCCTCCTCTAGCTCATCTACCTCACAAGATGATGCTACCAAAAATGAGGAGAATGTTCAAAGTGAAATTCACATGGAGCAGCAAAGCTTAGTTCTCTCTACTCTCTCTTCAAGATATCCTGCTCAGCAACCGTTTTCCTTGTGCCTCCCCTGTCATCCCTCAAGTGGATCCAAGGATGCTCATTGATTTGAATAGATTCCTAACCAAATTTCTGATGAGCTCCTCCATTGAACAGCCACGCCCAAATCTTGCTTTGGCATATTTCGGAGCTGAAGAGCTTCATAGGTGGAATACACCATCTACCACTGTCAAGGAAGTTGGTCAACCAAAGGTCCACATTGAACCTGAGATTGAATTCAAAGGGGATATGGGGATTAATGGTCCATCAACTGAAACAGTTAGGATAGATAGTGAAATGCCACTAACTTACAAAGCTGAAGTCAGTTGGAGCTCTTGAGGATTAGCATTTAGTCTTTATATTTTGTTTTTGTCATAGTATAGGGACTTATTTGTAAATATATGTTCCTTAGTTTTCATTGTTTAGTATAAATAGGATATTATGTATTTTGTGCAAGAGACTTTGAAGAATATTGCTAGAACTCACTTATTGTACATTGTATCTGTTTGCATTACTTTCAATGAAAACTCTATGAATTTGAAGTATTTGCATTTGTTTGATTACATTGTTCTTATAATTGATAATTGCATCATAACATCAACACAGATCGATCCATTTGAACCTATCAAATGGTATCAGAGCCTTCGGTTCAGTGATTTGAAGCTTAAAATCGACTTTTGAGCTCTGTGAATCACTTGAATCTGTGTTTGATAGCAATTGATCAATTAATTGTTGATTTCAGTTGTGTTTCATCATTAGAAACAAAGAACTCAATCACGATTAAGTGATTTCACACATTTAGATATGAATTTTCAGCAGATTTGTGTGTGAAAGTGTTCTTCGTATTCGATCTCAAATTCAAATAGATGTTCAGATTTATTGTTGTTAATTGAGAGAATTAATGATTGAGGATTGATTATCGGTGTATATACTACTTGATTGAAAGTTTTTAGATCAATTAATCAAGTTTTGAAAAGATCAGGTTGTTATGAAGATGATGAATTAGGCGTGTGGAGTGTTAAATCATCTGAAATTCACTTAAGTGTTTAGGCGCATAACAACTGTTAAGGCGCATGAACACTGTTTAGGCGTTTCAGAGTTGGACGTTTTGACACTATGTGGACGTATTAGCACTGTTTGGACATTTTTAGAAACTAAGAATCCTAGGCGTTTGAAGACTGTTTGAGCGCTTTAGGTTGAAATTTCAAAATTTTTTACCAAGTTCTCAGGCGCTTGACAACTGTTTGAACGCTTGACAACTGTTTGGACAACTGTTCATGCGTTTGACAACTGTTTGGGCGTTTCACCACTGTTCAGGCACATCTTCATTTAGGCGTTTCAGAACACTTCTAAGGCATTCCCTTAGGTGTTTCTAGTTCAAAGTGGGCGTTTCACAACTATTCAGGCACACCAGAATTCAGACTTTTCTCGTTCAATGGTTCTAAAAATAAAAAGTGGTTCTGTAATAATCCTGACCCTATATATATATATATATATATATATATATATATATATATATATATATATATATATATATATATATATATATATATATATATATATATATATATATATATATATATATATATATATATATATATATCGGAAGGATTAACTGAGAACTCACTTTTTTATGAGAACTCTAGAAAACAATGTGAGCCACTAGTTTTCAATGGCAAAATGGTAATTTATGAAAACATAATAAAAAAATAATTAAAAATAAAAAACATAATAACACAGAAGTGTTTCCCTTGTTTCCCTCTATCGTTAAATAAAATAAAAAAGTTTTATGAAAAATAAAAAAAATCTCGTTTTATTACGAATGTCATTTTACAGATATGTAATACTTGGAATTACACATGTGTAAAACATGATTTACACGTATGTAATGACTAATTTACAAATGTTTAAACAACAAGTGGACAATTTTTTTAAAAGAAGTATATAGCAAAATGGTAGGTGATAGAAAAATAAAAAAATACTGAAATTAATGCCAAAAGTTTTTTGAAAAAACTATGTTGTGAAAAAAAGTTATGGAGATTTTAATAAAAAAGTGAAAGTGACATGTGATTAAAATTTGTGGTTGATATAACAAATATTACAATATTCATAGGCATCTTCTTGTAAATATCTTTATTTTGCACTAAGTATACCAACCTGTTACCTATTATTAGTTCAATGATATCAAGTAGAAATCACCATATACCCTTTATTCATGTTGCTATCTTCAACCTCAAACAATCCTACCTTTAAAACATACTTCAAGCAATCAAGATTCATAAATCCTAACCGGTGAATAACCCCATGTTTCGATAGGTTTAGCGAGTGGATTTTTTGGTTGTCGCTTTTGAAGATGAAATGGTGCTCGATCCGAGTTTAGACTACTTAAAATACAGTTTGATTTTAGGTTTTGATGAAGATATAAGATGTAAAAGAATTCTACTAGCTTCGATTTTGATTTGGATAAAGGTGTGTAACAATTAACAATTTAGAAACTTTGTTATAGTCAAACATAAATTATGGGATTTTAATTAAAAAATTAAAAATTATATCTTTATTGAATTAATTAAAAAAATAAAGATACTATTTGATTGGTTGTAAATGGTTTTCTTGTTTTTCTATTAAAATAGTGGTTTTCATTTGATTTTTCCCATACATATACATACATATATATATATATATACATATATATATATATATATATATATATATATATATATATATATATATATATATATATATATATATATATATATATATATATATATATATATATATATATATATATGTATATATATATATATGTGTATATATATATATATATATATATATATATGTATGTATATATCTATGTATATATATATATATATATAATTTAAATCAATGGTTCTTTTGGTTCTTTTGGTTCTGAAAATAAAAATTGGTTCTGTAATGATTCTGATCCTATATAGGAAAAGTTTACAGTATAAAGTGATAAATTTGTGCGAAATGATAACAACCATTGATCTAGAGAATTAATGGTTCATATTAGAGATAATATTAATCACGCAAGGGACTAGGGGTAGATTAAGAAATAGCCTACGATTGTTGATTTTTTTTTAAATTCTCCCAAATTTTTAAACGCGTATAGCCTTTTTGTACAACATTGTTTTCTTAAAAAAATACACCATAAAATCGAAAAATTTATTTTCTTTAATTTGAGTATAGTATTGCTATACTTTTTTTAAGAAAATAATAGTTTTAAAACAAACAACGTGAATGTACTGTACGTATAACTTGTGTAATTTTAATTGCGTAATTATAAAAATAACTTATATAATTATAACTATAACCTGTGTAATTGTTATTTTATAACTTGTGTCTTTTGAACTTGTGTAATTATAATTACAACCTGCATAATTTAAACCTTATATGCGTAATTGTGGCGCGTACGAAATTAACCTTCTCCTAAAAGACACGTGTCACGCTCTGATTACTTCGTACGCTTCGTACATTATTTGCACTTTCTATAATAACCTTCCCATATATATATATATATATATATATATATATATATATATATATATATATATATATATATATATATATATTTGTTTTTCCATGTAGCTTTTATTGAAAATACAACGAATTATCTCGTAGAGTTTATCTCGTCATGTTTTTCAAGTTATAAATCTACAAATATTAATAAACCTAACTAACAATCTTGAAAATTTGCATTACTAGACACGAAGACCTAGGTCATTCACGATGTGTGTTCATGTGGACTGTAGGAACGAACTCGAGCTAGAGTTAGTCACGAAAATCGCATAGTGTATGTTTATCCAAGGTCGTTTTTGGATGGTCAATTTATGTGGAAGGATGACTTTAGTGTTAAACTAGATAACTCAATTTACCTTAAACCTTTTTTTTCATTTGTTTCTTTATTATTCTCATTTTCCTTCGTGGATGATATATGTGGTGTTTTTATATTGCAGGATTAGTTTAAGTTTTGAAAAATTACATTTTTGGTTTCAATTATTTACCAAAAAGTAACACCATAATGGGTTTTAAATCGTTTTTGTGTGATATTATAATTAAATGAGTGTAATGGTTTAACCCAAATCATATTTAGGTAAAATGAGCATATTTAGATTGTGTAACAGATAAAGATAATGTGTTTAATGGAACAATCCTATAGGATTTTTTTTTAAAATATATACATATATAATTAAAATATATCTAAGACTTTTTCGCCCCAAAAGAGACTGAGCCCTAGGCGGTTGTCCTTCTCACCCCTCCCTTGTTTGGCCTGCCAACCGCCTAAAGAAATGGCCACTGCCACGCGCTTGAAGAAACGGACAATGACGACAACCTCAACAAGACCACCGCCACCGTCCACAACCTCTTACAATCACCTTCATTTCTCCAAGTCTCCGATTACCATCGCCATCGTCCACTGCCCAACACCGGCGACAACTTTTATCATAACTTCTAGAGACAACCTAGAATCGAACCACCACCACTATCCTTCTTTTTTCAAAGTCAAATCTAATGGTGGATGGTGGTGTTTATGGAGATTGACTGGGTGTGAGAATTGAATTCTCTGTTGATGTGAATCAACAAGGATCGAATATAATGATTAAGTAAGTGAATACGTAGCGAAAATACACGCATGCAGATCATTGAATTCTGAATATACTGATAAATTCTTTTTATTAATGAAGGTAAACAAGTTACAATAAATGCTCGGATTTTAGCAAGAAACAGTAACAAGACACCTCTGATACATAAGACAATTGATGATTCTGATATTCTAGGATTTGCCAAAAGTAAGGTTTCTATTCTATTTATAGACTGACATAAAGCCTATACAAAATGACTAAACTACCTTGTACTATACATCAGGAAACTAGTGTAAGTATAAAAACGTAATTAGCATTTCTTCTGTTCATCCGCATTGACTAATGCGGATGTCTTGTTCTTCATCAGCATTTATTTATGGTCTTCAACATTAGTTTTTGGTTATCAACATTAACAAATACGGATGAACAAACACTTCTGCGCATTTGTTGCTGAACATCCGCATTAGTAAGTGCGGATGTACAAATGCTTATCAGCATTTGTTCTGACTACCCGCATTTGTAAATGCGAATGAACAAATACTTGTCAGCATTTGTTCATTGGTCATCCGTGTGACATTCGTCACTATCAGGTCCGTCAACTGACTCGAAATCCGTTAACTCTCTTTTCGCGCATTTATTATTTTGCGTAATTAGTTTGCTTTCGAACTGAGCCTCGTCGTATTTACCTTTCGTGTCAACCTTAACATTATAGAACATTAATAATAAAATTTTCTTTTATTATTATTATTGCAAATAATAATATTATTATTATTATTATTAATATTGTTATTATTATTATAAAAAAATATAGTTTAGGGTTTAAATTGTAAATTTACCAACATGAGGGAATAATTATGTGAAAGTTGAGGGGGCTAGTGTGTAAAATTATTATTATATATTAAACCTTGTATTGGTCAAAATATGCACATCATCGAACCAAGCCTCTCGTCGTCGCCGTCGGTGGTCATCGTGTCGCCGTTCCTTTCCCCCGCAGATAAACGGTCGAGGTAAGCTTCGTATCGTTTTGTTTCGTCAACGTCGGTTACGGGTTTTGGACCGGGTTAGGGTGGCGATTACTGGTGGTTCGGTGGCGGTTCTCGGCGCCAGATAGCAGCCATGGCTGCTGCTATGTGTACGTATGTATGCATCTGCGTTTATCTGTGTGTGTACCGTTGATATACAAATATATATATATGTGTGTATGTATCGTATGTATGCGGATGGGTGTATATATATGCGATGTGAGTGTGGTTGTAATTGTGTGCGCAGGTGTGTATGTTTGTGTGTGAGCCGTGTGTGCGAATGTGTTTGGTGTGTGAGTTTGTGTGTGAGCCGTAGTGTGTAGTGTGTGTGTATATGTATGTATATCTTGTGTGTGATGGTGTGTGTATGTATATATATTGTGTGCGGTGAGGTGTGTGTGTATGTGCAGCGTGTGTGTGTATATTGTGCTAGTGTGTGATAGTATGCTATATGTGTGTATATATGTATACGATGGTGTATGTGTGTTGATTTATATATATATATATATATATATATATATATATATATATATATATATATATATATATATATGTGTGTGTGTGTGTGTGTGTGTGTGTGTTGTAATATGGTTGTGTGTTTGAATTAGTGGTGTGTGTGCAGCCATAAGCATACATTACTTGTGTTTGAATGTGCACATATGTGTGTATTTGAATTTATATATATTGAGGTGTGTGTATGCTTGTGTGTTGTGTGGGTTCTAGGTTCATTAGTGTGTGTTATGGTGTGTGTGCTTGGTGTGTTTTTGTTTAAACCGTGAATGGGTGTGGGTTGTTTTGTTATTACTATTTTTATTTTTATTTTTTTATTATTATTATTTGGATTATTATTACTATTATTATTATTACTATTAATATTATCAGTATTATTATTATCATTGTTATTATAATAGTTACTAATATAGTTATTATTATATTACATACTATTAATATTATTCTTACTACTATCATTATTATTAATATCATGAGTATTATTACCACTATTTTTATATAATGTGTTGGAGTGTATGATGGTATGCATATTTTGTGTGCGTATCGCGTGTCGAACCCGAACCCGACCGATCTTATCTATTCTCTTTAGACTCGTCTTAACATTTTATTATAATTAATTATAGGTGTTTTTCATCGTTCGTTGTCCTCACTCGTTGAAGTCTTTTATTCATTATTTTCATCTCATTTCGAGGTGAGTTTCGCGGCCCCATTTTATTACAATTATTTACAAACATCAAGGGAGAAAAGTATGTGCAACCATTTTTATGCTGTGAACTTGTTCAATTGTTTTGGGACTGTTGTGTTTACTGTTGTGTAAGTATTTATCTAGTACATGCATGAGTTGTCTTTGTGGTTTTGTATTCACAACTATTTAACTCCGGTGTTGAAGCCGACGGACATGTATTGATAGTACTATTGGGCTGACACTCCCACCCTTGTTTGTTAGTATACTAGTTGGGACTGACAGTGGCCAGGAACGGGCCTTAGGGTGAATATGTTCCGACAAATTCTTTGTGTACGTCGTAGGTTTAGTTGTGATCCTCATGTGATATTACTTGCTTGTGACTGTATGCACTCATGTCCTACCAAACTATTACACAACAACAAGTTTTGCTTATTATTTAAACCTGCGAACTCACCAATATTATGTTGACCTTTTTGAGTATATCTTTTCAGGTAACAATCATTGAGGATTGCTAGGGATGCTGCCTTAGCGATGACCATAGAATTACATTATTTAAACACATTGGATGTCTTTGACAACTGGATTTGACTTATAATTTTTATTCACATTTTGAATACTTACTTCCGGGTTGTGGGATTTATACTTTTTGGTTTGTATGACTATGCTTGTCGTGAAATTGACTAACTGCGACACAAGTCTCCATTTGTGTCGGGTGACGTCATGACACGTTGACTTTCATCATTTATTGCATCTCTATTACTTAAAAATGTGTTATGACGATCCCGTCCGTTACATCCTCGTGTTTTCGCTATAAGCGGTGGTGTGACAATCCGCATGTACAAATGTGGATGACAAGCACTTGTCTTCTTTCTGTAGATTCTTCATCAGCATATCTTCTTGGACTTGAGGGAATTTACCAGTAGAACAACCATCAACCACCTCTTAAATTGGCATGTATGATATGGTGGTAAGGCTAGCAAGCGATGGTGGTTAATAGTGGTTATGGTGGTAGGGCTTGCTGCCGATGGTAGTGGTTATGATGATGGTGGTCGGAGGTGGTCTGGGTGATGTTGGTAGGGTCAACAAGCGATCGTGGTGGCCGGTTATGGTGATGGTGGTAGGTTTAGCCAGTGATGGTGATGTGTTCATAGGTGGTTATGGTTTTGGTTTTCTTCCTTTTACTTTTTTTTTATACTTCTTTTCCTTCAAATTCTTTTTTTAATCATTAGGCCACAACTTCTAGTAATAATATTGTTTTCTATCTATGTTTTAATCTTTAAATCCATCTACATCTTTAAACGTTTTTTTATGTACTTAAATATGATAATATTAATATTACTGATACAAGTGTAACGAAGTCAGCTCATTTATATTTAAGACAGTGGTCATGCATGCATGAGAGGGCTACCAGCCCACAACCACACACATCCTACCATATGTCAGTATTTCTTTATTTTCTTTTATTTAACCTGTTGCCACTGTAACTTAAATACTACAAGGAAATAAAAACAAAACTGCTATTTTTGTCTCCTTTTTCTGTTGCCGTGGTTATTTTTTTCATAATTTACTTTTTTTTATTTTTTAGGTTTTTTATATATAAATACTTTTTAATTTTAAATATAACCTATATATATCCTTGCTTCTTTTACTTTTATATTCATTGTAATTGTTTTTATTTTTGTATTCGTTTTTATTTTAGACTTCTTCATTACCAAAGAGTATAGAAATTACCAAACTATGTTAAATGTATATTTTATATGTATATTTATTAAAACAAAATTAAATTTCAATTGCTTTAATTATTGATTATCTAAATTATAGAATTATAAGAGAAAATATATAATGAAAAGAAAATACATACCACATGATGACCTTTTTAATTTTTTTAAGTATGTTTAAAATTATAATTTTATCCTTAAACTTTCATAATTACACTAAGTGTTTTTTATTTAAAAACTTATAATATTTTGGTATAAAATTTTCAACTGTGTTAAAAAGTTTTGGTTATGGTTTATATTAAAAACTTATTATAGATTGAAACAATTTTTTAATAAAATTTATTTGTTTTCATTTCTTTGATTAGAATTATTACTTTTATCATTTTAAAACTATTTTAATTATTTTATTTTATATACTTACTTTTTTACTTATGTTTTTCTCATTCATTTTTGATTGACCTATGTTTTTATTCCTCCAAGGATTGTTGATTATTTTTACAAACACAATTTAACTTTTTTTAGAAACTTCATGTAGTCTCTTTTAATTTTCCAAGCGAAACAATTTTTTTTATTAAAACTGTTTTAAATATCTACGATCAATATTATGATCAACTTCTTTTATTTATATGTTAAAAAATTTTGTTCAGTCTTTCACACGATTATAGTATTTTTATTTCTATAGTTTAAGTTCTGGATGCTAATTTTATTCAACAATTGTTAGAATTGGAGTTATGATTTTGTGATTTTATCTTTAAGTAAGCTATCATTTTAACTAAAAATGAAAATTAAACAATTTATTTTTAGATTACACAAACTAAGAATTAAATATACTAAAAGTTAAAATTACATTAAAAGAATCAAATAACACAAACAAAGAATTAAACGGGTGATTGTAGATGTTAATTTCTTGGTAAATTAAGGGCTTCAATTAGCATCTTTATTGTCGAGTCATATTTAATGTATCTAATGAGTACTATAAACGTAATTAAAAAATATTATCACATCGATATGGCATTTAGGGTTTTTAAAAAATTAAAGATGAATGATATGAATAATACATTATGATGGATTTTTTTAAATATAGCCGTTAGAAAGCTAGATGTTTACAAAAATGATTTTAAATTAATTAAAACTATAGAACTAGAGTTAAAATAGTTTAATAAAAATTAGTGGTATTTTATGTGTTACATATATATATATATATATATATATATATATATATATATATATATATATATATATATATATATATATATATAATGAAAAATATATAATAAAATAAAGAGAGTAAATTACCATTTGCGTCCCTGACTTTTGTTCATTTTAACCGTTTGCATCCCTATAGTTTCAAAACCTTGAATCGACCCCTATACTTTTAATATTTTCCTTGTTTGCATCCCTGTGGCTGACGCCGTTAATGTGGACAGTTAAATGCACATCTTTTTCTCTCTCCTGTAGGGATATTTTGGTCATTTCTTCTTTCCCCCTTCTTTCTTGTATGGGTTTATTTTACATATTGTAAATCCAATTTTCACTTTACATTCTAACCTTCCACTGAAGCTCAAACCCGATTGTGTGATCGTGGCCTTAAACCCATCATCATCTTCAACTATTAAGTGATCGTGGCCTTAAACCCATTTGAAAGATGGTTTATCCTACCTGGTACATTCGTGACACAAATGATCCAGGGTTTAATACGATCGAAGTATATGGTATGTTTTCTTCAAAATCAACTAAAGTTAGGGGTTTATTTTAGTTTCAGTATGTTCTAATATTATAGTATATATATCATCTTCAACTATTAAGTGATCGTGGCCTACTTATTTTACACTTGAAATCCATCATGGTGGAGAATTTGTGAAGTTCCCAGGAAGAAGGTATGTGAAGGGCAAAGTTACATACGTGGACATGGTAGACATTGATGTGTTTTCAACTTATGATGTTGATGCTATGATGGAAGAGTTAGGTTATGATGGGGATTTGGTAATGTATTACAACTTTAAGATTTCTGGTCAGGACTTGGATTTTGGTTTAAGAGCTCTGGGTGGTGATATGGATGTGCATAACATGCAACAATACGTGCACATGTTTAAGGTGATTGAATTGTACATAGAACACAAAGTTACAAGGCTAAAGACCTATTTGCAGTCTCCTAACACAAAGTTACAATGTCCATTTGCATCCATAAACTTGTACAACCATTACTAATAGACCTTTACAATATTTAGGAGAAAATTAGGTCAATTGGTACAAAATAACTTCTACTACTTCACTAACAAATCAAGTACACAATAAAAAAGAACCAACTAAAAATTAACAACATTCTATATTTTTTCACTTGATGCTCTAACCTCCCAGCTCTTTCTTCTGTCTTGTTGCTTGATCTTAACAACCCATTAATAATTTATGTAGATCTTGAACATAGTGCAGGTTCAACCCAACTAACAAAACCACAATTTTTCTCCATTCTCGCACAACAGTTAAATCTGCGGCCTGGATTTTTTACGGTCCATGATGTTCGAACAAAAGTTTCAGATCCACATTTACCACATCTGACCATCGTTTTTCTTTGAGAAGAGAGCGACGGGGAGACAAATAGAGAGAGAGGGAGACGTGAGAGGGTGAGATTGGGGAGGGTAGTTGAGGTGAGAGGTAAAAGATACCTTTATAATGGTTTTACAAGAAATAAGGGGGAAAGAAGAAATGACCAAAATGTCCCTGCAGGAGAGAGAAAAAGATGTGATTTAACTCTCCACATTAACGGCGTCAACCACAAGGATGCAAACAAGGAAAAAAGTAAAAGTATAGGGGGTGATTCAAGGTTTTGAAACTATAGGGATGCAAACGGTTAAAATGGACAAAAGTCAGGGATACAAATGGTAATTTACTCTAAAATAAATAAATTAATAATATATGTTATATAAAATAAACAAGCTAAATAATCAATTAATAAAAATAGTAAAAGAAAAAAATGAATAGAATTAAAGAATGAAAAGAAATTTACACACTTACAAAAGTAGTCATTTATGAATAAAATGACAACAATGTCATTGACTTAAAAGAACTATTTTAACGCAGTTAGTAAAAAGGACGTATTACGTAATAACTTTTTGTAAAAAAGGACATTGAGTGAAAGTCATTTTCTTAAAGTACGCATTCCATAAGTTTCACCAAACATAAAGAATAAAATTTGTAATTTAGTCAAAGAAAATACATACCACATGAACGTTTTAGTTTTTCGGTTGCTCTCATGGGTGGGTGTGTGTGTGAGAGATAATTATATCAAGTTAGGGAGTTCAGATTGTTGTAGAAATTGATGGACATAAAAATATTTTTTTATTTACTCTATGTTAAATGTTATAACACTAATTCATACACATTAATATTAAAAGAACTAGGTTAGTACCCCGTGTATTACACGGGTTGAATAAATAAAATTTTAAATAATTAGTAATAAAAATTTATGAATTATAAAACAATGGTTGAAGATAAATTATAATTATAATTACGTATAAGTAACTACTTTAAATAAATAAACAATAATGTATTTTTATTAAACTTTTATTTTATAAAAAAATTACGGTTTTATAATATTTCCTTTTAAGAAAAATGACTTTTATATAAAAAAGTTTGTTTTATTCTGTATTTTATAAAACTTTAATTTTTAAGAAATATGTTTTAAATAAAAATAAGTTTTTAATTTACTAAATTATATTTTTTTTAATCTGAAATGGTATGAGTAACATTATTAGTATTTAATGTAATTATTAATATTAGAGAGAAATGAGAAAGTTATATGATACATTTCTTGATTATGAAATTATCTTAGACACTTCTGAATAATATATGTTATTTTTCATCAACCGTGTAACACACAGGTAATAAGCTAATTAGTAATAAATACGAATATTTACAGTACAATTTTTTAGTATGTGATGTGAAAGGATTAAAATTATATATACGTAATAGTTCAAGAAATAAGCAGTTATATGATTTTTTTAACTCTCTTATCTAAATAGTTTAATTTTTAAACATCCGATTTCAAGATCTTTTTATAAAAAAGTATTTTTATAAATTTCTTGTTTATTAAAAATTTTGGTTTGTAATTATTATGGTTGTTTTAATAAAACTGTTTTTAAAAAAATCACCTTTTTATAATTTTTTTAAAAATGACCGTTTTAAAATATTTTGTTTCAATAGGTTTAGTGTTTAAAAAAATTTCATATTATATAAAAAAAAAATTTATATTATTTCTATTTTAATAAAAATATATAATTAATAATTTCCTTAATTAAATCTATTTTTATAAAGATAGATTGATTTTAAAAATATTTAACTAAGAGAGAAAAATATAACAATTAATAAAATTGATTTGTAATAACAGAGAAATTAATTTGAGTGTTTAAATTACTATAACACCATTTTGAAGGGAAAATTATATGAGATATATCTATTAGAAGGAAAAAGATTGTTTAAAAGAAAGACAAGTGACAAAAAGATGCGTTAAGAGAAAGACTGGTGGCAAAAAATAAAAAAAACCTTAATATATTGCCTTTATTGTAAAAAAATTTTAATCACATTTAAAACAATTATTAGGAATAAATACTACAATAAAAGTATCAATGCGATTAAATTATAAAATTGACTTTTGAAAATCATGATAGTTGAATTTAATTTAATCGTTTCGCTTCATAAGAAAGTAGAGTTAATGGGTATGATTGGAAAAATTAGTAACCAAATGAGTTCTGTTTTGAAAATAAAATGCTTATACAACTTTTCATTTACCTTTACTTTTTTAATCAACTATTATACTTCTTTCTTATTTCTTTTCTTCAATTCTCCATTATATATTTTTCTAAGGAATCTATTACTTACATTATATACTATATTAAAAAAACTTAAGTGCTGCAGCAATTTTTATGGTTTTAGCTTTTGGCTACAAAATTTTTTATTATTTTTTCGTATTTGATTTTTTGGTGACATGCTATTTTGGTTATCTATTTTCCTTGTAGAATATAAAATAACACTTGGTTTTATGTAATTACATAAAATCTATTATTTTTATCTCTTTTAGTTAAATTACTATCTAAAAATGATTATCATGACGAACTGAACAGATTATGATAAAAAAACATCGTTGACAACATTGGTATTATTTGAACCAATTTTGCTATTAATTTTTACGGTTCACGGTAGCCGAAAACGATAGAACTTACACCACGTAGCTCAAGAAAAAATTAATCAACTTCTGGCGCATAGCGCGATGAAAAACCCTAATTTTTATTATACTTTAAAATCTTGCCAATATGATAATTTCAGATTTGTTAATTATTATTTATCTACTGTAATACCATCAATTTATAAATTACTATTTATCTAACTGATATATCAAAGTAATTTTCTATTTTTACCATTAGAGTTTGGTATGTTTTATCATTTTAGTTTAAAAAAAGTATTTTAAATCTATGATACTGGCTTTGTTAGAATTTATGTCAAGTTAGATGATATTAAATCATTTTACACTTAAAGAAACTTTTATGTATTGCTTAATATTTAAAGAGTTATTTATTGAATTAACTTAAAATAACAAAATAAAATAAAAATATAAAAAGGTATTTATACGTAAAAACAAGAATAAAAAAAGATATTTTCCTGATTGTATAAAGACTTTAACCTCGTAAAAACATGGCTTAAGATCTTAATCATAATCTAAAGATCATTAACTATATATTATTATATTGAAAAACAATCATTAAAAATACAACAAAACCATAAAACATTATTGCTTATCTGTGAATAGGATGAAGCTACCAAAAACTTAGGGATTCAGCACATGGCTCTCAACTGTCGAATGATGCCAAGTGCTGATCTACTGCCGATCAGCACATGCCACATGCTGAACTAATGCTGATGAGCACTGAAAGTAATGAAGTGCTAATCGACTGCATATCATCACTTAAATGGATGCTATGCTGATCAACCACAACAATGGACAAGACTATCTATACCGACGACTAAAGTGTTCTAGCTTTTGGAGACAAAATAGTACTGAAACTGTTTAACTCTGATATGCCGATTGTCTGTCACGTTGTACATTTGATCTGAAAATAAAATAGCTTATTCTGATTATTTAGATTCCATAGTATAATACCTCATACTTGTGTAGTTAAGAGGTAAGCTTGTCAAACCACTTGTTTTATCTGCCGATTATATTATTTGTACTCGAAAGATTAATCAAGTATAGACTTTGAAAGAACCTCTTGTGTTTATATTTATTCAAAGTATATTTGTGTTTGTTAGTAAGTAGTTAACTTAGATTTCATATTTGTTTAACTACTTATCAATAGAAAAGTCTTGTTTTATCCTTAACACCGATCCAATAAGTAGTATCAGAGTTTTGGCTTTTGATTTGCTTGAAGTCACCTATCAACAAATCACTTGTTTTCTTTTGATCACACTATCAAACATTACATTCCTTCATACCACTCTATCCTTTCAAAATGACTATTGTATCCATTTCAAGTAAGCATGAATGGAACTCAGACAAGGGCGGACCTAGAAAATGTTTTGCTCTTGGGGTCGGTTTTTTGCCTTGTGAGTGTATTTCACTTGATTTTGGAATTACGGTTCAAGTTAATATAGGTCACATAAATTAAAGTTTATTGGTTTACGTTCGGAAGAATCTAATGAAAGATATTGTAAATCAATTTTTTTAGAAGTACTAGTTAACAATTACGATTCATGTAACTTTCTTTCTCTCTACATACACCGTAAAGATAAAATTAGCTAATATGTTTTAGTATATTTTAAATCATTTATTTTTATTATCAATTTTAAAAAAGAAAAGACAAAATAAACTTAGTTAGTTAAATCAGAATGCGCACATTTGCCATACATGTGTAAACATCAGGACTAAGATCATCCGTCCTTATGCCAACCTTCGATTGGAATACGTGAACATATAAAAAATATTTAATTGGAATCCATAATAAACACTTTTACAAAACTTGAGGTCTTGATTCGTCATCGCACGAAGCACCAAAACAAGAATTTTATTTTCCAAATCTTCGACAAAAGTCGCTAATATTATATTCCGAGACAACATTTCTTAAGTAACGCCTCTTTAATTAGGGGTACATTTTTTTTTGAACTTATAGACTTATGAAATGATAAATTGGTAATGAATTATTGAAAAAAAATTGAGTTTTTAATAAACTAAATGTGCTTAGTAGATTTAATACAAAATAAATTTAATTGGTTATAAATTTTAGGGGCTGTTTTAAACCAATAAGAGGTGTGAACCATTAAGTGTTGAATTATTAAAAGGTCTGAACCATTAAGAGGTAGTATATCGTTTACCTATTTAAATGCAAATGCCTGACCAATTCAGATAAGAGGTCTGGACCATTTAGCATTAGACCTCTTAACCATTCACATTAGTGCTGAACCATTCAGAGGTAAATGTTAAACCATTCAGACATTTGCTCGCGAAACAAACAGTCTAAACCATTAAGTGCTGAATCATTCAGACTTCTAAACCATTAAGATTAAGAGGCTGATTAAGAGGCTGCCAAACAGCCCCTTAGACTTACTTGATTTAACAAAAATGGACTCTTTTTTTTAACAGCAGGTTATTAGTTAGAAGTTTGCAACACAAAGTTAGTAATAATTCGCCAATGTCAAGGTATGAACCTTGGACCTCCAATGAGACAAAACATCTTACCTACCCCTTAAACCACTAGGCTAAGAGATTATGGGTAGCAAAAATAAACTCTTAGTTTAATTGTTAGTGGGTTAAGATTTAAATATTTATTTTGGGTTTAAGGGTCGTAAAGTTTTTCATAAAATTCGACGTTTAAAAATTACGGGGTTGAACTAAAAATGGTTAAAACACATTACATATAAATTAATATTCTACGGGGTTAGTTGACCCCTCCCCCTATATGCTAAATCCGCCCCTTAACTCAGATTAAATCCCCCATGTTCACAACACATGGTTATGATACTTGAAAAATCAGAATGGAAGATATACTAAAGAAGTTGGATCTCAGACTTTGGCTCTATTTTGAATTGACCATATGTATCTATGGTTCTAGCTACTGGTGAAGGTGGAACGATGATTTCAAAAGATCCAACAAAGTACTCAGATGAAGATATGAAGAAGATGAATATGGATTCAAAGGCTTTATGGCTAATCAGAATGAGCATACCTAACAACATCATCCATAACTTTAATAAATTCACAACTGCTCAGAAGTTGTTAGAAGAATTGTAGGATACATTTGAAGGAACTAAAGATACAAAGGAGAACAAAAGAGTTGTATTGAAGCAGAAGTTTGAAAAATTGCTTTTACAAGGGGGAGAAACCATGACTGCTACATATCTTAGATATGTTGAACTGTTAGGCTCTCTCAATGAAGCTAGAGTGAAGATGGAGAATAGTGATTTTCTCAAAAAGTTCTTAAGGTCCCTACCTAAGACATGGACAGTTTACATTGTGTACAAATGAAGAACTGGAAATCTGAAAACAATGACTTTTGAGGAGTTATATTACATTCTAAATGCCAATCAAATGGAGATGGATATAGATGAAGAATCACCCAGCAAATCATCAAACCCCTCAAAGTAATCAACACTCATGACTCCTATTCATGAACCCTTTCACTCCCAAGCCTACCAAATTCCAATGATGACTCATCAAGTACTAATAATCACCTACCTTGAATCAACACTCATGGCTCCTATTCAAGTTCCAATGGTGTACGCCGACGTACATCACGGAGGTGAGGGAGAATAGCTAGGACCCGTGGACCGTGTGTGAAGGTTGTGAAGGACAACATGGGAGATCTTTCTTGTTGGGGAAACAAAATTACATGATCAATATAGGTTTTTTAAACTATTCTATCCAGTTAGTTTTAAATTTTTTGGTTTTACTAGTATACCAATAGAAAAAAAATTGGTTAACATCATAAACAAATTGCTGAACATTATTAAAATTACCTTGGTGATCTGTATCAGATTGATTATAGGTATACAATCCATATATATTTTTTATCCATGTGTTGTATTATTTGGATAGTATAAAGTCATCTCATGAAGTGGATAAGCAAAAAAGGGGGTAAACCTTGGTATTTAGATTATTTATAACAAAGCCAAATGCTACTGGACTCAAAAGATCAACTCCATATTTATTGATGTTTTTTTTAATCTTTAAAGATTTTTTTTCTAGATAATTAACTCTTTATGTTGAATTTGGAGGATGTTTATCGTGACAACATCATCTTATTATTATTGTAAAGTACAAACTAAAATGCATATTATTGTATCATGCTACATCTGGATGGATTAGTTAAAAGCCAAATCTCAAGTTTATAAGTCCTTGAGCTGTTTCAAATCTTGGTGTTCAAATTATTTGCAAATTCAAATGAAATACATAAGTGTGAAATACATAAGTGCGAGGTGCAAGAACAAAATGGCTTATGTATGCTGTTAGAATCATCTTCTAGTATGCGTTCAAGATTCAATATTACAAGGCTGGGTAAGGGTGGTCAATACAATCGATTTCACAATAAGATGAGACTTAGAACACTTAACAAATCAAATATGGAACCGGGTTTAAGTTGATACTATGAACACAAGTAAGTATGAGACAAAACAAAGAACAAAAACAAGATAAGTATGGTTTTCTAGAATGTTGTATATTGCTCTCAAGTTCTATTACAAGTGTCGCAAAGCTTTAAAATAAATACAAGAACCTGAGATACTTTATACTACATCTTACAACCGACTATACTTTGAAAACTAGCTGGAAACATTAATCTAGACAACATGATCAATGTATAATCAAAAGGCAGATTGTCTTTTGACTTGTGACTATGACATACCATAGCTCACATCCTAATATATTACAAAAAGTATAAAAGGTACAAAGTAGAAAGTTACAAACCAATGCCCATAATCTACGATTGACAAAAGCATGAACCTTTTCACCAATTTATCTAAGTTGGTGAGTCTTCAAAGTGACAACAGAAAGTTGTTCAGTTCTGTCAAAAGGTGATCAAAGCTTTTCTGTCTTCAGAAAAATCAATCTTTGGCTTTGTAAGACTTTGTCTCTGAAGTTTCAGAAGACTTCATCTTTGGCTTCAGAAGATTTGATATTTGACTTCGAAAATTTTTACACTTAGTATATTTTCTCTGAGTTATGTAAAACTTAAATTATTCTCTGAGTTATGTAAAACTTCCGACGTAACTTTACTCTGGACTTCATGCATGCATGCTAGGAGCTCTTTGGTTGCTTTAGTTGCATTAGCCTTTATGTGTAAACCTTATAAACTCCCCCTAGGCTGATGCTACCAAAACAGAGGAAGTTACTTAGATATTGACAGTCCTCATCATGATCAAGACCATTCCTTTCTTCATCATTTGGTCAGGATCCCTTAGACTCTCATAGTATCTCCTCATGTCATAGAGATCATGTAGAGGAAGATCAAGCATGTCTTGCTAGAAGTAGACATCTTGACCTCTTTGATCTCTAATGACACACCATCTATCTGGATTTGTAGCAAAAGTCCAGGACAGGATGGGCCTCCCAGCTGCAAGAGGCTCTACGTGTGTTGGAGTTGGTTGAGCCGCCTATCCTGGAGCTACCTCACGATGTTTTGACTCATCCTAAGGTGTAGAGGTGGATGCCTTGGACTTCTTATTCTTTTATGTCACACCCCAACTATGACGGCAAAAACGTCGAGGTGTGAGGGTTAAGATCGTTCACAGCCACATAACGCTATTAATAACTCAAATATATATTAATCATAAGTTCCAATTGTACCATTACAATCATAAGTCTCAAGAAATTAAAAAACATAACATAAGATGTATCAAGTCATTTTATTTCATTTATTAATCTAGGTCCAACATAATGTTGGTGAGATTTCTATAGTTTTCGATACATAAGTATATAAAAGATGGCAAATCATGTTGTAAGTTAGAGAACAAGTAACTAGGGATGTAAGACAGAATGCACAATCAAACCTCGACAAAGGTTTACAAGTCTCAAACGTTTAAAAGTATATACGATTAGCTAAGTGTACTTGGATCAACCAAGCAGGCTTGTCTGGCCCATAGATCTATGACTTCGCTAGGCTAGCAATAGTTAATGATTGTACATATATTCGACATTACATGATAGTCACAAAGTTCAACTAACCATAACAAACAGGTAAAATGCCATAAGTTTACAAGAATCAAACGTTTACAAGTGCAATGATTATAAAGTAACATGTTTCACCCCAAAGTGTAAAAATATGAAAAAAGGGTATAAAAATACTCACATGTCAAATAAGTATATAATGAAGATTATTGAAGAATAATATACGTTGTTCCAAGATGAATCGTCACAAGGCACCTAAATATATATATATATTTTTTACAAGATTCAAATTTAATAATAAGTTTTAATGAATTAACAAGGACTAGGGTCCTAAGTGGGACTTAGGGATTGTCAAATAATTATGTTTTAACAACATAGATCCAATTATATTTATTTTAAAAAAACAAGGAAAATTGTTATGTTACATATACAAATATAACATTTTAATAATCCTATGTATATATAATGATTAAATAAGATCTCTATAACATAATTCAATAAAAAAAAACAACATGTGAAATAATCATTTTTGTGGCACAAAATATTAGCTAAACTTTAGTTTTTATAAGAATAAATTATTCATATCATTTTAAAATGTTTGTTAAAAGTATAGAAATATTTTTTTTTCCTTTTTAAGAAACTAATTTGTAGAAAATAATTAGAAACATTTTAAAATTATCAGCTTTTACAGAATATCTTTTTATAATTTTTAAAAATATTTAAAATTATTGATGAAGGCCAAAAACCTCAAAAAGAAAAACATGAGGTTCCCCGGGTTCAAACCGGGGACCTCTTGTTTAGAAGTCTCAAGTGTTACCAGTGAACCAATGGCCTCAGCCGCGATAAAGATTGGTTTTTAATTGTTAAAAGCATAACTTCAGAACTTCCCACAAGTCCTTAAGAACCCTAGATTCGATTGGGCTCAAATTGAGGCACCAATCGATTCTGTAAATGGTGTTAACCATGGGGCTTTTGTTCCCCATGCTTAGACGATCATAACCATGTATTTAACTTACTTGATTAGGATTGAATTGAAGGTTTTAGGTTTGGACGAGACTTGCGACTGTTCTTGATTTCCAATTCGTAGTGTGTGTATGTTTTTCAAGTAATTGAGGGTTCAGGGAGTTCAGGAAACCCGATTAGAGTAAAAACCCTCTATTTTATAGATTCAATTCGTTCGATTTGGTACCCAACGGCTGCAACGTTCGAATCGGACGTTACGGATCAAATTAAGTCATTCAATTGTTGTTGCAGGTGCAATCATTCATCACATTTAGTTTGTGGTGTAACACCCGGATATTTATTGTTTGGAAGCCGGCGGAGAAAGAAAAAGAAATAAAGTTTAAATTCGAGGGACCAAACTCGCCAACGAAGAAAAGTTGGGAAATGTGGTGATATTTGTAGGGTGAGGGAAGCCAACCCTCCTCTCTACCCCTACAATTCAGCCCACAAAGAGAGAGAAAGGAGAAGAAGAGAGAAAAGGAGTGTTTTGGGTGATTCGGGTGTCCAAATTCATTGAGTAGCAAGCCAAATCGAAGCCCTTGACGTTGTGCTCGTTTGTGTGAGTTCTAGGACCCAGCTTTTACTTGTTTTCAACCGATTTTGGGGCTGGAAAGCATTGAAAACCCGTTTTTGTATGTGTGTGTGTTTGACCCATTTGGGTGTGATGTGTGTGATGCGTTTCGTGTATGTTTTCGGGCTTGTGTGTGCTTGTATGGTGTTATGGTATGCATCCCTAAGGTCCAGGAGGGTTGATTTAGACTTAGAATGGGTTTGGATGAGCTTGGAGGCCGAAAATGACAGATTGGGTTCGGGATGAACTCCATTTTGCATCAGCTAGGGCTAGGCGACCGAATGGAGGCCATACGGCCGAATGAGGGGCGATTGAAGGTCATTCGCACGATTGGGATTCATTCGCACGATTGAGGGTTCAATCGCACGACTAAGGCTTCAGTCGCACGACTGGGAGTCCAGTCGCATGGGGATCGCACGACTGAAGGTTCAGTCGCATAAGTGCTTAGTCGCATGAGTTCATTCGCATTAGTCCCATCCACATAAGGTCCATACGCACGACTGGATGTTCATTCGCATAGATGTTCATCCGCATGAGTCCAATCGCATGATGTTCAGTCGCATGAAGGCCATGCGACTGAAGGGTGCCCATACGCACGAATAGAGCTGTTGCACCCGAAGGAAAGTGTAGTTAGACTTCTGGCTTTCGGGGGAAAGTGCAGGTGTAAGTTTTGACGTAAAGTTTCTCGTAAAAGCATGTAAGATAACTGTTATGGCCTTAGAAGCATGTAGGGCATGATGTTGAGGATGTTGCATGTTTATGCATGTTATGTATGTATGATGTTGCCCTGTATGATGATGATGAATGTGTATGATATGTTCCTTTTTATGATGTATGATTATCTTTCCTATGGCTTTACGTATTATGATGGATGAAATGAAGTATTATGTAACGTAAAGTGGAAAGAAATGGCACGTCTTGCATGCATCGGATAACGGGTCCTTCTTTGTGATTGACCATTAATGTAGAACCTCTACCGCTTACCCTTAGTACTGTGGCATACGTTTAGCTGTTCATTTATTGACTTCGGCCCAGTGGCTATGACTGATCAGTCATCATTAGTACTGTGGCATACGTTTAGCTGTTCATTTTTTGACTTCGGCCCAGTAGCTAAGACTGATCGCTTACCCCTAGTACCGTGGCATACGTTTAGCTATTCATTTATTGACTTCGGCCCGGTAGCTGAGACTAATTGGGGTGTAGCATATGGTATTGGTACGGATGATGTCCGATGCGCAAGTAAAGTTGAACAGAACGAATGAACGAATGAATGAATGAAGAAGATAATAATGATATTATCTATGCGTACGTACGATGTGTGATCATGTTAAAGTAACGAATAGTTTTATGCAAAAGTAAAGTATGTTTTATAATAAAACTAGAACTCACTCAGCAACGCTGACTTTTTATATGTTTTCCAGTTGGCAGGTAATGATTGCTGAGGATGGCACGGCAAGGCTACTCAGCTCTTTTGGGATGACATCCATTTATAAAGCTTTTGTGTTATAATGCAAACATGTATTTTGTAATTGGATAATGATGTATTATTGGGCAAAAGTATTTATGATGAAATGAGATGTCGTTTTTGAATGTTTCCGCTGCAATGTTTTTATGAGACAAATGTAATTATATGTTTTATGTGCGATGAATGACCAACTGTAGGCGTCCCGGAAACGGGGCCTTACATGTGGTAATTAAAGGAGCGTTTCTGGTCGTTTAATTGTATTTTTATTATGATTTCATTGTAAACCGATTTGATTATTGTTGAGGGTTCGGTTTCAAGATTAAAGAGCGTTAAATCCGCATTGAAACCCACATTAACGGACATACACAGGTTCGATTTTGCCTCACGAACATTTTGGTGTAACTTGGGGTCGAAACCAAGGCATGAAACCCGGTTTGAGGCCTTGCCGGAGCCGTGGCCGCCGGTGGTCGGAGGCTCGCCGGAAAGTCTGGGAATAAGGGGGGAAACGGTTTGGGTGTTTAAGTTTTTACACAATTTACCCCTGTAGTTTGTTTTGTTATCATTTTATGCCAAAACTCTTATTTAAAGTTTAAAAAAATCACAAAACAAATCATTATGTTTTAATCATTTTTAAGTTTAATAATTTTTATAAAACATTATTATTATTGTCTTAACCATATTATTAGTTATTATTAGTATTATTATTTCTATTATTAATTTTATGATCATTATTATTATTATTGCTTATTATTATTATTGTTACTATTATTAGGGTTATTAATAACATAATTATTATTACTTTTATAATTAGTTATTATTATTATTATTATTATTATTATTATTATTATTATTATTATTATTATTATTATTATTATTATTATTATTATTAGCATTATTATTATTACCATTATTATCTTTGTTATTATTACTACAATTATTATTATAGTTCGATTTAATAACTAGGTTATTAATTTTACATTAAAATTTAAAGACCAACTAAGAATTAAACATAACTCACCCATAAGTTTCATATATGGCAATAATGCCTCAAAGAATTAACAAAGCTAACTTAAAAAATAACCCTAAGAATACATGATGTTACAGTCTTCCCAACTTAAATAATTTTGTCCCGAAATTAAGAATAAACTAGGCGAACAAATACGGGTATCTCTCATTCATATGATCCTCTCGCTCCCAAGTGAACTCAGCTCCACACTTATTCTCCCAACGAACCTTGACAATTGGAGTGGTTGTGGTTCTAGTTTTCTTCATGATGCGATCCATGATTTCAACAGTTTTCTTAACAAAGTGCAATGACTCGTCGATCTGGATGTCTTCCAATGGAACATGCAGACTCTTGTCGGCCAAACACTTTCTCAAATTTAAGACATGGAACACAGGATGAACTCCACTAAGGTCGGAAGGTAGTTCAAGTTTATAAGGCACTTTTCCAACCCCTTTTAGGATTTTGAAAGGTCCTACAAATCTTGAACCTAGTTTACCCTTCTTCCCAAAGCGAACAATACCTTTCCACGGTGAAACCTTAAGAAGAACCATGTCACCAACTTGGAACTCCAATGGCTTACGACGCTTATCGGCGTAACTCTTTTGTCGACTTCTAGCCACTTCAAGGTTCTTGCGGATTGTGGAGACTTTA
This sequence comes from Flaveria ramosissima, assembly GCA_025215565.1. NCBI lineage: Eukaryota > Viridiplantae > Streptophyta > Magnoliopsida > Asterales > Asteraceae > Flaveria > Flaveria ramosissima. Next base: position 1,836,894 of record CM046038.1, read on the forward strand.
TCGGTCATTTCTTGTATAAGTTCAGGACCAGTGATGAATTTTTCACCAACGTCGGTCCAACAGATCGGTGATCGGCATTTACGACCATACAAAGCCTCGAATGGTGCCATCTTGATACTTGAGTGATAACTATTGTTACATGAAAATTCAGCGAGCGGTAAATGCGTATCCCAATCACCACCAAAATCAAGGACACAAAGATGCAGCAGATCCTCGAGGGTTTGGATTGTTCGTTCGGTTTGACCATCGGTTTGAGGATGGTAAGCCGTACTTAAATCCAATTGAGTACCCAAGAGTTCTTGCATCGAAGACCAAAAGTGTGAAGTGAAACGAGCATCTCGATCAGAAATGATGTGTAAAGGAACGCCATGACGACTCACAATTTCGTCAATGTAGATTCGTGCCAGCCTTGAAACCTTGTATGTATCTCGTATGGGTATGAAATGTGCTGTCTTGGTCAAGCGGTCAACAATGACCCATATACTATCATGACCACGAGGTGTACGAGGTAACTTGGTTATGAAATCCATGGATATATGTTCCCATTTCCACATAGGGATTTCAGGCTGCTCAAGTAAACCACTTGGTCGTTGATGCTCGGCTTTGACCCTTGCACACGTGAGACACTTGGAAACGTAAGAAGCGATATCTTTCTTCATTCCAGGCCACCAATATTGACCACGCAGGTCCATGTACATCTTATCGGAGCCAGGATGAATGGAATATCGGGTTTGATGAGCTTCGTTCATAATGAAGTGCCGAAGGTTATCACGATTCGGGATCCAAAGTCGATTCAAGAAGTACCACATGCCATTCGGTTTTGTCTCCAGTTGTGACCGAACGTTAGACATCAAATCTTCATCTTTCCCTTTGTCGGTTAGTGCCGCTTGTTGAGCCTCGCGAATGCATAACTCGAGGTCACTATCGATCCTTATGTTTTGGAGCATGATAGTAGCCTCGTTGATATCCACATGAATCTCGATATCAAATTCTCCTAGTGTATCAAACCATTGCCTTCGATCTCGAATTTCTTGAAGCGAGACAGTCTTGTTGTGGGCCTTTCAACTTAGCGCGTCGGCTACAACATTCGCCTTTCCAGGATGGTAGCGAATGTCGCAGTTGTAGTCGCTAATTAACTCGATCCAACGTCTTTGTCTCATGTTGAGATCCTTTTGGTTGAACACGTGTTGGAGGCTCTTATGATCGGTGTAGACTATGCATTGCGTCCCATATAGATAGTGTCGCCAAATCTTCAATGCAAAAACCACAGCACCAAGTTCAAGATCGTGAGTCGTGTAGTTCACTTCATGAACCTTCAATTGCCTCGACGCGTATGCTATAACTTTGCCTCGTTGCATGAGTACACAACCAAGACCTTGATTAGAAACATCGCAATACATGGTGAAGTCATCATTTCCATCGGGAAGTGTGAGAATAGGAGCGTTACACAACTTGCGTTTTAATGTCTCGAAAACCTCTTCTTGCTCGGGTCCCCATTCAAAGAGTCGATTCTTTTGGGTTAGCGCCGTTAATGGTTTAGCAATCTTTGAGAAATTCGCTATGAACCTACGGTAATATCCCGCTAAGCCCAGAAAAGAACGAACCTCGGTTGGGGTTGTGGGAACACACCAATTCTTCACGGCTTCAATTTTAGCAGGATCAATGTGAATTCCTTTGCTATTAACCACATGCCCTAAGAATTGAACTTCTTCCAACCAAAATTCACACTTGGAAAACTTAGCGTATAATTGCTCCTTCTTCAAAAGTTCAAGAACTTGTCGCAAGTGTGTCTCGTGATCAACGTTCATCTTGGAATAAATAAGAATGTCATCAATGAACACGATCACGAACTTATCCAAATACGGTTTACATACTCGATTCATGAGATCCATGAACACGGCACGTGCATTGGTCAAGCCAAAAGGCATGACCATGAACTCGTAGTGCCCATATCGAGTACGAAAAGCGGTCTTTGGAATGTCATCATCGTGGACACGTAGTTGATGATACCCAGAACGTAGATCGATCTTTGAGAATTGAGTTGCTCCTTGAAGTTGATCGAAGAGATCATCGATTCGAGGAAGAGGGTATCGGTTTTTGATAGTAAGCTTGTTGAGTTCTCGGTAATCGATGCACATCCGAAATGAACCATCCTTCTTCTTCACAAACAATACAGGTGCACCCCACGGTGATGAACTAGGGTGAATGAAACCCTTATCGGTCAACTCTTGCAGTTGACTAGCGAGTTCTTGCATTTCAGACGGTGCAAGACGATAAGCCGATTTAGCCACAGAGTTTGCACCAGGGATTAAGTCAATCTTGAACTCAACTTCTCACACGGGAGGTAGCCCTTTAAGATCCTCGGGAAAAACCTCGGGAAAGTCCCGCACGACAGGAATGTCTTTCAACTCCTTACCCTTGGCTTTCGTATTAACTACATATGCCATGAAAGCCATGTAGTTTTTACTTAAGCACTTGCGGGCCTTGATGCAAGACATGAGTTTGAGTCTTTGGGATGATTTCTCCCCAAAGACCTTCAAAGTATCACCAGTCGGTAAAGGAATTCGAATACACTTCTCGAAACATAGAATTTCCGCACGATGCTTAGCTAACCAATCCATACCAATGATAACATCAAAGCTTCCCAATTGCATACGAATAAGGTCGACGAAGAACTCGTGTTCGTTAAGGCTTAAGATGCAGTCACGTATTACGACGTCAACGACGATAGATTTTCCATCGGCGACCTCGACCGTGAAAGATCTTTCCAGATTAACACGCGGTTTAGAAAGTATAGACTCGAATTCCAAGGACACGAAACTCCTATCGGCACCCGAATCAAACAATACGGAAGCATAATGGCTATTTACAAGATACATACATGTTTGGTGACAACCTATTATTGGTATGATGAACATAGATAGGAATTTTTACAAGACAAGAAAAGACCAAAATAAGTTCAACGACGTACCATTCACCACGTCGTTGTTGACTTGAGCTTGATTGGCATTGATGTTGAAAGTCTTTCCACGAGCCGGTGGAACAATTCTCGCATTGCGAGGACATTGCGGACGAATATGACCAGGCTCGCCACAGTTATAGCAGGTTCGGTTGGTAAGCATTGCAGTGTTGTTTGGTGCACAAAGGCAAGTAGTTACCAAGTGTCCATACTTCCCACACAACGAGCAGACTCGGCATGGAATGTTGCTTGAATGATGGTACTTGCACGTGTTACACATAGGATGTGGACCAGCATAAGCTTTAGCCATGGGAGCTTGATTCGCAACCACCATTTGTTTTTGAGGAGCATTTGGGGCGGTCACAGCATAGTTGCGTGTCGGGGTGAACTTACGCTTCTTGTTTTGAGAAGATGACTCGGCCCTTAACTCCTTTGTTTCCTCGGGTATCACCTTCGCAGTAGACTTGGAACCCTTTGCCGACATAGTGCCAGCTCTTATATGATTCTCGGTGAGCTGTGCAGTGATGGTAATTGCCTCCTCCAAAGTTTTGGGCCTACTACCCACCATGGCATCTTGAATTTGGGGTGGCACCCCCTTGATAAATTTCTCAATGTTACGGGGCACGGTGTCCACCATGTGTGGTAGGAGCATACTCAACTCATGATGCCGGGTGGAATAAGCCAAGTGATTCCCACCATCTTGTTTGAGGTTCCAGAACTCCTCCTCCAGCTTTTGCAACTCGCTCCTCGGGCAGAACTTTTGGATCATGATATCCTTAAATTCCTCCTAGGGCAACGCCATTGCAACCTCAGTTCCACGGTTTCTCTTTTCACTATTCCACCATGTTAGTGCCCGTTGTTGAAGAACACTTGTGGCATAGCGAACCTTGAACTCGTCTGGGCACTCGCTAACAATGAATGTGTTCTCCATACTTTCAAACCACTCGAGAAGTCTAGTGGCTCCTTCTTTTCCACTAAAGCTAGTGGGTTTGCACGAGTTGAAGTGTTTGAAAGTGCAAGTACGATTGTTCCCTTGTTGATTGTTCCTGTTTTGAGTGTTGCTATTGTCTCCATTAGCACCGCTATTGTTTCCATTGGTGTTGTTGTTCCTATTAGCCATTAAAGTGCTATTAAGTTCAGCAACCATAGTCGGGATGACGGCAGCCATTTGCCGGGCAATCATGGCAGCTAGCTTACGGTCGGAACTTCCACGCTTTCCATGGTGACGAGACATGCTGGATATACAAAATGGGTTAGTTATGGGAGTGAGGATAACAAAGGATAGTAGTTTAACGAAGATAAGCTAAGGGTTATAAGGTACATGGAATGATTCCATTTGGTAACGCATTACCATTTGGAAACGTTGATACGTCAAGGTGAATTGACCCATTTACCTTAGAAACTTGTGTATATTGACCATAGTTTATCACTCATCCCAGAAATCCCCAGGTAAGCATAACTAGTCCCGTAGGATTTATGCGATATGCTTGCCTTAGCCCGAGGGCCTTTTGCCAGGAAAACCAGGATACAGGTGTCTATATGTCACACAATATTTCTTAGGTTCATAGAATCAAAACCTTGATGAGATTTATATAGATTAGACATAACTTCTAAAGATTCAAGTCATAACATAAGCATAAGATTCAACGTGTCGTCGAGAATAAGGTTAAGAGAGTTCATGTTCGGGGAGAGTCAAAGAGTCAAAGTTAAGTTTAGGGAGACAAGTAACAATGTTTAGGCAATCCTATTCTAAGGCATCAAATTGCACATAAGAAGGCATAGCATTATGTAGCATGTAAAGTATATAATTTACAAGATAGAAATATAATTCTATAAGGTTCATGCATACTATAGTCTAGGTCACCATTTCTAATAACCTAGATCCCTATAGTTATGGGCTCTGATACCAATCAGTCACACCCCAACCATGACGGCGGAAATATCGAGGTGTGAGGGTTAAGATCGTTCACAGCCACATAACGCTATTAATAACTCAAATATATATTAATCATAAGTTCCAATTGTACCATTACAATCATAAGTCTCAAGAAATTAAAAAACATAACATAAGATGTAACAAGTCATTTTATTTCATTTATTAATCTAGGTCCATTCCTAGATGTGTAAGCTTCAAAGTGTAGATATCAAGCTTGAGTATTTCCTGAAACATGTTAAAAATAAAAGGGTCAACGTAATGTTGGTGAGATATCCATAGTTTTCGATACATAAGTATATAAAAGATGGCAAATCATGTTGTAAGTTAGAGAACAAGTAACTAGGGATGTAAGACAGAATGCACAATCAAACCTCGACAAAGTTTTACAAGTCTCAAACGTTTAAAAGTATATACGATTAGCTAAGTGTACTTGGATCAACCAAACAGGCTTGTCTGGCCCATAGATCTATGACTTCGCTAGGCTAGCAATAGTTAATGATTGTACATATATTCGACATTACATGGTAGCCACAAAGTTCAACTAACCACAACAAACAGGTGAAATGCCATAAGTTTACAAGAATCAAACGTTTACAAGTGCAATGATTATAAAGTAACATGTTTCACCCCAAAGTGTGAAAATATGAAAAAGGGGTATAGAAATACTCACATGTCAAATAAGTATATAATGGAGATTATTGAAGAATAATATACGTCGTTCCAAGATGAATCGTCACAAGGCTACTAAATATATATATATTTTTTACAAGATTCAAATTTAATAATAAGTTTTAATGAATTAACAAGGACTAGGGTCCTAAGTGGGACTTAGGGATTGTCAAATAATTATGTTTTAACAACATAGATCCAATTATATTTATTTTTAAAAAAAACAAGGAAAATTGTTATGTTACATATACAAATATAACATTTTAATAATCCTATGTATATATAAAGATTAAATAAGATCTCTATAACATAATTTAATAAAAAAACAACATGTGAAATAATCATTTTTGTGGCACAAAATATTAGCTAAACTTTAGTTTTTATAAGAATAAATTATTCATATTATTTTAAAATGTTTGTTAAAAGTATAGAAATATTTTTTTTCCTTTTTAAGAAACTAATTTGCAGAAAATAATTAAAAACATTTTAAAATTATCAGCTTTTACAGAATATCTTTTTATAATTTTTAAAAATATTTAAAATTATTGATGAAGGCCAAAAACCTCAAAAAGAAAAACATGATGTTCCCCGGGTTCGAACCGGGGACCTCTTGTTTAGAAGTCTCAAGTGTTACCAGTGAACCAATGGCCTCACCCGCGATAAAGATTGGTTTTTAATTGTTAAAAGCATAACTTCAGAACTCCCCACAAGTCCTTAAGAACCCTAGATTCGATTGGGCTCAAATTGAGGCACCAATCGATTCTGTAAATGGTGTTAACCATGGGGCTTTTGTTCCCCATGCTTAGACGATCATAAACATGTATTTAACTTACTTGATTAGGATTGAATTGAAGGTTTTAGGTTTAGGCGAGACTTGCGGCTGTTCTTGATTTCCAATTCGTAGTGTGTGTATGTTTTTCAAGTAATTGAGGGTTTAGGGAGTTCAGAAAACCCGATTAGAGTAAAAACCCTCTAATTTATAGATTCAGTTCGTTCGATTTGGTACCAAACGGTTGCAACGTTCGAATCGGAGGTTACGGATCGAATTAAGTCATTCAATTGTTGTTGCAGGTGCAATCATTCATCACATTTAGTTTGTGGTAATTAAAGGAGCGTTTCTGGTCGTTTAATTGTATTGTTATTATGATTTCATTGTAAACCGATTTGATTATTGTTGAGGGTTCGGTTTCAAGATTAAAGAGCGTTAAATCCGCATTGAAACCCACATTAACGGACATACACAGGTTCGATTCGCCTCATGAACATTTTGGTGTAACTTGGGGTCGAAACCAAGGCATGAAACCCGGTTTGAGGCCTTGCCGGAGCCGCGGCCGCCGGAGGCTCGCCGGAAAGTCGGGGAATAAGGGGGGAAACGGTTTGGGTTATTAAGCTTTTACACAATTTACCCCTGTAGTTTGTTTTGTTATCATTTTATGCCAAAACTCTCATTTAAAGTTTAAAAAATTCACAAAACAAATCATTATGTTTTAATCATTTTTAAGTTTAATAATTTTTATAAAACATTATTATTATTATCTTAACCATATTATTAGTTATTATTAGTATTATTATTTCTATTATTAATTTTATGATCATTATTATTATTATTGCTTATTATTATTATTGTTACTATTATTAGGGTTATTAATAACATAATTATTATTACTCTTATAATTAGTTATTATTATTATTAATTATTATTATTATTATTATTATTATTATTATTATTATTATATTATTATTATTATTAGCATTATTATTATTATCATTATTATCTTTGTTATTATTATTACAATTATTATTATAGTTCGATTTAATAACTAGGTTATTAACTTTACATTAAAATTTAAAGACCAACTAAGAATTAAACATAACTCACCCATAAGTTTCATATATGGCAATAATGCCCCAAAGAATTAACAAAGCTAACTTATGAATAACCCTAAAAATACATGATATTACATTTTGACTGTCCCTCTTCATGGTCATCCTTTTATTCCTCTTTCCTAATTTTAACTGAGAAGACGAGCCTATAGCACCAGGTTGTTCTTGTGTGTTTTTCTCAGTTGGGTCCTTTTCCCTCATAGGTTTAGAAAGAGAGGGATCGGGACCTTGTTATGGATCAGAAGATGAATTTAGTTGTGGTCCAGCACTAGGTCCATGTTGTGTTATCTCTTGGGGTTCAACCTTGACCTCAACTTCAGGTGAAGCTTGACTTGGTGGAGAATACAAGTCAGCAAGCTCAGCAAGCTCACCCTTTTTAATATTCAACTTGATCACCCTAATGTGCTCATCCATGGTGGATAGAGATATTGAACCAATCCTCTTTTTGGAGAATCCATATAGCTTTTAAAAGAGCATTATCCTCTGCCTATCTGCAGACTTCTTTTGACTCTTTTGGATGATGACTCTTGACTTTGTAACTTCTTTCCTCATTTTCCTCTTAGCAGCTTTTTGTTCTTTAATTACGTTTTGCTCAAGCTGCTTGAGGTATTCAAATTCTATGTATTCATATGATAAGGGAAGAAGTACAGATGCCTGATAGAGGCCTGTGGGACTCAGGTAGTTGATCATGTTTTGTCTATCCACTTCCTTGTCTACCTAAGGTTGTTGCTCAGTTGCCACAACCTTTGTCTCAGGGCTTTCTTGAACTAGGGAGAGGGTAGGAGCATGTTTGTAAAGTCTTTTCTTCTTCATTTCTTCCTTGATCTTGAGGAGCAGTTCTGCATCCTTTGTCTCCTTCCTCTCTTTTGACAACTCAGTGTCAGCTAGTTCATTTAGCTTTTGTAAGGGAAGAAAGATGAGTTTATCAATATTGCAGTTCCTGGTCCCCAAGTAGTTTAATCTTGCTTCCGTTGACTCATCATCCGGAGTGTTTGGCTTAGGAGCAGCCTCTGATTGTAGCTTCCATGAAGCCTAAGGACCCACTTGAACTCTATCCCCTTAGCTTCCTCTTTCTCTCTCCCTTCATTCTCAATATCCTTATGAGTTAGTTTCCTTTTCCTTTTATCACTCACAAGCCTTAGTTTCCTTTTCCTTTTGTCACTCACAGGCCTTGGTGACTCAATATGGAGAGAGCTTTGGCCTTCCTTGCTTGGTTCAGCACTTAAGCTTTGGCCAGAAAGAGGTTGTGAAGCACCTTCACTAGCTGGTGCCTTATTGAGGGTAATGGGTGTTGAAGAGGTTCTTGTCTAAAGGTTCATAGGCTCAACTAATGGGACTTCAGTCAAGGTTTCCCCTTTAAAGCTAATCTTGGGGTCCACCTCAACATCCAGTTGACCAACAGTCTTGCCTGCTAGCCTCTGTCTTTATAGTCTGGATCTCAATTTGAACTCTTCTAGCATCCTATCTTGAATCCTATATGCTAACCTTGTAGCTTGCTTGTTTTGAATTGGATTGGCAAGTGGAAGATCAATTAGATAGGTGCTCTAATAGAATCTCAGGTTTAAGAAGTTAATGATTTTATGTTGCCCCTAAGATCTAGAGATTACCAGGGCTCTTTTATCGGTGTCATACCTCCATCCTATAATTGGATTCTCAGTGTGATGAGATGTGGTAGGATAGCCCTTGGTATATCCTCCTGAAACAGACTTTCTATGAGTGAGTCCACATTAATATGGACTTGAGGAGGTTACTGAGTATGGTCAGTTGCAAGTGAGATTGGTGAGTCCTTAATGTCCATACTCTGAGAAGAACTCACAGGTTCTGTGATTGTTAGGACTTTCTCCCCCTTTCTGGTAGCATCACCCTCTTGCATAGGTGAGCTGGAGGTTAGGTCCACCATATCTACAGGTTCTTGTAGACCTGGTTGAGTCCTTCTAAGTGGTCTCTCAGCTGGTCATTGACCCTTTTTTGTAAGGTAGTCACCTGAGATTTCAAGTGACTAACATTTGAGACTAAACAGGTGCAGGGTTTAGTAAGTTTTTGCAACATTAGTTTCAAACTCCCCTCATCTTCATCAGAAGAATCATGGGGGGAGAGAGAGTAGGACCAAATTCTTCTTCCTCATCACCAGCATTAAGTTCTTGGCTACTGGATTTCCCTTGCAGCATGACTGCTTTAGTTGAAGTGTCAATAGGTTGGGTTGCTATGGTTGAGGTCTTAAGGATGTAATCACTTGCTGAAGTGAGAGCCTCTTCCATATGGACCTCTTGAACTTGTTCAGGTACATCCACCTCAGTAGTGGGTGGATGATGTGGGCTAGACATAGGTGACTCAGGAGGAGGTACTTCCACTGGAAGGAGACCTTCCTTTTTCTAAAGGTTCTTACAAAGTAATCACCTTCATAGGCCATCTGCTGGAAGAACTGGTTGACAGCAGACTTTGGGAAGGACAAATCGCCTTCTACATCTCCAGCTAGAGATAAGTATTAATGGAGGCTGGAGTGATGAAAATTGTCCTCACCTGTACTTTGGCATATAGTGCCTTCTCCCCATCCATAGTGACCTCTTGGCAGGTCCTCTAAAACTCCAACCATTTATTTTCATATAGTGGAGGATCTATGGTAAGGGAGGTGAAGTGTAAGGCCCCGTTCCTGGGACGCTCACAACTGGTCAATCATCGCACATAAAACATATAAATACATTTACTTTCATAAAACATCGAAGCAGAATCATCAAAATAGACATCTCGTTTCATTACAAAAGCTTTTGCAAAACAATACATCGTTATCAAGCTACAATAATACATGTTGCATTACATCACAAAAGCATTATAAAAATGGATGCCATCCAAAAGAGCTGAGTAGCCACCCCGTACCATCCTCAACAACATTACCTGCCAACTGAAAAACATAAAAGTCAGCGTTGCTGAGTGAATTCTAGTTTTATAATAAAACATACTTTTCTTTCGTTACTAAAATTATCCGTTAATTTCGTACGCGATCACACAACATACATACGGACAGATAACATAATTATTATCTTCAATTAAGTTCTTTACATTCTTCCATTCATTAATCATCGCACGGTACTTTATCATTCGCTTCATTCGTTCATAACTTCTTTTCTTACGTTCGTTCATATCACACATATCGCACTTTCGCACCTTTCGCACTTTCGTATCTTCGTACCCATCGTACATATCGCACAAATCGCACCAATGGAGTTGTCACTAGGACAGACTCCCCCTCTGTGTGTGAACTCTTAGGGGTTTAGCCAAAATCGCACGCTGCCTCATGGGTTAGCCAAAATCGCACGCTACATAGCACATAGTGAATACCACATCGCACGTATCGGGGCAATTACCAAAACTGAACCCCCTACTGTGTGTATGAACGCACATGAGTTAGCCAAAATCGCACGCTACATAACACACAGTGAATACCACATCGCACGTATCAGAGCAGTCACCAAGACTGAACTCTTACTGTGTCTATAGTCCCTTATGAGTTAGCCAAGATCGCACGTTGTAAATACACACACAGTTGAGTTAACAACTCTCAATGAGTTGTGAACCTCCCTTCTTTTATTTGCAAGCCATTCTTACTCTCATTCATTTATTCATGCATGCATTCATTCATCATGTTCCTCTTTTCGTTAACTTCCACTTTACGTTGCATAATACTTTCATTTCATTTATTAACATTCATCGCAAGACCACGGGAAGATAAACATACATAAACAGGAACATCAACGAGATCATGCAAATCATCATACATATCAGCATGCATACATAACACATATCACACATACTGTTGGAGCATATATTGTCATATATAGTGTGTCCGTCGCTTTTCGAATAGTCTAGGCTTAATGTAATACACCTGATATGTTGTAAACACATGAAACTGGGTCATTCGCAGGAGCATATGCGAATGAGACTCAGTCGTACGACTGAGCCATGCTAATGGACCAGTCGTGCGACTAAGAGATGCGATTGGGACATTCGTAAGACTGAACCATAAGTATGGTCCAGTCGTACGATTGAACCATATGCATGGTCCAGTCGTACGATTGAACCATACGCATGGTCCAATAGCACGAATGGGCCCAGTCGCATCTAATATGGGCCGAGGCCTATATATACCAGTTTCAATGTGTAGAGAGTTAAGGATTTGAGAGGGAGTCTGCCCGGAGCCTAGGGCTTCCGGATGAGAGGGGAGATCATGCTCGATCTCCCCTTGCCAAGAGTCTTGATTCTTATGTTGTAACGAGCTTGTAATCGTTAGGTTTTATCAATGAAACCAATTTTTATAGTTCATGTTATTGATTTGACTTTTGGTTTTGATTTTGTTTCCTTCCATCAAGAACATGCTCAGATGTCTACCGATGCAGCCGACTTCACACATACCATCATGCATAACATTATACATAACCTCATCATACATCATCACGCCCATTATAACATATATGACCTCAAAAGTCAACTTACATAAACCCCCGGGAAACTCCCAAGTCAAAACCTACTTCTGCACTTTCCCCCGAAAGTCAAAAAGTAAACCATTGTTCTTTTGGGCGTATGAGCCCTACTTGGGCGTATGGACACCCTCCAGTAGCATGGCCTCCCAGGCGATTTAACACTTAGGCAAATGGACATCAGGCGAATGGACCCTATGCGAATGGACCTATGGGCGAATGGACACCTATGCGTATGGACTCTCAGTCGCATAGCTTTCATGAGTATGGCCTTCAGTCGCATGACTTTAGGCGCATGGCTTCAGTCGCATACCCTTCGTGCGAATGAATCTCAGTCGCATGGCCTCCAGGCGCATGGACCTCAGTTGCATAACCTTTAATCGCATGCCTTACTGGCACATGAAATTCAGTCGCATGACTTTCATGCGTACGGACCTCAGTCGCATGGCAATGGTGCGCATGGACCTCAGTCACATGCCATTCGGCCGTATGGCTTCCAGTCGCACGCCATTCGGTCGCCTAGCCCTAGCTGATGCAGAATGCAGCTCATCCCGAACGCAAACTGCCCTTCTCGGCCTCCAAGCTCCCCCAAACTCGTTCTAAGCCCAAATCAACCATCCTAAGCCTTAGAAACACCTACCACAACATCATTCAAGCACAGACAAGCCCGAAATCAAACCCCACCCGCATCAAACACATACACATACGCATACAAACGGGTTCAACACCCAACTTTTGAAAAACGGGTTTTAGATGTGTTCCAGCCCTAAAATCGTTCAAAAGTGTGTAAAAGAGGGGTCCTAGAACTCACACTAACAACCCCGACAAGTAGAGCTTCGATTCAACCCGCTACACTTCAACTTTCACGCTCGGATCCACAAGAACCAAGCTTTTCTCCCTTTTCTCCCTCTCTTCCCTCTTTGGCAGAATTTTTATAAGTGTGGGGAGGGTGTGGGCTGCCCTCCCCTCTTATTCCCCCACTCATCCAATCTTTCTCTCGTTTTGGCAAGTTTGGTCCTCTGACTTTGGACTTTATTTCTTTTTCTTCTTTCGTCGGCTTTAAAGAGAATTTACGGGTGTTACAAGTCCACCCCCCTTATTTAGGTTTCATCCCCGAAACCTGTTATTCCTTGAACAAACGTGAGTAATGCTGTCTCATCTCTTCTTCAGTCTCCCACGTAGGCTCAGATCCCTTTCTGTGCTTGCACTGTGTGAATCCAAGGATCGTCGACAGGAATTATCAGTGTGAATCGATGTCAAGTCAACGTTAGCGGAATTAACGTTGATTTGGTTTAATTGTATTTAAGCAACTTTCAATATCAATGAAATATCAAGAACACACGAAACAAAACACAATTAAAGATTAATCAATGTTTTAATATAATGTGTTCGTGAGTACAAAAGAATGAATCAATGAATGCTATGATGTTGTATATGTTTTGATGATCGAAAGACTTTTGATGATTGTTGTAATGCTATTGCTGTTCTCAATCAATCAATCGTCTAAATCCTAGGATCCATATTTATAGACAAAGATGTTTCAGTTATAGGAAACACCGGATCTCTTGGGATTTGATTTGTTTCTGATAAGAAATTATCGGATTTCTCGGGATTCGAATAACCGCCTTGTTGACTTGTTGACTTGTAACACTTGTATTATGCAAGTGTTTGGACTCCGCAGAAATATTGTCTTCCGCAGATGTTTTGTTCTTCCGCAGATGTTTTGTTCTTCCGCAGTATTCTTGTTCTTCCGCAGCATTTCTTGAACACTTGGAACTCCAGTTGACTTTGTTCACCCGTAGATGATCTTCGGATGTTTTGTTACTTGTAAAATATATATCTACGGAAGAACGAAATGTTCATCCGTAGATGTTTCTTACACTTGGTCAATTTCAATAATTGATCAAGTATTATGTTTGTACCTGCAGCCATACATACATCAACACATATATAAATGGGTTAACCTATATATTTAATGCATACATAATAATGAAATACAAAAGTTCATTACAAATATTAATTCAAGTACTAAGCCTATACATAATGACTAGATCTACTGATTCTAGACCTAACAATACTCCCCCTTAGGCTTAGCTACTTGCAATCAGTCCTTCAAAACTGCAAGATCTTTGATTCTTGCGATCATCTTGTTGTAGAAGTAGGAGACAGCAGTCTTCTGATCATCATACTTATAGTTGATCTTCATCTTGCTGATCTTCTTCAGAGTCTCATAACTAATTCCCAGAACATCTTCTTCTGTAGTGAGTGTGTCTAGCACCTTGTTGTTATTCACCACTTCTAGCTCATCTTGTTCTGTTATTCTTAGTTCTGTTACTTCATCAAATGTTGTTCCCTTCAGTAGTCCAGCATTAAATCTTCTTCTTTTATATGCTTTGGCATGTAATTTGTCTACTACTTGAATCACATGAATATGTAGGAACAGATCATTTTGTGCTTTTTCATCAGACAGCTTGGGAAAGAATTTGTCATTTAGGTATGAGGTGTAGCTGGGATGGAGCAGTTTGATTTCCACAGGATCAAAGATTCTGATCTTTTCAGCTTTCTTGTTCTCAGCATTTCTCAGTAGGACCAACTCTTTTGTCTTCTCTACATATCCCCATTCAGTGATTGGGTAAGTGAATTGAGTCCTTTCAATGCATTTAAGAGTTGCTTTGTTTCTGTTGTTGTAGCCAATCCTCTTCAAGAATTCATCATCTACATGTTCTGAGGCATTGGACTTGTATCTTTTGAGCCCTTTGATTCTCTTCTGATGTTCTATATCTTCTCTTTTAGCTTCTATCAGCACATCATCTTTAAATTTTGTCTTCAACTTTCCCACTAGAGTTGAGAAGTCTCTTCCTCTAGGGTGAATTGGATAATTGCTGATGATTAAACTTTGAAGGTCTCTGATGTCATTCTCTGGCAGACTCACCACTGAGAGTACATCATGGAAGTATTCAACTCTTCCAGATGTTCTTTTAATAACAGCACAATCCCAGTCTGGATCATATTTCCAGGCCATGATCTTGTTTTCTTCCGCAGAGCTGGGAGTTGTGAGATGATCTATCAGTTGTATTAGAGTGGACTTTTGCTCAGTTATTTCTCTAACTGCAGTCCCAAGTGGCCATACTTTTCCGGGGATGACTTCTCTTGGCTCTCTAATCAATTTCTCTTTTCCTTTGTGCTGATCTTTAGGTTCAACAGTTATAGGTTCAGCAGGAAGTTTGCTTTGTTGTTCATAAGATGGATGTGGAGCTTCAGTTCTGAATTTTACCCCAGTATCTAGCTCAACTTTCATTACATGCTCCATCATCCTTCTGAGTTCCCCTACTGTTCTTCCTTTAAGCTCATGAGGTTTGTAGTTATGTCCTTGTAACCAGCAAGTCATGTTGTATTTGCTCAGCTTGGCTGTGTCACAATGTCCCAGCTCCTTCTTAGTGTTTTGAATTGATTGAAAGGTGCTGAAGGCTTCATAATCACAGTTTGGAATCATGAAGCAGGCAAGCTCAAACTCTTTTAACAGGTTCTTCATCTCTGTCATGTTTAGTCTTTCAACCATGTCATAAGGGAAACCATGGTTTATAAGTGTCATGAACATGGTTGATTCAGGCCTCTCTTCAAGTATGTCACTTGTAGTCAGAAGATCATCAGCCTTTGAGACTTCTTGTTTTGGAGGAGAGTCTTCTTTGATTAATTCTTCCCACTCTTTATCACTTTCATCTTTCTGTTCAGAGATGGGCTTCTCAGCAGATAAGTCTATTAAGGGGGTGTGTTCAGGAGAAGTCAGCATTTGTTTCTTTGAAATACTTTCATAAGTGGTCGGCTTCTTCTCAGCAGTACCAAGGTACTTTCTTTTCCTTGAGTACAAGATCATTTCTTTAGATGCCTCAGGACTTTGTTTTGTTTGAGCAGTTGAGGCCTTAGCATGAGATTCCAATGAACTGATTTTCAGTTTAAGTTGCTCAATTTCTTCCTCTTTTCTCTTTATGATGTTTGACTGAGCAGTCATAGTGCCAGATGCTTGTTCAAGTCTCTTCATGACCTTTTCTTTCTTTTTCTTCTCAGACTCTGCTGATTCTTTAAGCTCAGCTTCCTTGTCTAGCAGAGCATCAATGACTTCTTTATCACTTTGAGCATCTTCTCTCAGTCTCTTTATTCTTGCTTGCTGACTTATCAATTCTTCATCCTTTTCTTTTATTATGCCCTTCAGCTCTTGTATTCTTGCCTTTCTTTTATTTGATTTGACCACAAGCTTGTTGTACTCAGCCACCAGATAACTTTTGCTCACAGGAATGTCATTATCACTCAGATCATCTTCATTATAAGCAATCACATCAACCTGATCTGCTTCTGTATCTCTTTCCTGATGCTGAGACTCAATCTCATCTTCTTTTACTTCCTCATGATCAACACTTGCTGAGCTTGACTTTGGTTCAGTGGCTTGATCTTTATGCTCTTGAAGAGTTTGTTGTTGTTGCTGATCAATCACTGGAGAAACTTGTTCAGTTTCATTTGAATGCACAGGGGATTCAGTCTTAGATAATGACAGTTTGACTGTACTTGCTTCTGAGACTAATTCTGTCTCTCCAGTGTAGATACTCTCAGTATCTGAATTTGTAAGTTGTTGGTAGAGTTGCATCTGAGGCTGAATTGGTGATTGGGGTTGAATGGGAGATATTGGTTCAGTATTTTGACTGGCAGGAGATTGAGCTTGGGGTGTTTGTTGTTGTTGTGGTGATAGATTGAGGATTGGAGAGATAGGTTCTGTAGTTCGGCTGGCTGGTGATTGAACTTGGGGTGTTTGTTGTTGAGGTGATGCTTCTGGTGATGGAGTGTCTTGAGCAGAGCTGGTAGCAGAGCTCTCTTCCTCATTTTCCCAAACTAGCTCTTGAGGTATGTCTGCATTAGCATCAATCACATGAGCAAACATGTCTATGTCTTCTCCTTCATATCTCCCTGAGATTTTGTTCAGCACAGATCTGCCAAGGTGTGCTTGGATAAACACACCACCCTCCACAGATGTTCCAGGCAGGTCTGCATTAATGATGAGCTGAATGAACCTTGGAAACATATACATCTTATCAGCCTTCTGTACTCTAATGTGATCACACAAACAATTAAAGATGTACTTTGAGTAGTTGTAGGTCCTTCCCTCAAAGATGCCAATAATACCAGATGATATATGTCTTGAAAATCTGTCAAGCCCAGATTTTCTGTTTGACATACACTTCAGATAAGTGTGACACAAAAATCTGTATGGCTTGCAGAGTCTTCCCTTCTTGATTTCTCCCTTTTCAAAGTCTCCATCATACCCCATTAAAAGAAAAACCTTTTCTATGTATTCATTATTAAATACATCAGGGTGTCCAGCTTCAACATCTCCCAGTTCTAGTACCCTTCTTATTGTTTGTTCGTCTATTCTCAGCCTTCGATTCTTTACTTCTGCAATAATTCCTTCATCATCTTCTTCTATACGTGCAGAATTCCAGAAATCACTGATATGCGAGCGATAAATCGTTTGCTCTGCAGATAATGCATAGAAAACCCTTGATCTTCTCAAATATCTCATAATTTCTTGACATCCTTCTGACACAGGATCGTCAGGGTTCAAGAAAGCAAACACAATATGCTCTTTTGCAAATCGTTGATCCATCTGTTCATAAGAAAAGACTTCGTTAGAATCACATTATTGATATAAGAATACGAACAGTTGTGAGATAAAACAAGAATCAACTTGTTCGTTTTTGATGATTACGACATGTTTTACCTTAATAAACGCTGATTAAGAACACAGATATATGTTTGCTTAAGGTTTGATTTGGTAAATTTTGAATGTTGAGAAAGTGGGAAAAATTTGTTGAGTGAGATTTTCTAGGTCTGAAAAAGTGAGCTGAAAAAATGAATAATGCATTTGACAAGTCAAATCTCTTTATTTATACCCTCAGACATATTAATTTTCTCGGATTTATTCATTGGGTCCCACATTGTACTCTTCCGTAGAAGTAATTTCACATTAATTGTGATCTACAATTTACTCTTCCGTAGTATATCTACGGATCAACAACTTCTACTGATTGATTTTTTATTTATCCGTAGTTTACCAATCTACGGATAAACATTAATATACTAATATTGATTTACATACAGTTGTATGTATGGCCCAACTCCATTGGTTGAACCAATTATTGCTATAGGACCTCGTTGGCTTTGTATACATGACAATTTAGTACAAGAAAATTTAAAATAAATTTCATGTAACCAACGGCTAAGGCGATGCTCAGGTTTCAATTTCTTCAAACTGATAAAGATATAGACATTGCTGCTGCTGATATAGATGCTTTTTCATGAATGCTACTCCCCCTAAATTTGTGATTAATGATGAACTTAAGCATTTATCATAAATTTCTTTAAGAGGAATAACATAAACTCTAAATATATGATAATGATCAGATGCACTTAAGATGGGATCATACTATAATGCTAAGCCTCTTCCTGATTAGTTATGTTGTATAGTTGATGCTCGAACAAGTTCTGATTGCAAATATATTGTCCTTATAAATCCATACAAGAGCTCATGTATCAACTAGGCTTGTTGTTTATCATGTTTTATTGTTTTAGAAATAACTGTCATGGACTTCTCATTTGATTCACAAAGGTGTTGTCCTCCCTTTGTAAGTCAAATCATCATTCTTTCACACTTAAGACTATGTACTTTAAATTATAATAGCTATCTTGAGATGTGTTTGGCATCTCATTGATGCGATGTTGATAAAGCTCAGGATAATATACAGTTGATCACTTAGGATTCTTTTGAGAGCTTTAGATATGATCATCATCAGGTCACCAGGTCTTTACTCATGTAAAACAGAGGTGCCTTTAACCCAGGTCTTTGTTCACACAAAACAGAGGGATGATGATGAGCATGATCTTTTCACCTTTGATACTGATATTCAGTATGGTGATCATACACCCAGGTCTTTGTTCACACAAAACAGAGGGAGTATGATTTGCAAAGATAGATAGTATAAAGTGTTTTACATAGTGTGTTCAGATGAATGATTTGATCACATTAGGATAAGACTCACTTTGTTTTCTCAATATGAAGTTTCCCACAGACAATTATGATAATATTATGTTTTGCAAGCACTAAGATTTGTTTCCACTCAAGTTGAACCTACTCACATATCAGGAAACTTGTTGAGATATATTGTTATTTGTTTATGCAGAAATAGGCAAAGCTATAGTTTACTATCATTTCCCACGCATAAGGCATACTGATGCATTATTGCACACAGCATGTTGTTTGTTTGGACATGATTTAATCTAAGTTAATCATACCTAGAGACTCAATCAGAAAATTAAATCTGACTGAATCAAAGGCTTTAGTGAATAAATCAGCAAGCTGATTTGATGTATCCACTTTGACTAACTTGATCAATCCTTTTTCTGAGCAATCTCTCAGAAAATGATACCTAATCTCTATATGTTTTGTTTTACTATGTTGCACAGGATTAGCAGTTATAAACATAGCAGCAGAATTGTCTATATAGATTGAAGTTTGAAGAAAGTTGTAACCATAGTCAAGCAATTGGTTTTGTAACCAAAGTACTTGAGAACACCCGGCTGAAGCAGCAATGTACTCAGCCTCAGCTGTGGATACAGAAACATTTGTTTGTTTCTTGCACTGCCATGACACTAGCCTGGGTCCAATGAATTGACATCCACCGGTTGTTGATTTTCTATTGCTGTTACATCCACCATAGTCACTGTCTGAGTATGAGTAGAGTGTAAAGTCTCCATCCTTGGGATACCATAGACCAAGTCCTGGTTTTCCCTTGAGGTATCTGAAAATTCTTTTGACAGCATTGAGATGCGACTCCTTTGGATCAGATTGGTACCTAGCACACACACACACAGCAAACATAATATCAGGTCTACTGGCAGTTAAGTACATAAGTGAACCTATCATGGATCTAAATAATTTTTGATCAATAGATTTTCCAGTGGGATCAGGAACAATCTTATCAATTGTTGATGCTGGTGTTTTGCATGAGGATACTTCAGCAAGATTGTATTTCTTCAGTATTTGATGTATGTATTTTTCTTGATTGATGAATATTCCATCTGCTTTTTGATGAACTTGAAGGCCAAGGAAGAATGTTAATTCACCCATTGAGCTCATCTGAAATTCAGATTTCATCAGCTCTTCAAAATTCACACACAATCTCTTATTAGTTGATCCAAATATAATGTCATCAACATATACTTGAACTACTAAGAGATCTTGATGTTCTTGTTTGAGAAAGAGTGTCTGATCAATTGTTCCTCTTTTGTAGCCATGCTTGAGTAAGAAGGATGATAGTGTTTCATACCATTTTCTTGGTGCTTGATGAAGACCATACAAGGCTTTATCTAGTTTGTATACCCTGTGAGGATAATGAGGATCTTCAAATCCGGGGGGTTGAGACACATAAACTTCCTCATCAATTTTTCCATATAAGAATGCACACTTGACATCCATTTGATACACAGTGAATTTCTTGTATGATGCATATGCCAAGAACACTCTTATTGCCTCAATTCTTGCAACTGGTGCAAAAACTTCATCATAATCTATGCCTTCTTCTTGAGTGTATCCTTGTGCTATTAACCTTGCTTTGTTTCGGACAATAATCCCTCTATCATCCAGTTTGTTTTTGTATAGCCATCTAGTTCCAATAGGATGTTGACCTTCAGGTAAATCAAGACACCATACTTTTTGCTTTCTGAACTGTTGAAGCTCTTCTTGCATAGCTTCAATCCAGCTATTGTCTTTTAAAGCAGCTGTAATGTTTGGAGGCACCACTTGAGAAAGAAAACAGTTGAAGAGACAAGGTTGGCTGTACCACTTTGGCTCCTTGTAGTTCTCTTGTCAGGATTTCCAATGATATTGTTAAGTGGATGAGTTTTATGAATTCTCATGGATGGAGTTGACTCAACTGGAATGGATGATTCCAGATTAGTCATTTCCATTGCCTCTGACTGATTCATCTCAATTTGAGAATTCAAGAAATAATCAAATTGAGTCTCTGTTGATTGAGCTACAGAAGTATCTGCAGTTGGATTTTGCTCTTCCGCAGGAACTTCTGCGGAAGTATTTTGTTCTTCCGTAGGAGCTGCTCCGGATACATTTTGGTCTTCCGAAGGAAGTTCTCCGGATACATGCTGATCTTCCGAAGGAACTCCGGATGCATGCGGTTCTTCCGAATGAATTTCTCCTGATGCATGCGGTTCTTCCGAAGGAATTTCTCCTGATGCATGCTGTTCTTCCGAAGGAATTTCTCCTGATGCATGCGGTTCTTCCGAAGGAATTTCTCCTGATGCATGTTGTTCTTCCGAAGGAATTTCTCCTGATGCATGCTGTTCTGTTCCACATGTAATATCTGCTTCTGCTGAAGTGTTGTCACTTGAAGATGGATGTATCCTTGGGGGATCAGCAGATAAAGTTACTTCAGTCATAATAGGTGGAACAAATGGATAGCATACTTCATCAGAACCTGCATTTGTCAAATGATCATAGTTAAAAGATTTAGACAAGGCATCTATGTCAAATAACCATGATGAACCTTTAACTGACTTAGTGAATACATTTTCATCAAAAGATACATTAGGGGTCTCTTCCACAATGTTATGCTGTGGAATATACACTCTATATGATTTTGATGTTGAAGAATATCCAACAAAGAAACCATCATATGCTTTTTCTGAAAATTTTCCTAATGACTCTTTTATGTTCAAAACAGTTACTTGACACCCAAATACTCTTAGATATCCTATGTAAGGTTTTCTTTTAAATAGGAGCTCATAAGGAGTTTTGTTATGTTCTTTGACAATTAATGTTCTATTTTGAACATTGCATGCAGTATTCACAGCCTCAGCCCAAAAGGTAATAGGTAGTTGTGAATCAGCTAGCATTGTTCTTGCTGCTTCAATGAGAGTTCTGTTTCTTCGTTCAGCAACTCCATTTTGTTGTGGAGTCCTTGGTGCACTGAATTGTCTTGCAATTCCTTTGCTCCTGCAAAAAGAATCTAGTTCAAAGTTAACAAATTTAGTACCATTATCACTCCTGAAAATTTTGACTTTTGTATCAAGTTGATTCTCAATCTTGATGACAAAGTCCATTAATGTTTCTGATGTTTCACTCTTTTGTTTTAAGAAAAAGACCCATGTAAATCTAGTGAAATCATCAACTATCACCAAACAATATTGCCTTTTTCCAATGCTCATTACATTGGTTGGACCAAAAAGATCCATGTGAAGCAATTTGAGTGGTGTAGTATTAGTATTGATTGTTTTTGGTTTATGTGACACTCTGTGTTGTTTTCCTTTGTAACAAGAAGAGCAATGAGTTGAGCAATGGAACTCTTTATTTGGTAAGCCAATGACCAGGTCATGTTTCACCAATTTATTCATATTTTTCATGTTAGAATGAACAAGTCTTCTATGCCATAATTGTGACAAATCTTCTGAAAGTTTAGATATAAGACAAGTTTCATGTTTTGTGAGAGAAGTGTTGTTCATATCCAACACATAAGTGTTTCCTTTTCTTGCTGCTTTGAGGAGAATC
Source organism: Flaveria ramosissima (assembly GCA_025215565.1). Taxonomy (NCBI): domain Eukaryota; kingdom Viridiplantae; phylum Streptophyta; class Magnoliopsida; order Asterales; family Asteraceae; genus Flaveria; species Flaveria ramosissima. Next base: position 1,859,420 of record CM046038.1, read on the forward strand.
CAATCTTCTGGGACAATAAATCCTGGCTTAAGAATGTAACAGTTAGTGTCATCAAACAATGTAGTGTAGTTTTGATCACAGATTTGAGATACACTAAGTAAATTATACTGTAAGTTTTTACAGTAATTTACTTTATCAAATTTAAGTACACCATTGGTTATCATTCCTTCACCAACAATTTTACCTCCCTTTTTATCCCCACCAAATGCCACATAAGAAGCATTTTTATGTTTGAAATCATGGAGAAGAGAACAGTTTCCTGTCATATGCCTGGAACAATCACTGTCAACATACCACATGTTGTCAGCTCTCCAATATTGTTCCTGCAATCAGAAAAGAAAATCAGTTAGAAGTGACAACCCAAGTCTTAGTGATCTTGGGTTTGTCAACAGGATCTAAAACAGTTACTCTTTCAAGAATATTTTTTGAAGTTTCAGTTTCAGATTTGATTGATTCATTCTGATTTGATTTGGATGAGGATGATTCTGAATGGGATGTTGATGAAGTAGAATCATGATTTATCTTTTCTGCTTTGCTTAGATCAACTTCATTTGTTTGATTCTTTTGTTTTGATAGTGAACCTTTAAATGTTTCACTATCTTTTGTTATTGAAAGAGGTATATGAATGCCTTTTTCAAATTTATCAATGAATGAATCATCATCCTTTGATTCCTTGTCTGACAAATCCACTCTTTTGTGTGGTGTTTTTGACTGCTGGAAAGATGATCTTTTCTTCAGTATCTTAACACTTGATGATGATTTGTCCTTTGGTTTTGCCTTTGATTTTTGTTCATGCTTCTTCAGTTTTGAACCCTTTGCAGAATCCGTGGATTGGGAATCTGATTCAGATTTGTCTGATTCTTTCTTCTTTGATCCTTTTGTCTTGTTCTTTTTGTTGAAATAACATTCCTGTGTGGAATGATTATTTTTGTTGCAAATAGAACAATGTTTGTTGAAGTAACAATCAGCAGTCATATGATTGTTCATATTGCAAATAGAACAATAACTGCTGAAGTAATAATCTTCAGTGTTGTGATTTTTCATGTCACACCATTTGCAATACTTTTCTTCTGATTCTTTCTCAGAATCATTCCTTTTGTTTGCTGATTTTTGTTGTGGCTCTTTCTTCTTTAGCTTTGAATGTGCTTCACCTTTTTCATTTTTGTGCACATTTTGATCATTTGGAGCTGAATTTCTCTTCCGTAGATCAGCAGCTGAAGTTTTCTTATTCAGTTGATGATCTGCTGATGCCTTTTTCTTTCCTTTGAATTTTCCTCTTTCCTCAGTGATGACAGATTCATCAGTCAATTTCTTGGAGGATTCTTGCATACTTAGTTCTTGAAGACCTTCATTCAATTGAGCTATCCTCTTGCAGATGGTCTTCAGCATGTTTCTTTGTTTAGGAGGATATGGCAACTTTGTTTCTTCAAGCACTTTTGGAATATGGGCTTTCAGTTGAAAATTTTTACCAGTGCTTGTTTGATCAACATCATGTTCATCAGAATCATCCAAGTCATCACACTTATCATAATCAAATTCTGAATCATTTTGATCTAATGATTCTGATTCAGATGATTCAGTTTCACTCACCTCAGCTTTATCATTGATTTTAGTTTTAGCTGAATCTTTTTCAAATTTAGTGCTAGGCACAAAATGATTGCCACTGGTTGCTCCACATAATTGAGCCGTTCATCCACTTCGATATCCTCCAGTGGAACAATCATATCTTCATCCGTTAAACACTTCCTCAGATGAGATACATGGAATGTCGGGTGAATTCCATTTAACTCATCTGGTAATTCCAGTCTATAGGCCACCTCTTCTAGTTAAGCAAGGATTCGGAAAGGCCTTATGTATCTCGGGCTCAATTTTCCCCGCTCTCTGAACCGAATGATACCCTTCCAAGATGAGACTTTCAACATAACTCTATCACCCACCTGGAACTCGATCGGTCTACGTCTCCTATCGGCATACGACTTGTGTCTATCTTTGGCCGCCTTCATAAAGGCTTTGATCCTCTCAGGCTTCTCAGTCGTAGCCTCGATCACCTTAAACCGTCACCGTGACCTCGTCAGGCGCTGTCAACCGTATCATATTCTTGCAACACACAATGTCCGCCTCGAAGTCCGCTAACCAATCCATCCCGAGAACCAAATCGAAGGGCGTATCTATATTCTTATTACTAACAGGCAATATAGCACAGATAGTGGCAGGAACAAAACTTTTACTAGCGCCAGAATCGAACGACACGAAGATTAAAAGTTGATTTACTAGAAACGTACCTGACACAACATCGGGGTCCGTCCTAGCCTCCTCCTCCGGTCTTCTTCACCCCCGAACTTTCTGACCTTGGCTTTTTACAGTCCTTGCTCATGGGGCCAATTTCTCCACAACTGTAACACCTCACAACCCCACATTCTCTTCCCACATGACCAGGCTTCCCACACTTGAAAGCAGGTATTTGGTCCCCTTTTGCATTCTCCCGAATGCTCCATCCGCATTTACCACATCTATTCGACCCCGCACCAGGTGTGACCACACTACGTCATTCCCCCGTGCGTGCTTATTATTTGTCGGGACACCACCCCGTCCAGTCCTCTTCCCACTCCAGTTCCGGTCTCCATCATCCTTCTTACTCACCTCCGCCATCACCACAGTCCTTTCATCGTACAACCTCCCTGCCAAATCCACTGCCGACCTAAACGTGCTCGGTCGGGCAGCGATCATGTGCCTACGGATCTCCGCTGGCAAGCCCTGAATATACCTCTTGATCTTTCGTGATAGAGGTGTCACCTGATCAGGCACCGGCCGTGCCATTTCATTGAACTTGGTGGTGTATTACTGATGTGTCATCGTTCCCGCCTCCAGCTGCAGAAACTCCCTCTCAACTTTATCCATCACACGGTGAGGACAGAACTCCTTAATCACCAGCCTCTTCAACTCTGACCATCTCATCCTTACAATAGCCCGACTACCCTCAACTTGGAATGAACCATAACTGTGGTTGAAATTTAATTGAGAATTACCAAGGGAGTCAAAAGTTAATTATCTAGGATTGTAAAACGTAACAATTATATGTATAAACAAGAGATTAGAGGGAAACCCTAATCTCCTATTCTTTTTCCTCCCAAGCTACCACCCTCCCCTTTCGGTTCCTTTGGCCGAGTAGCGAGCCGCCACCGTCATCGGTTTTTGTCATGTGGTGCGAAAGTTGCGAGATTTGATCTTTGTCATGAATCTGATCATCTAAGAGATCGATGTTGCTTCCAAGGTGTGAAGTTTTGGTTGATCGTTAAAGGTATTACTTTAGACACCTTATGGGTGAGTTTAATGTTTGTTTAACCACGTGTAATGGATGTTTATTTTTAGGTGTTAATTTTATTAACTAAACATGTAAGATTGCTTACAATTTTAAAACTCAAAAAGTTTCAAACTTTAATAACAAATTTAAGGCTTGAATGGTTAAAACCGATAATGATGCCCAATATAAATAAATGTGGGTTAAGACAACAACATGATAAAAGATGAACGTAAAAAAAAAAGCAACAAAACTAAAAGAGAGATATTGAGTGGACTTTAAGTCGCTGGTGATCGAGTTCAATATCACCTTATGTTTATAGTAGGCTGATTGACAAGGTAAATATTAATTTAAATTTTTTAATACATATATTTTTATACTAATTTAGTAGTTTTTCTTTGTGTTTTTTGAAAAGTGTGGGACAACGAAAGGTGGAAGGCAAGATTGAATTCTACATAGACAAGTAGTAACACAAAACATTTAGTCGTAACACACAACATTAGGATTTATCCTTTCGACACACTGATCAGGGTTAATACCAATAAACTACCTAAAATTTAAAATTAAATAAAAATATATTAACAAACTATGTTTAAATAGTACATAAATAAAAATAAAACATATTACAAAATATATCTAAATATAATAAAAACATTGGAAGGAGTTCTCAAAGTTTAAAATTCAATCCATTACAAAAGTTTATAAATATAATACCGATAAAATTTTACAAGAATTTTTGAATTTTATAAAAAATTAATAAACTTCACAAATATTAAAAGACTATAAGTACATGCAAACCTATCACAAGTTTATTTACAGATATCAATATTAATTTGTTGTCACCGGTACTTTATATCAATAATCTGTTATCATCCACTTAATAATATGTCATGTAAATCTATCAATGCATTAAAACTAATATATACGTATTATTCCTTTAAGTTAACAAAAGGTTGCAATTTGAATATTAGATATCTGATTATGATTTTCAGGTTTATGTGTAAATTTTATATATCTTTTATTATTTTCCGCATCAATAATTCATTTGTTAGATTTTCTTTACTTTTTTCACATTTTATAAATCACAAACAATAAAAATTGAAATAACAAGTATGAAAATGTATTTCTATTTGCACGACGTGAATGCTTTTTCTTGAACATTACCATTTCATATGATAAAAATGTTTAAATCTTCATTTAAAATAGTGTGTGATTTCTCATTGGAATCAATTACACGTCAAAATCAATACGTGACCATAATGATTGAAATTAATATATATTGGTGACTTATTTCTTAAGCTTTAAATTCGTATGACAATGAATTCGTCCTATAAATAGCTCAATGATCTCTACATTCTGTCACTCAAACTCCTGACGAGGGATCTTTGGAAATGGCCAAAGGTTCTATTGTTTTGTCTGCAATCCTGCTCCTTTTCGTTATTGCTATTTCAGGTGCTTAATCAGACTAAGTAAACTCATTTCTTTATATTATTATTATGAATATTATTGATAATAATAGTAGTATGGGATGGTTTCTTTGGTTTTTTTCCTAAAACCGAAACAAAAAGGGATATTTTTGTTTCAAGGTTTGTAAACCATTCGAATTCGATTTTTAGTTTTCGGTTTTTACTTTGCTTTAGTTTTACCATTTGAGCTTTAGGGTTTAATAAAAAACTATGGTTCAAAGTAGTGAATTCAATCTAGAAAATTTGTGTTTACGTTATTTTGTTGATATTTTAATATAATCTATATATCCTTATAAATTATTTGACACTAAAATTAAATGTAATTCATAAAATATAAAGAAAAGAAATCAATAAAGTATTTCAATCTATCAATTCAGAAATAAAGTTTAAAAATTATTCTTAAAATCAATATATTCAATCTTTTTAAGATTACATAAGTTACTAAGTAGCTAATACGTTAATCATATATATATATATATATATATATATATATATATATATATATATATATATATATATATATATATATATATATATATATATATATATATATATATATATATATATATATATATATATATATATATATATAAGTGTATTATTACACATCTAAATATACAAGTTCGTTAGTATGGTTTTGATTCGTTTTTGTTACAAGTAAAAATCGAACCGAATTGAAAAAAACAATGTTTATTAAACCATAAAACCAAACTGTCGATTTCTTAATAGTACCGGTTTATTCGGTTCGGTTGCATCAATTATTTTAATTACGATTTGATTTTTTTGGTTTCTGCTTGCACACCCTTAAATTTACTCCTAATACTATTACTACAACTCCGACCACCACCATGATCATCACCACACCCACCATATGACTATTACAACCACCACTACTACTAATTATTACACCTAATATCTAGCTAAAAAAATTAATTAAATTAAACTTGATTGCAGAAATAGAGGCCGGTAGAGCTCCAAAATTATGTGAAAAGTTGAGTATCCCTATTCAAGGAAAATGTATCCGAAGATACTGTGACTCAAAATGTAAAATAGCGAAAGCAGTTCGTGGTTCATGTAAAAAGAAACAAGGAAAATACAGTTGTGTTTGCTCCTTTGATTGCTCTAAGATACCACCCCTTCCACCGCTAGTCGGCCGAACACCACCCTCGTGGCCGCCCCCCGTCGGCCGCAACAAACGACCGCCGACCGAAACCACCCTCATCCCCCCGCGGCCGCCACCAACGCACCACCCGTCGGCCGCAACCCGCCACCACCCGTCGGCCGCAACCCGCCACCACCCGTCGGCCGCAACCCGCCACCACTCTCACCACCAGTAGGCCGCAACCCCCCACCACCACCAGCCGTGGGACGCAACCCGCCACCACCACCAAATGTTGGGCGCAACCCTCCGCCGCCACCAACCGTCGGCCGCAACCCGCCACCACCACCACCAGTGGGACGCAACCCGCCACCACCACCTCCCGTGGGACGCAACCCGCCACCACCACCAAATGTGGGCCGCAACCCGCCACCACCACCAAATGTGGGCCGCAACCCGCCACCACCACCGCCCCCCGTCGGCCGCAACCCGCCGCCACCACCACCCGTCAGCCGCAACCCGCCGCCACCACCACCGTCAGCCGAACCCGCCGCCAACAACCACCGTGGCGCTGGGCAGCAACCCACCACGCCACCACCTGTGGGCCGTAACCCGCCACCACCACCACCTGTAAATCGTAACTCACCACCACCACCACTTGTAAATCGCAACCCGCCACCACCACCACCTGTAAATCGCAACCCGCCACCACCACCACCTGTAAATCGCAACCCGCCACCACCACCACCTGTAAATCGCAGCCCGCACCACCACCACCCGTCGCCGGAACCCCGCCACCACCACCACCAGTCGTCGGTCGTAACCCACCCCCGCACCACCTAACGTCGCCCGGAACCCGCCCCCGCCACCACTTAACGTCGGTCGCAACCCGCCACCCCCACCACCCGTCGGCCGCAACCCGCCACCACCACCACCCGTCGGCCGCAACCCGCCCCCGCCTCAACCAAACGTCAGCCGCAACCCGCCCCCGCCTCCACCAAACGTCGGTCGTAACCCGCCGCCACCACCACCTGTCCGCAACAACCCGCCCCCGCCACCACCAAACGTCGACCGCAACCCGCCACCATCACCAAACGTGGACAGTAACCCGCCACCACCACCAAACGTGGCCCGCAACCCACCACCACCAACAGTCGGCCGCAACCCGCCACCACCACCACCTGTCAGCCGCAACCCGCCCCCGCCACCACCCAACGTCGGCCGCAACCCGCCACCACCACCCAAACGTCGGCCGAAACCCTCCACCACCACCTACGTCGGACGCAACCCGCCCCGCACACCCCAAACATCGGCCGCAACCCGCCACCAACACCAAACGTCGCCCGCAACCCGCCGCCACCACCAAACGTGGCCCGCAACCCGCCCCCACCACCACCTGTCGGCCGCAACCCGCCCCCGCCACCACCAAACGTGGGCCGCAACCCGCCACCACCACCAAAACATTGGCCGCGCAACCCGCCACACCACCAAACGTGGGCCGCAAACTCGCCACCACCACCAACCGTCGGCCGTAACCCCACCACCAACCCTCGTCCGCAACCCGCCGCCACCACCACTTGTCGCCCGCAACCCGCCACCACCGCCAAACGTCGGCCGCAACCCGCCACCACCACCTAACGTCGGCCGCAACCCACCACCACCACCACCCGTCGGCCGCAACCCGCCCTCGCCACCACCACCTGTCGACCGCAACCCCCCACCACCATCACCCGTCAGCCGCAACCCCCCGCCGCCACCAACCGTCGGCCGCAACCCTCCGCCGCCACCACCCGTTCGCCGCAACCCCCCGCCCCCACCAACCGTCGATCGCAACCCCCCGCCACCACCATCCATCGACCGCAACCCCCCGCCACCACCACCCGTCAGCCGCAACCCCCGCCACCACCACCCGTCGGCCGCAACCCACCGCCATCACCACCCGTCGGTCGCAACCCACCGCCACCACCACCCATCGGTCGCGACCCTCCACCACCATCACCTGTAGCCCGCAACCCGCCCCCACCACACCCGTAGGTCGCAACCCGCCACCACCCACACCAAGTGGCCGAACCCCGCCACCACCACCCGTCGGCCGCAACCCGCCACCACCACCACCCGTTGGCCGCAACCCGCCCTCGCCACCACCACCCGTCGGTCGCAACTCCCCACCACCCGTCGGCCGCAACCCCCCGCTCCCACCAGCCGTTGGCCGCAACCCCCCGCCCCCACCACCAATCGCCCGCAACCCCCCGCCACCACGACCCGTCGGCCGCAACCCCCGGCCACCACCACCCGTCGGCCGCGACCCACCGCCACCACCACCCGTCGGTCGCAACCCACCGCCACCACCACCCATCAGCCGCAACCCTCCGCCATCACCACCTGTAGCCCGCAACCCGTCCCCACCACCACCCGTAGGTCGCAACCCGCCACCACCCACACCAAGAGGTCGAACCCCGCCACCACCCACACAAGGAGGCCGAACCCCGCCACCACCCTCACTGGGAGGTCGAAGCCCCCCACCACCAACACCTAGAGGTCGCACCCCACCGTCATCCACACCCGGAGGCCGCACACCCGCCACCACCCTCACCTAGAGGCCGAACTCCATCACCACCCGCACCTGGCCGACGCACCCCGCCACCACCTACACGCGGAGGTCGCACCCCACCACCACCAACATCAGGTGGCCGGACCCCGCCACCACGCACACCAGGAGGCCGCACGCCGCCCACACCTTCACCCATTTTCCGCAACCGACCCCCACCACCATCCACACCCAGAGGCCGCACCCCGCCACCACCCTCACCGGGAGGCCGAAGCCCCCCACCGCCAACTCCTAGAGGTCGCACCCCACCGCCATCCACACCCGGACGCCGCACCCCGCCACCACCCACACCTAGAGGCCGAACTCCATCACCACCCGCACCTGGTCTACGCATCCCGCCACCACCTACACGCGTGGGTCGCACCTCACCACCACCAACATCAGGAGGCCGGACCCCGCCACCACGCACACCAGGAGGCCGCACACCGCCCACACCTTCACCCATTTTCCGCAACCGACCCCCATTAACACCAGGTGGCCGCACCCCGTCCCCTCCAACCGTCCCCTCCAACAAGTAGATTTTGCACCCTGAGCCGTGATGATAAGATATTTGTCATTAAAAATATCTGCTTTGATTGAATAATATACCATATATTACTTGAAATAATAAGAAACTTCTTTATATTTTTTATATTTAGCATTTTTCAAGGTATAATAAGCATTGCATGTGTAATCAATAGCCTATGATTCCATGTAATGATGTTTTAATAATACAATAAATACACTTACTATTACATTTAAAGTCTTATAAAAAATAAATATTTTGATGTTATTTTTGTATGATATAACTTGTAGTGTTGTGCTGTTTACTGCTGTGAAAAAACTAAGAACCATAATATGACTAATATAACCATAATTAGAATTTAACTAATACCTACAATTTTATCTCAAAATCAAAACAATGAAATATGATATTTCATCAAGTTGAAGGAAGCTATAAAAACTCTAAGAAGAACTGAAAGAAAAGTCAACTAAGATTATTTGGTGACCGATATTATATAAGTCTATGTTAGTATTTAAATAATTTGTATAGGTTTGGCATGTGTCCTATATAGAAAAGATAAATAGATAAGGTTAGCATGAATATAGTACTTGCTTAAGTAAGGAGTTAGTTGAATACTAGGAATTAATTAATGACTATAAAACGACATACCTTGCTAGGGGTAGTGAGATGCAGGTACGCGTCCAACACTGCCTACATTGAGGCAGTTACTTCGATAAATCGTCCAAGTGTGAGTCTGTTGGATATTAGATGTCCTATCATTGATACTATTAATGTTGCTATCAAGGGATAACCTAAAGAGTTACACTTTAGAAACACAACATAATATCTAATTATTACACGTTATGGTTTACAAAACATTGATTAAATTAATAGTGTTTGATTATTTCAATAAATAATCATTAACTATTAATTTAATGAAATAATATATAAAAAGGATCTAATGATTTAAATTTTAATCGTTAAATTTTTATACATTTATGGGTTTATTTAATTAAATGGTATTTAATGAACCATAAGAGTTGTTGAAAGTTAATTGAGAATTATCAATGGAGTTAAAAGTTAATTATCTAGGGTGCAAAATGTTACAATTATAAATATAAACAAGAGATAAGAGGGAAACCCTAATCTCCTATTATTTTCCCTCGCAAGGTACCACCCTCCCCCCATGGTTCCTTAGGCCGAGTAGCGAGCCACCACCGTCATCGATTTTTGTCATGTGTCGCGAAAGTTGCAAGATTTGGTCTTTGTCATGAATCTGGTCATCTAAGAGATCGGTGTTGCTTCCAAGGTGTGAAGTTTTGGTTGATCGTTAAAGGTATAATTTTACACACGTTATGGGTGTTTTTAATTTTTGGTTAACCACGTGCAATGGATGCCTATTTTTAGGTGTTAATTTTAATTAACTAAACATGTAGATTGCTTACACTTTTAAAACTCAAAAAGTTTCATACTTTAATAACAAGTTTACGGCTTTAATGGTTAAAACTGATAACGATGCCAAATATAAATAAATGTGGGTTAGAATAACAACATTATAAAGGGTGAACGTAAAAAAGGCAACAAAACTAAAAGAGAGATATGGAGTGGAATTTATGTCGTTGGTGATTCAGTTCAATATCAACCAGACATACAATCCAATTCAGAGTGGATATTGTGTTATGATTATAGTGGGTTGATTGACAAGGTAAATATTAATTTAAATTTTTTAATACATATATTTTTATACTAATTTAGTAGTTTTTTTTTGTTTTTTGAAAAGTGTGGGACAACGAAAGGTGGAAGGCATGATTGAACTATTCTTGGTAAGTTAGTATAACTTTCTCCCAAATTTGTGTATACTTAATAACTAACACCTTAATCAACCATCAATTACTAGTGAGATGAAGATTCCAACATTAGGAGATCGTACGCTCTTCATCTGAATCGAAAGATGTGTAATAACTTATATATAGTGTATTGATTATATCGTCAACAATAAACTAGTTATCTTATATTTAATGTTTATGGTTAATGACTTGGCAAAGTTGGAGGCGATACAAAGGGAGTAGGAGGATAATATATAGATGCTACAACGACTTGACACCACAATTTACATATTGTTGGTCGAACGATAGTGAGAGTAGATTCGTACACCTAACCATACACCCACCATTCTTTGGGCTAGGTTTTTTTTATAGTATAAGTATGAAACATATGTTGCATTTTATTTTATTAAATTTATACTGTTTTGATGTATGCTATATTTTATATATTATTGTTCTGTTTAATTAAATTTTATAGTAAAATTACTTTTAGAAACAACTAGTTAGAAATAAAAAAAATGTTGAAACAAAACATTTACTAAGGAGTGAATTGTTATTTTGTTCTCTAAATATTGGTTACATTTGATATTTTCATTCAATTTTTTTCATCCGGCTCCCTAAGGTTTTCAAAAATTGTCATTTTCATTCAAAAACGTTAACTTCGTTAGTTTAAAATGTTAAACCAATGATAACTAGAAAAAGTTTCAAATAGAAATTCTTATAAAACTAAAAAGTATAAGAAGTAATCTCAACCATTCATATTCTTAATTATTGGTTGAGATCAAATTATAGGAAAAAATTTGTTAGAGGGATGTTTTATAACTAGCCACTTTTGTTGACTTTTTACGAGTTCTCCCATTTTTTAAAACGTTCATAACTTTTATTGTCACATCCCGGCGGAAGCGTAAATGCTTTAGGTGTGACTATTCAGCTCAGAACGCATTGATTACAAAGTAAAATGCAACATACATATAAAAGTAATACATCATAACACTTCATAGATATTATAGGTTTGGTTACATCATAACTAAAGCTCAAAATTTGAAATAACCCTATTACAAAAAGTGTTATTTAACTGCTACATCTTCAGTAGTTGTGGAAATGAGCGTCCACCGTCAGACTAAGATCATACATATTTACAGTTAATTTAATACAAACTCTTCCCATTGCCTTGCCCCAGCCATTGTACATATCAAATGAAAACATAATACTGTTAGACATTTTGAATATCTGAAAAAACATACTCAAAACAGTCAACATAATGTTGGTGGGAACATTGGTTTAATTTCTGAACAAAATATATATATTGATGCAGCATAAATAAGATTACAACCAAACCTACTTATAAGCCAGGTGATTTATAATCGTCATAAATATAAATCACAAAATTAGATAATATAGCATCACAACACTCATCCTGTTGGCGCAGAAAATATTTTCCTAAGTAGTGCTACCTATATTACCAGACGGTTCTACATCCGAATAAATGGTTGTAACGTAATGACAGTATATCTCAAAATCTTACTTATAATAGCATCAATCATAAACAATATGCTTTTTCCAAAAAATCATAAATCTAAAAAGGGCTATGAATCTCACTTTTATTCCAGCAAAAATCCTATAAAATATTTATATGCTAGAAATAAATAGTATTTCTTTAAAATTTCTAGCACTTATAATTATTTCAAAAAGGTAATTACAATTATTCTTATATTACCAAATTTTGATAGCGGAAATATCCAACAATCCAGATTAATATATAAAATTTCAACTATTAACAAATTATAACTATTTTTCTAGAATCTTTGTAGTATTCAAATAAATCAGCATAAATATCTATGGATTCTCAAAATTTACCAAAATTTACCAGGATCGATATTCTGAAATCTTTATTATCCCATTAATTTTTATGTTATTAACTCGTAATATTCAATTTTCTATGATTTTTACCATTTTTGCATAAATTAGCATAAATAGTTAAACATCTCTAAAAATACCGAATTTTATACAAAGTATTCTATTCAAGGTACCATATTTAATGTAAATTTTTTATAGTTTATCTCGCTATTTTGTTATTTCTTCTTATTTTCTAATTACAGAAGGTTCAAAATTATAAAACTCAGTCATATCTACGAATTAAATCATAAAATTTATCCAAAAATTCCTATACAGTATACGGTCCATCATATAATATTTCCAGGTCTTTAACAGATCCTGAGCTTCCAGATGATAATTTTCTTTTATTAGCTTAAATAAATTATATAAATTAATTTACTTATTATAATTACACCAAAATTCACATAATGTTATTTCTAATATTTTCTAACAATTTCCTAATTTTATTTCTACAATCACAGTCATTTAAGTATTTAATTCAATTCATCAAGAATATTAGGGTTTTTATCTTTTTATTTGTAACCTTTATGTTAAAACATTTGCTTATAAAGAGCTTTTTTATTTTTAGAATCTCTACTTGCTGATTTTTAAAAGAAAATCAGAGGTGATGTGGTTACATAATTATTCTTGATGATTTGTTTTCTAAGAGTTGGATTATATGTGTTTATTCAAGCACATATAAATTTTTTAAGGATTGTTAAGGATATACTTTTAGAATCTAACCTTTCTTGAGAGAGTAACTAAGGGATTGATGGTTTAATTGAGGTGGTCTTCTTGGTGCTTGATCTTAAGTTCTTGAACTTGAATCTAATTTGGTGATGGTTAAGAAGATGATGATGAAATGGTTGGAGTTGGTGACGTAAAAACCGAGAGAAGGAGAGAAGTTGGAGACTGTGATGGTTGTGTGTGTGTGGTTGTGTGTTGTGGTGGTTCACGGTGGTGGTGCTCGTGGGTGTGTTAACAAATGAGAGAAAGCAAAGTGTGAGAATGGTTGGAGTTGTGCATTCCTTTGGCCGAGATTCTATGTAGTGGAGCTAGGCATCATTGCATCTAGTACTAGGGTGGTGAGGTGGTGTCCTTAGGGTTGCTTAGTCGACCGGTGGAGAATAGGTGGCGGGTTTGGGGTGTGGTTTGGTGTCTAGGTAGTGCTAGATGTTCAATTCTTGTACTTGGTCATCAGTTTAGTGTTAATTTCATTTAGGATTTGCTAATCGTGTTTTGTTAATCCTTAATGAGCCGAGAACAATAGATTGGTTTTGGTTTATGGATGATTCGGGTTCTTGAGTTAGATTTGTTCAAGTGTTTTATGATTTGTTAGGTTTTAGTTTTTATTATCAATTTTCCAAAGATTAACTTTAGTTGAATGAGGTTTTATGAAGTTTTAATTCTTAGTTCTTTACATTAAGACATCAATCAATCAAGCAACAAGTCACATAATCTAAATTACAAAGTTAACAAGTTCATATACATACATACGTGAATAGTTAGCATGGATGCATGCATGCACATATATTTGCATAATTAATAATAAAGAATTAGTCAAATAAAACTTATCCTTATGATCTCTTAATAAAGTGTATATATATATATATATATATATATATATATATATATATATATATATCTCAATTTATAATATATTAGCTTGTCTAACCTGAGGGTTGTCACATTTATGTATGACGTTATATTTTATAAGAATTACACCATAAGAAACAAGTGTTTTTTATCTTTAAAACGAGTACAGTTACGTTTTCAAGGACATATCTCGGCATTGTGTCTTTATTGCAGTTAATTGTGTATTTTATTAGTTATTGTGTTTTTTCTGAATACTATTGTGTTTTTTCTAAAAAAATGAATTTTGAAAAATATAATCATGGAATAGCATTGTTGTGTATCTCTAATATGTAAAACACAATAATAAATTAACATTTAATTAATCTAATACATTAAAAATAATGATCAAATAAAACATGTCTCATTGTGTCTTTTGATCATTATTGTGTTATCTTGAACACTATGAGTTTTAATAGATAGTGAAATAACATCATTGTGTACGTGTAATAGTAAAACATAATGATAGACAAAAACAATTTTATATAATCTATTAACAAAAAAATGACAAATCTAACACATTGTGTTATCTTCAACACTATGACTTTGAAAATGCATTGGTGAAAGTATATCATTGTATACTTCTAACTGTAAAACATAATAATAGAGAACTAGTTTATAATCTACAAAAACACTGACAAAAACAACACAAAATGATCTAAAACATAATATATATTGATTAATACACATAACAAATAATGTAAAATATATGACACAATGAACGTATAAGAAAAAATGAGCTGACATATTTGACACAATGATCAAAATGCATCTTCCTTATAATAATAGAAGTACACATGTCAAGCCCACAATCTTTCTTAACCTTTTTATATCAGACATCATTTATAGTATAACCCTACCGCTATAATTAAAAGGGTTAATCATGTAATTTTGCAAATAAAGAAAAAATCATAATTTATGTAAACGTATTGCTATTTGAATTCGATTCATTTGTCATTATTCCATTCATGAATCCTAGACTTGACATTTCAACTTTTCATCTTCGCATCTTTTATCATGATTGAATTATAAGATTGTCAGTTTCTTAGTGGGGGAGAAGGATGGACTTGGTTTCTTGTGGTGACCGAAAACCCGTTGTGAATGAGTTGTATAATGGAGACCATTGACTCTACTAACCATCTATATTGTATCATGATTCAGTTCCACTCGATTATAATTTAACTGATGAATTTTTTTATAATTCAAAGGGAATTTCGTGAATTTACTTGAAATTAATGGAATTAATGTTTTCGGATGAAATTGGTAGTTTCTTAAAACCTTGGGGAGCTAGATGCAAAAAAATACATGTTTTGGATGAAAATGACTTATGTGACCAAACCAGATAGAGGAAAACGCATTTCACTCTTTATTAAATTGTATTATTAAGTAAAACAATTTTAAACTTTCTTTTTCCATTTTCATAACTAAAATAAATAAGATATGTAAATTGAAAATATTAAATTTTAATGTTAACTTCTGCCGATAAATTTATCGTATTAGTTTTAACAATATTGATATAAAAACTCAGAGCTTTTTACCAAAAAGTAGGGGTGTTCAAAGTCGGATATCCGAAATTTCGGATATCCGAAAATTTCGGATAATGGAAATCATTATCCGAATCCGTATCTGAAATTTCGAATATTCGAAATTTCGGATACGGATTCGGATAGTGATTCGGATATCCGAAATTCATTTTTTATTTTTTATTTTTTTTACAATAATTAGACATATAATATTATATAAATAATATAAAAACCAACTCATATCATAAAAGTCACAATATACACTAAAAAATCTCAATCTAAAGTAAAAATATATCTAAAATTAAAAAAAATAAAAAAAAATATTTTTAGTTTTCGGATAATCGGATATCCGAATATCTGAAACTTTTGAAAATCACTATCCGAATCCGAACCGAAAATTCGGATATTTCGGATTCGGATTTTCAGATTTTCAGATCGGATTTTCGGATGCGGATATTTTTTAACACCCATACCAAAAAGGGTGTGAATGAAAACTTTATTTACCAAATTAGTGTAGTTTAAAAAATTACCAAAATAGTGTTTTTTAAAATTTTTGTTTCCGTCTCCTATTTTATTGGATTATTTACATCATATCTTTTTATTGTTTTTCAAGTCTTTTTGAGATGATTTCTATAAATATTTAGAAATGTCTTTATATAGATTTTTTAGCTTTCTAGAAATATTTTCAAATTGTTATAAAATGCTTTACAAAAACGAATTTAAACTGTTTTATGGTAGTATTAAAATAGAAAAGATATTTGTGTACCTTTTCTTAAACGTAAATATTTTTTTTCTTAAATAGAAATATTTGTCTGCTTCTCTAATTTGTTTTGAAATGTATAATCTTGACATTTCAGGTGCCCTCTTTTTACTAAGCAAATTATATATTATATATTATGTTTTTGTTTTTTTAAATTTCAGTTTGGATTTAAGTTCTCTTTTCAAATAATTTATAACATTGATTTACTTCCTAAAATATATCTAAAATATAACTGTGTTTCTAATAAAAATTTTATTAAGTTGTATTCAGTTTTCTTAATTTCAATATGTGCTTTTCATATTGTTTAGAGAAAGATCTCGTATAGGATTCTATATTAAATTTCTAGAGCTATAAATATCATAAATCTTACATGTAATAAAAAATACATATGAAAATATCTTTTCTCGATGATATAATAACGTGTATTATATTAGATTCAAAGTGATTATCATTTTCATTGCTCGATCGAGAAATATTTTGCATTCATCTTCAAAACTTTTCTTTTCTAACACCACTATGATATTAAAAATCGTTTTTGAAAAACATTTTATAAAAATTAATAAAAATATTTAAGCTAAAAAAGGTTCTATTTAAACTCATTTCTAAACAAATTGGTAAATGGCCATTATTAATCTGTCAGTGTTATGTTGCATCAATGGTGAAAATTTTATTGTTCCAAACAACAAATATATCCTACTGCTACTTCTAATTACGGTGGAATTATGTCAGTAAACACTTTTACCAACGGATTTACGACTTGAGAGGCGGTAGGTGAAAATCATATGTATTGCCATGTTAATTTATCTGTTTGAAACTCTCCTAATTATTGAATGAAAATATTATTTGTTATTTATTCTTTTCGTTTTCAACTGTTTTTGATAATTGTTGTCTTATTAACCTCAAAAGTCGAAATGAAAATGTTTCTGAAGATAATTTAGTTTATTCCTCAAAAGGTGTAAATGGTATAATTATTTACCAAAATAATGTAGCTAGAAAAATATTTATCAAAATAATGTTTTTTGAATTTTTTTTTCTCTCTCCTATTTCTCATTAAATATCGAGTAAATTACAAATTTTTTCTTTAAGTATACTTAAAATTATGAATTTTGTACTTAAATTTTGATAACTACACAGAACATCCTTTATTTGAAAGCTTATTCCGATTTATGTCATTTCTACTAACAAAAGTTAATTTTTTCAATTAGTTTTTTGTAAAACACCATTTTACCGTTACCCCTTAAAGTACGAAATCTGTAATTTTTATTAATATTTTATTTTTATTTTTATATTTTTTTTGTTTTTATTTTATCAATTTACTTTTCTTTAATTTTTTTCTTTTTTTCTAATCACTTCTATTTTTATAAACTTATCTTTTTAAATGATCATTTTACCCTTAACACTTAAAATGACGAAATGTGTTATTATTAGTCTTTTAGGTTCTTTCTTTATGTTTTTTAATTTTATTTTCTTTACTTGTATTACTTTTTAACCACTTTTTAAATAAAATATCAAAAATATTATTAATAATTTTTTTATAAAATGTAATTGTAATTATAGACTTTTTATTTTCTTACAATATTACTTTTATTTGTTCACTTTGTCCATTACCTTTGTAATAATACTAATAGAAATTAGACAACTCGATTTTTAACTCTTTTGGTACAAGATTTTTTGGTGGTTTCAAATTATTTGGTTTAGGGTTTATATTCAAAAACTGTCACACCCGACCCCTCACACCAACAATATTGTCCGTTTTACCCACGATGAGCTCACGGATTTGCTTTTGGTTGCCTGGGTGAAAACTTCCCAGGGAGGTCACCCATCCCTGGACTATTCCCACCTGAACACGCTTAACTGTAGAGTTCTCTCTCATCCACAGCCAATACGCTCAAAACGCGTTGTTGATATTAGAGGCATGACCTTCCTTATGAACCAGAAATCTCTCCTGTCCACGGTCGATGTGGGATATATGTAGGGTGTCACAAGCACCCCCTGTTTGGACTCATCGTCCTCGATGAGCCCAAGAAGTCACCATCTTTGGTGAGCTATGTCCCACATCCCGAACGGCACATGAGTGGCTCTGATACCATTCTGTCACACCCGACCCCTCATACCAACAATATTGTCCGTTTTGCCCACGAGGAGCTCATGGATTTGCTTTTCGTTGCCCGGGTGAAAACTTCCCAGGGAGGTCACCCATCCCGGGACTGCTCCCACCTTAGAATGCTTAAATGTGGAGTTCTCCTCTCATCCACAGCCAATACGCCCAAAACGCGTTGTTGATATTAGAGGCAGGACATTCCTTATGAACCAGGAATCTCTCCTGTCCACGACCGATGTGCAATATGTGTAGGGTGTCACAAAAACGGCTGGAGAAACTAAGATTTTGGTTTATGATATAAGTTTTTAATTTTTTGTATTCAATCAAATGGTTTGTTATTAAAATATAAAGAGTTAATTTCACTTTTGTTCCCTAAAGTTTGAGTAAAGTAACTATTTTCCTCTAAAAGATTCAAAACAACAATTTACCTCCAAAAGTTTCATATATTGTTTCAATTTCACTCCAAAAGTTTTATTATCTTGGATAAATTTTAAACAACTAATGAAACTTTTGGATTAAAATTAAAACAACTTATGAAACTTTTGGAGGTAAATTGATATTTTAAACTTTTAAAAAAAATAATTATTTTTAGCAAACCTTGGGGAGTAAAATTGAACTATACTCAAATATAAACATAATGTTATAACTCGTAACTTTAATTTAAAATAAAATATAGTAAAAGGTTTCTAAACAATTACTCGAAGTTTTTAAATAAAAAAATCATTCAATTTTTCTTTAATTAAATGCACTTTTATTCAAGGTTTTATTTTAACTGTTAATAATTACTTTTTATCAATGTAAATCAAAACCAAACCACTCAAAATTAAAATGAAACCGAACCAAATAATTACTAAGGGTTTTGTTTTGGTTTGGTTTTATGATTAAGCTTAATAAACTTTTTATAGTAAAAACACTTAAATACTCCATGTATAATCAAATCTTAATTATACGTATAGCTCAACTTATAATAATTATAACCAAGTAAAATATAAAAAATAACATTCCATAATCATACTGTCTTTAACAGAAAGTTATAGAGTAAACTTTGATAAAAGATCAAATAAATAAGCGTCATTTATTTGATTGTTTTAAGGAGTAAAATAAAATAAAAGATCAATTGAAAAAGATAAAACAAATAAAATAAAAATAAAAGATTGATAAAAATGATAGATTTCGTCCTATAAAGAGTAAGGGCAAAATGGTCCATTCACACAAAATTAACAGAAAATTTTAACTTTAGTTGATAGAAATGACATATAGCGTGATAAAGTTTCAAATAAATGAAGCTTAATATATGTATCAAAGTTTAAGGACAAGATTCATAATTTAAAAATACTTAAAGAATAAAATTTGTAATTTACTCTTAAATATTCTACAAAGCATTATTAATTAAATATTTTCTAAGTCTTTTAAAGATAATTTTTAGAAATGTTTTTAAAGGAACTTTTTTTAGCTTATTTTTTTAATCTTTTATATTGATTAGGAAAAATGAATTTTAATATAGTGGTTTAAATTCTTTTAACATGATTTCGGAAACGAATTTTACTATAGTGGTATTATAAAAAGAAGTTGTGAAGATGAATGCTAAGATATTTCACGTGCAATAAAAATGAAAATCACATTTAATCGAATATAATACATTTTATTATATGTATTTCTTGTTATATGCAAGATTTTTGGTATTTATAGCTATAGATATTTAATATATCCAGACAATAAAATGACATAATAAGATTTAATATATTAAAACGTAAATTGAGTACAGATCTATACTAATAAACAAAAATAAATCTGGACACTTGTTACCATTTTATATCATCTAATAATTGATTTTTCCCCTTCTCTCTCCTTTTAATTATTAATGCTATAATAATATCAATTTATTAATTAATAACTATCCATAATTAAAAATTCAAATATGTTAACTTTAAATTTTCAAATGTGTAATACATGATTTATTCAATCCTTATAATACATAATATTTAAGACATAACTTATTATATTATAAATCATATAACAGTAAATTTATTTAGTTCGTGTATTACACTGGATTATAACCTAGTATTATAATATATGAAAATGTAAACTAACATGAAATTTACTAAACTTTTTGCAACTTCTTTATACACCCTTAACATACTGTTTCGAGGTTCTTAAGTTTACAAAAATCAATCTAATATTTTAATAGTTAGTTAAAACTAGTATTAAGCCCCCGCATTGCGGCGGTGTAAAACCATGCTAAGTAGCACCAATGACACACTACCATTAGTGACCACCGATACCGAAAAGCTCGTATCAAAAAAGAAATAAATGACAAAAAAATAAATTGAACGAAAAGTAGATGTAAAAATGTGAACCATCCAAACGAAACATAAAACATATAAAACAATAGTAAGTTGACCTAGGACCAGCTCG
The DNA here is from genome assembly GCA_025215565.1 of Flaveria ramosissima. Lineage (NCBI taxonomy): Eukaryota > Viridiplantae > Streptophyta > Magnoliopsida > Asterales > Asteraceae > Flaveria > Flaveria ramosissima. The sequence goes on from CM046038.1 coordinate 1,880,504, forward strand.
TTGTGACAGGGCTGTCAAACGGGGAAAAAATAAGCACACAAATGTCGAACCACACACATACATTGCGGCGTGTCAACTTGCAACATTTAGACTGAAACGTAAAACAAAAAAATTATAAATTGAAAGTATAGGTGACCAAATTGAAAGTAAAACTTGTTGGATTAAATTGTCAAATATGTAAAAGTAGTTGATTAAAATGAAAAAGTTAAAGATTAATAAAAAAAGAAGAAAAAGATGGTACAACCCATTTAAGCATGTTGTACCACCAATGATGCAAACAAAAGTTGCAAATTAGTATTATATAAATGCAAATATGATTTTCCTAGCTATCTAACTTTCTTATTGACTCTTTTATAGGATAATTATCTCATCCAATTTTATAATTTCCTTATGAATTCTATTAAATATAAAATTTTATACAAGACCTTCTCTAAACAATACGAAAAGCGTATTTTGAATTTAAAACACTTAATACAAATTTAAAATTGTTTTTATAAACAATTTAAAAAGTTGTTTTATAAGACATTTTATAACATATCTATACTAATAAACCTTTACACTTTTTGACACATGTCATTACCATATTCACTCTCTTCATTATTTTCCCGCCTAACTAATTATTTCATTTAAAAAAATCAAATGACTAATTTCAATTTTTCTCTTTCTCTCTCTATATTGTAAATCTAAGTTCTTATTAAATCAATAATATTAAAAGATATTTTCATTAAATAAAAAACTAAATAATTGATTAAAAAATACACGTTTTCAAAAATAAAATTTTCTAAAATGTTTTTTTCTAAAACAACGAGACTTTTATAATAATGAAATTATTTTAAATCATTCTTTTTATATATAAAATAATTTTATAAAATAAACCTGACTGAGTCTTTAAACAACAAAATATAGATAAAAAAATGATTTTTTATCAAAATAATAATTTTTTTATACGAAAGTTTTAGAAATAATATAAATATTTATCAATTAATCAAAGTAACTACTTATACGTAATTTTAGTTATATATTATATCAAATAAGTGTTTATAGTTCCTTATTATTCATTAATAACTATTTAATTTTTATTAATTCAACCAGTGTAATACACGGGGTTGTATCCTAGTTAATACAATATATGAACTATAGAACAATTTAAAACGTTTTATAACAATGTGATTTTTATTTTTATTGCACGATCGAGAAATACTTGCAATCATATTCATAACTTTTCTTTATTTTAATACCACTATATTAAAATTTGTTTTCCTATATATAATGAATATAGTATAGAGAGACAAAAAACATTCATAAAAATTAATTTGATAAATATTTTAATAACTATACCATTTTGATAAATAATTTTAATATTTACACCTTTTGGCAAAAACTCAAGATAATTGCAAGTGTTTCACACCCTATATTTATTCATATAGTGACAATTATTAATTTACTTGATACGTAAATTGTATAGGATGTATTTTACATGAAAAACTTTTTATTTAAAAGTGTAACTAGGTAATTTAATATTAATTATAAACAATGACTGAGATTAAGTCTGACAAACTCTACGCAAACACTTACGTTCGTGTTCTTTTGGGCTCTAGATATAAGTAAGTGTTATTTTGTAAGGGGTCTAAAAAGGTAATATGAAAATAGTAAAAATAAATTAATGGGTCAAGTTGGGCCACTTAAAAAACGAGTCAAACTGGTTTTGATCTTTATTTTGCCTAGAATTACAATTCATCGGTGTTTTTCACGATTGCAAACTCATGGTCACCTTTGCTTTTCTTCCTTATTGTTTTCATTCTTATGGTGAATCATGTTGAGATGATTTTTAATTCGAATTAAGTTTTTGATTAATAACAGTGGGAAGTGACGAGTTTTGAGCGAAGATGCGGATTTTTCCAGGGGCGGAACTACAGCCTTTGGTACGGGATGAAGTGACCCCATTGATTTTTGAGCGGATAGTGTACCGTATAATATCAAAAATTTGAGTGAACCCA
>CM046038.1:1892500-2075000 GCA_025215565.1 Flaveria ramosissima
AAGGACACATATAAAGCCTATAATTTTTCCTAACATACCTTTTTAAATTGAATATTATTTTTACTATAAACTTATTCAATTGTATAAGAGAGAGATCGTTGATAAAAACTAATTTGATGTCTCCCACAACATGATGGATAGTCTAATCTTCATAAAAGTGCATACAGGGATGCACCTTTCTATAAGCTAACTAATTAAACTTTACATGTTCAAGAAACCAATTAAACTTCACAATTCAAATTTCATAAATGTAAAAGTCAACTTTATAATTAATTACATTAATTCTATAGTGTAATTAACTTTTTCTGATAGAAGAGGTGATCTTTTTCTGTTTTTATAGTCCATAGTAATAACTTTTTATTATCATTTACTAATCTAAAAGGCAATTTTAAAATTCTTTTTTTCTTTTATTTTTCATTATTCGTAAAATCCCACCGTCAAAACGGTTTCCCAGCTAGGTACATTCTGATTCATTAATTAAAAGTGAGGACAAACGAAAACTTATATAAATGTCTAATATAAAGTGAAACAATGTCTGGAAAATCTTTTCGTTAATAAATGCTAATTTGATTTCTCGCATACAAGTGATAAGATGATCCATTAACATTGCATAGCTCAACAAACGTTAAACATGTTACTGTTGGATTCATGCTACAAATGAATCGACAAGTTAATGAGATGACTAGAAACGTTTCTAAATGGGTTCAACATGCTTGACCCATTTATGACACATATAAGAGCGTTTAGAGTGGATTTTTCATCTTTGGATGCTCTTACCTATGCAAATGCAACAAAAACATAGTATTATTATAAAAAATCTAAAACTGAAATATTAAAATGAAATAAACAAAAACAAAGCTGAAAGAGAAATTATGACTGACATTAAGAAAAGTAGTCGAAATTATAGCAAACCTTTCAAAACAAAATATTTACACGTGGCCCTTTCAAAGAAACATTTGCATGTGGAGGATGGATTACTTCTCCATTTGGATACCTTATTGTTTAAAACTAATCACAGGACACAAGTGTAAAACAAAAAGATAAAAAAAAAGTTACGCCCACAATTTGAAAAAGAGAAAAGTTTTGTGGCAAACTCTACCAAAAAAAAAGAGAAAACTATTCAAAACCATCGGCTTTAAATACATTTTAAATAATTTAATGTAACTACAACTTTTGGCTTTCTAATCTTCGTAAAGGTGCACCAACTTTCTTTCTTAGCTCATTGAATTAATACTTCAACTCTTTTTTTAACGGGATGAATTAATAATACAACTATCAGGATTTTCAAAAGTCAATTTTAAATTTTAATCGCATTAGATACTTTTATTTTAGTATTTACTCCTAGTAATTATTTTTTTAATGTAATTAAATTTCTCTTACACTAAAGGCCATTTTTAAATATTAATGTGTGAGTTGGTGTTATAACATTTAACACAGAAGTAAATAAAAAACTGTTTCACGTCCATCAATTTCTATAACAATCTAAATGATTATCTCACATAGTAAGAATTAAATATTTTTGATCTCATTGCAACTACATATTCCTTTAGTTACCTATTTTTGTTTTTGTACCTGACAAAACTAGAACGGTTTAGGGGAATATATATGAAAGTAAATTAGTATTAAGCATGCGACTTGCGGCGCGCGTATAAAACCGTGTTAAGTAACATCAATCTCACACAACCGCTAGTGAACATCAATACCAAAAAATTTCGTATAATCAAAAATAAAAATACAAAAAAAAAATTAAACTTAACGAAAAGGAAAACAGACGTAAAAACATTCAACCACACACATGAAACGTAAAACGTAGAAAACAATAATTAAGTCAATCTATGACCTGCGCGTTGTGAAAACGTCAAACCACGCACGTGAAAACAGCATATAATACAACAATAAAGTCGGTTTAGGACATGCACGTTGTGATGGGATCGTTAAATGAAAAAAATAAGTGTCAAAAAGTTGAATCACATACGCATGTCGCGGCGCGTAACACGCAAAATTTAGAACAAAACGTAAAATAAAAAATTATAAAAGATAAAAAGTATAGGAACCAAAGTTGTTAGTAAAAAAGTGTTGTGATTAAATTATAAAAGTATAAAATATTAGGGTTATAACTTAAAAGTAAAAAAACAAAATAAGATTAAAACATAACCAAATGTGGTACAACCAACTATGCCAAACTTACAACTAATAATGCAAAAGTTACAAATTAGTATATAGTTAATTATAAATTATTTCCTTTAAGTGTATTTAAAGTTATGAATCTTATCCTTAAAGTTTGATAAGTACACTGGATGTCCTTTATTTAAAAACTTATCACGTTTTATAGCATTTTTACTAACGAAAGTTAAATTTTGAGTAAATTACAAATTTTGTCCTTTAAGTATGCTCAAAATTACGAATCTTGTCCTTAAACTTTAATAATTACACTAAGTATCCTTTATTTGAAAATTTGTAATGTATTTTATACTTTTTACTAACGGCAGTTAACTTTTTCTGTTAAGTTTTTGTAAATGCCCATTTTACCCTAACCCTCAAAAGGACAAAATATGTAATTTTTATGAATATTTTATTTTCTTTCTTTGTGTGCTTCTTTTATTAACTTTAGTTTTCATTATTTTTATATTTTTAACCATTTTTTATTTTAAATACTTATCTTAAATATTATTAAATAGTTATTTTTAATCATGTAAATATGAGTTATGATTAGTTTTTATTATATTAAAATATATAATAAATTACTATTCTATTTTTAAACTTTCATCAGATGGCTAACATTTATTTTATAATAAAAATATGTTTTAGAAAAAATCCATTTTCAATAAGATTAATATAAAAATGTCTAGAAAAAATTAAAAAGATTATGTATTAAATTTTTCTATGAAAGAAGCAAGCAAACCGAGAAAGAAATTCAAGCCTTAAGTAAAAAATTAAAAAAAAATATTGTGTGGTGTTAAAATATTATTGGCCCAATCATTTTTAAAAAAATAGGAATAGGGTGGCACATGGGTCAGTGAGTTGTTCTACACGTCGGGTCTTGGCTTCGGTTTGACTTTTAATATTTTTCTCTCTTTTTCTATAAAATAGTGACCAACCCATCTACAATTTACCATATTGATAAGTCCAAACAACTACTTTGAAATTTTCATTAAACAAAAACACAATTGTTATTTAATTAAACACACTATTAATTTCGGTTTTTTAACCGGTTACTAATGAGTTTTATTACGATCGGATTGATGTAATTATGTCTGGTATAGCTTCGATCCGCTCGTGATGAACATGGGTACTTAGAATCGATGTTTGAGTGGATTTTCGAGCAATTGAAGGTACTGAAAGTTGAAAGAGATCGAGTGGAACATTTCCCTCTGTTAATTAGCTTCGATTCAATATGGTGCCACTTAAACGAATTTGGTTTTGATTTCGGGTGTTTCGAGTATCGTTTGACTATAATTACTTGATGTTAAAAGAAATGGTTGATATACTCAAGTTCAAAACTCTCAAAGGAGCATTTTTGATCAGTTAATTTACTTAATGGTGTTAAACTTTTAGAAAGCTTATAAATTTTATAATTTGATTATTTATTTTTAATAATTAAAATTTATATTTATTAATAAAACTTTATAACTTTGAAAAAAATATATTTATAAATTCATAAATTATTACAAGTTGTTTAGATTATTAATAAATGAATAGTTCACAATAATAAATTATACATTTAATGTATTTGATCCATTAAAATTATTAAGATAATTTAATAATGGTAGTTTCAAATGGATTCAGGTTTGAGTTTTAACTTGAAAAATAGCAGATGTTACAACAGTGTAACCAACCGATTACTAGTTTAATTTTTATCTAATGTGAAATAACTAAAGTAAATAAATAAAAATATTAGATAGTTTAATAATATATAAATACAATTTGAATATAATAAAATATTTAAATTAATTAATTAATAATAATTAAGAAAGTTTATAAAATAAAAATGTTTATAAGAGAGAAAGAATGAAAAGTTAAGTAAAGCAAATAATTACATAAAGAAATAAAATATAATATTAATGAAAACTATTAGGTGCTATTTAAATTTCTTGTTAATCGGTGTTATTAAACCCATGTATGTTTTAGTTTATGTTTTAATCAATTATGTTTTATGAATTTCTGTAAATTATATTTTTAGTTTATGTAATTTTTATTTTTAGAAAAACTATTAGGTGTTCTTTAAATTTTATTTGTTCTAGCAGAAAAGTACATAACTCAATTTAACAAATAACAAAATTGTAATATATTAAAATCAATAAATGAAATTAATTTTTTTACAATTAAAATTAATGTATTAGTTATTTTTAAGATAAGTTGTAAAATAAAAGTGGTGAGAAAAAAAGAAAAAAAAAGTAAGTAAATAAATAAAAGAAAGAAAGAAAATATATGATTAGTATAAGTAACATATTTTGTCCTTTAAAAGAGAAGGGCAACAATGTCATTTACCATAAACTTAACAGAAATATTTAACTTCAGTTAGTGAAAATGACAGAAAATGTGACAAGTTTTCAAATGAAGGACATTCAGTGTAATTTTCAAAGTTTAAGGACAAAGTCCGTAATTTTAGTAATACTTAAAGGACAATATTTGTAATTTACTCTTAATTCTTTTAGTTAGTTTTATGTGAATGGTCATTTTGTCCTTACTTTTTAAAACATGAAATATGCAATTACCTTGTGTATGTTTAAAAAGAAACAAAATGAGCAGTAATTTACTTAGGTTGTAGGTGACCGGAGGTCAAGAGGAGGTTTTCCGTCGGTATTTCCGGCTAAAACAAAGGCCCTACGACGACAAATTTGATGTTCGAGTTCAACTAATTCGGCATATGTTCAAGTTCAACTAATTTGATGTTACCGAAAAATGAGCTCACTCAGACAGTAGTATATGCTCTTAGATCCACCATGAGAATATTAATTTGTTATATTGTTTTGATCTGATTTCATCTATAATGAACAATTGTTCATTGGTGTGATAGTTTAGATGAATTAATATTTAAACAACGAATGCAATTTGCAACATTTGGGACTGAAATTTTGGGGTTTGTTTTGAGTCGGGATATATTTTTTGGTTTTTTTGTTCATGTTTTAATAAATCAATTCTTCAATATTTTTTAATTTTGAGATTTGTATGAGAATATTGCGAGCCTTCAAAACTCAACATTTTTACAGTTGACCCATTCAGTGGGAACAAGTTCCTCTATTTTTCTTTTTCTAATTGCAAACATAAGCTCGATTTTACATCGCTTAACAAATATAGTTTTGATTTGTTTCTAATTTATTGGGTATAGAAACTTTTCTTGAAGATGAAATTTTAAGCGGATCGAGAACAAGAAGCTTATTATGGTATGGGCGTATTTGGAATGTCATAAATATTGCCTACTTTAAGCCTTCTTCATATTATTGCTGGTTATTTATCACAGGTAGTAAAAGAAAATAAACCAAAGCCAAGAGTCATGATAACAATATTTATAACAAATACAATGATAGATGGTAACAAATTATAAGTAATAGTTTTCCTTTTGATTTCTATACATCAACTGCAACACTTTTGTATAAACAGGCACCGGCAAGCGTAAGATCCACCAACAAATTTCATAGAGTTATTTTGGTGCAACGCGCCTAGAAAAACAACTAGTTGTCATTAATATTTAAATTCTTTATTTTTTGTATTTATTTTATTTACCTGATCTTTTTAATCACTTCTTATTTTATAAAAATTATCTTAAATATTATTACTTAATTATTTTGTATCTTTTTTATAAAATATACTTTTATTTATAGAATTTTAACTTATTATATATATGTTTGTTAATAATTTAGTTATCTACTTTTATAATCATACGAATAGAATTTAGAGAGTTCAAAAAAAATTTATGTTATAAAACTTAAACTAGTAATATGTTTTGTTTACCGTTGCTTTTTTATTACCTTTTTGGTATAAACATTTTCCATTATGTTAAAGAGTCTGGCTTACGGATTATATTAAAAACCTATTAGAGACCGTATGATATTGGGATGTGATGTTTTGTTTTAAATGGTTATAATTATTCTAAGTTGAGCTAATATGTATAATTAAGCAAAGCTTAATACATGAAGTTTTAAGTGTTTTTACTATAAAAGATTCAACAAGCTTAATCGTAAAACCAAACCAGAGAAAATGCTTTGTAATTGTTTGGTTCAATTTCGTTTTAATATTCAATAATTTGGTTTTTGATTTACAATGATAAAAACTCATTATTAACTGTTTAAATAAAACCTTGATTAATAGTGCATTTAATTAAATAAAATTTTAATGATTTGTTTATTTAAAAACCCTCGAGTAGTTGTTTGGAAACCTTTTAGTAATTTTATTTGAAATTAAAGTTACAAGCTCTCACAATATATTTATACTTTAAAATAGACCATTTGATTGAATATGAAAAATAAAAAATTCAAATTATAAACCAAAATTCTACTTTCTCCAACCGCTTTCGAATATAAACGTGTAAACCAAACAATTCGAAATGACTAAAAAATCTTGTACCAAAAAAGTTATAAACCAAGTTGTCTAATTTTTATTGTTTTATTAGAAATGTAATAAACAAAGTGAACAAATTAAAATAATTTTTTAGTAAAATTAGAATCTATAAATAAAATTATATATTATAAAAAAATTAAAACTAATTTATTACTAATATTTAAGATGATTTTTTAACAAAAGTTACTAAAAATAAAGAAAATAAGTCAATTAAATAAAAAAAATAAATAAAGAAAATAAAAGATTAATAATAACTCATTTCATCATTTTAAGGGTTAAGGGCAAAGTGGTCAATTATAAAATATAAAATAAGTTTATAAAAAAGTGATTAAAAAGGAGTAAAAAAAGAAAAGTGAAGTTAAAAAATAAATATAAAAACAAAAAAAAAATTAAAAGATTAGTAAAAGTTACATATTTTGTCTATTAATAGGTAAGGATAAAATGATCATTTACACAAAACTAACGGAAAATATAACTTTTGTTAGTATAAAGGAAATAAAATGTAATATATTCTCAAATAAAATACACTGACTTTACTTATTACAATTTACATACAAGCTGTATAATTTTAAGTATATTTAAAAGACAAAATCTATAATTTACTCTATAGATTATCTCATTAAATTATTTTCTCTTATAATTACATATATTATTAAAGTAGTATATCGATGGTTACAATAGTCACCGACCACCACAAAATCTATAATTTACTTTATTATTATTATTATTATTATTATTATTATTTTATTTTATTTTATTATTATTATTATTATTATTATTATTATTATTATTATTTTTATTTTATTTTATTTATTTTATATTATTATTATTATTATTATTATTATTATTATTATTATTTTCTTATTATTATTCATTATTATTCTTATTTTTATTTTTTATTATTATTGATTATTATTATTATTATTATTATTCTTATTATTATTCTCATTATTATTATTATCATTATTATTATTATTATCATTATTATTATTATTATCATTATTATTATTATTATCATTATTATTATTATTATTATTATTATTATTATTGTCATTATTATTATTATTATCATTATTATTATTATTATCATTATTATTATTATTATCATTATCATTATTATATCATATTATTATTATTTTATTATTATTATTATTTTATTCTTATTCATTATTCTTCTTCTTATTATTATTATTCTTATTATTCTTTTATATTATTTCTATTATTATTATTCTTATTCTTATTCTTTTCTTATTCTTCTTCTTCTTCTTGTTCTTATTCTTCTTCTTGTTTTCTTCTTCTTCTTGTTCTTCTTCTTCTTCTTCTTCTTCTTCTTCTTCTTCTTTTTCTTTTCTTCTTTTTCTTCTTCTTTTCTTCTTCTTCTTCTTCTTCTTCTTCTTATTCTTCTTTTTCTTCTTCTTTTTTCTTCTTCTCTTCTTCTTCTTCTTCTTCTTTCTCTTCTTTCTTCTTCTTCTTCTTCTTCTTCTTCTTCTTCTTCTTCTTCTTCTTCTTCTTCTTCTTCTTCTTCTTCTTCTTCTTTATTCTCTTTCTTTATTTACTTTTTCTTTGATTAGATTTTGTTTATAAATTTAATTGTATCAGGCACTTAGAAAGGGGTGATCGGAGGAGATGGCTAGCGTGTCCTGAGGTGGGGGTACCCACCTTGGTTCAAACTCAACGACCCCCATTTCATTGAGGTTCTTTTTTTTAATTATTTACTTTGGGTTTAGAAATATTAATTGTTAGTCTAATAAAAAAGGGAGCTTGTAGGAGTTGATTTACACTCATTTGCAGTTTCATAATGTTTTTTCTCCTGACGTTTTTCTTCTGTAAAAAAATTAAATTCTTTTGATTTTTTTTTCTTTTTCTGCAACTTTTTTACCCATTTTAATGGCTTCCTTTACATTGATTTTTTTCTGATGAGGTTAATGTTGTTTTTCTACATGGTTTCATTTAAGACGTTGACTCTTTTTTATTTAACAAAATCTTTTTTACACACAACAAGCACAAATCACAGTTCCGTAAAAAAAAGATTAAAGAGACTCGTGGCAACTCACGATTTTAAATTCTAGTTTGATATAATGTAGATGATAAGTAATTTAATGCGGTGGTAATATATAATTTTGTTTAAATAATTATAAATTAAACATAGATTATTATTCAAGAGAATACAATTTTTTTTCTAATTCTATACTTTTTTTTTGGTAATAAGAAATTTAAATAATTTTCAAACCTAGAACAATATACAGCGCCTCGTGGTGACTCGATTTCCAATAAAAAAATACGTCACAACGGTGTATTTGAAAAACACAAAAAATTATACTGTTCTAAATATAAATGTTAGGAAACACGAAAATCAACTCTAAAAAACGTATAAGCAAAACATATCTATAGCATCTAATGAAACAAAGTTTTTTTTGCCACTTTTCCTTCTCTTATCCCACCTTTTTACCACTTGTCTTTCTTCTAGACATTCACACATCAATTTTTCATACAAAAATGTATTATAGTAATTTAAATATTCATGTAAATTTCTATCTCTTATTAAAAATAAATTTTATTAATTGCTATATTTCTCTCTCTTATTAAATTTTATAAAAGCAAACTATCTTTTTTAAAAACAGATTTAATTAGGAAATTAGAAATCACATCTTTTAATTAAAATCTAAATAATAAAAAACTAAAATTTATATAATATGAAATTTTCTAAAACACTAAACCTTTTAAAATATTTTAAATCGTTTTGTTTTTTAAAAAGTTATAAACAGGTGAAACTTTTAAAAACTGTCTTATTAACATAACCAAAACCATTACAAACCAATGTTTTAAAAAACAATACTTTTATAAAAATAATTTTAAAAAACCATAAAACAAATATTAAAAAATAAAACTATTTAGATAAAAGAGTTAAAAATAGTATAATTGTTATATTTCTTGAACTATTACGTATATATAACTTTACTTATATTTTATATTTAAATATTATACTGTAACTATTTGTGTTTATTACTAAATATATTCATTTAATTAATGGTTTTTAGCCTACCCATCTATCTATAAAAAATAATATAAGCGTGAAACAATTGTAAGACTCATTATACTTACTTTCTCATTTCTCTATATTGTTAATAATATTATTAAATACTAATAATATTACTCGTATCATATTCAAATTAAAATTTGTATAAAACCTAATTTTTCATTAAAAATATACTTTTCAAAAACAAAAGTTTTATAACATACATAATACAACAAACTTTTTTTCATCATTTTCCTTAAAACAAAATATTTAAAAATCATAATTCTTATAAAATAAACGTCTAAGAAAAATACATAATTGTTTATTTACTTAAAGTAGCTATTTGTACATAATTATAATCATAATTTATCTTCAAGCATGATTTTATAATACATAAATTTTTAGTTCTAATTTTTTAATATTTTTTTTATTCAATCCATGTAATACACGAGGACTAACCTAGTAATCATATAAAACTATCACCTACCCAAGTTTGGCATTTAAAATTAGTTTGTTAAATACTATAAATAATTAAAATATTAAACATTATGAAAATATTTACTTAACTGGTAAAAAAAGTTTTAGTTAAACAATAAAAATTAGAAAACAAAAAATAAAAAGAAAAGCTAAAATTATAATACCTAATTTAATAATAGTCAATATTGTTTGTAATCACAAATCAAATTAAAATCAAAAAAGCAATTCATTTGAGATGTGATTCATTCGATCATCACATTGAATTCATCGAAACGATTATGTTATAACACTCTGTAACGATGCTCTCTTCTCCCAACAACTCAAAACCCTCCCCGGCTTGTGCGTCGTAACCGTTATATTTTTATTAACGTAAAAAACCAAAAGTGCATATATTGTAGTACTTCGAAAGTGTTTACTAGTTTACTCGAATGATTTCGTTAGATTTGATTTTTATTTCTCATTTTTGCATATACTATTACTACTACACATATTTGGTTTGATATTCAACGTACATGAAATATATCATAGTACATATATGTAATTCATCGTATTCTATGTATGTTGTATGTTGTATCATAATAGTACATATATGCAACATTGAAAAATTATCTCTTGTTATCTTTTTATTTTTTGATATAGTAATATCATACTCAATTTAAAAACAAAAAAAATATGATTTACTTTACAATGTTTTAAGAAAAATAATAACGTATTAAAAAGTTATAGACGTTTAATTTTCAAAAGAATGGAGTTCTCTGGTTCTCAAATTAAAATGATTTCTCAAGTGAACCCTCACCTAAAAAGATATTTAACATAAATTTAAAGCGTAGGTAGGGATAAGCATTATATGAAGTACAAATACTGTATCAGTAACGTTACCGAACTAATACCGAGTGAACAAAAAGATACCGGTGATAGTAGTTGTTTTTTTCTAAATTACCAAAAAGTACTGCTTCGGTACCAAGAACCAAATAATATTTTTTTAAACCATTTTCATGCACTTTTTGGGACATTCTGAATGTTTTATTTTCAAGTTTAAGATTAAATTTTTTATATATCTTTGCATGTTTTTAGTATTATAATTCATAAACCAATATTTTAGAATCATGTAAAAATTTAAAGAAAAAAAACACCAAAGCAGTATCAAATCGATAAAGTGACGACATATGGTAGGATGTGAGTGGTGGTGACACACTTCATGCCAACCACCATCTTTAATATAAAACTAGAATTAAGCTTTCGTTTTTGGTGCGAGGGCATAAAATCATAAGAAAATAATGTCAAACGCTAAGGTGAATCCGTGCGTTGAAGGGGCGAGGGGGAGGGGAGTTAGAGCATGAAAAAAACTAACGTTTTGCGAACTCGCAAGTTAGAAGTGGCGTTGATGGTATACATTCATATAAGAAAAAATAATTATCAGGTTGTTGATAACATTCGAAACTTTAACTAAAAGAGGTGGCGTTGATGGTATACGTTTGTTATTCAATAATTTATATATTCGAATACAAAGAGGCATTTACATAACATTTACATTAAATACAGATAAGAATAAATACTTTATAACAACATATTCAAAATTTTTAATCTTAACTTTAAATTATAAACTGTTAGGGGAGACAAAATTATGAAAGTGTTAAAATGCAAATCATAAGCACAGGACGTAAAAATTACTATAGTTTAACTTAGGGGCTAAAATAACAAAAACAATTCTTAGTAAAAGAAAAAGAAAAACCATGCATCAAAACTCTCTATTCTATGCTTTGCTTGTTTTTAGTGTCTAATATAACAACTCTTTATATTACAAAATTTAGAAGAAAGATCATAGTTTATCTTTAAAAATATACAATCTATGTACATACATCGTCCAAAGATTTTCTTAGAGTGCAGCTATCCTTCCCTCATTCTTACCTTTAATGTATCATCATCATCTTTCATTATTTTATTTATTTTAATTATAAAATAAGTTATTATAATAAACTACCTAAAATTTAAAATTGAATAAAAATATATTAACAAACTATGTTTAAATAGTACCTAAATAAAAATAAAAATATTACAAAATATATTTAAATATAATAAAAACATCGGAAGGAGTTCTCAAAGTTTAAAATTCAATCCGTTACAAAAGGTTTAAAAATATAATACCGATAGAAGTTTACAAGAATTTCGAATTTTGTAAAAGAATTAATGAACTTCACAAATCTTAAAACGACAACTATTCTCATGCAATGCGATTTTCATGACTAACTCGGCCTCGAGTTCGTTCATAGAGTGCACATAATACTCATCGCCAATGACCTAGTAGTGCAAATTTTCAAGATTGAGCATTATGTTTTTTTTTTAAATATTTTTTTTAGTTACATCTTATTCTTTTCGTAGATAGCAAAGGATATTAATTTGTCGTCATCAGAACTTTATATTAATAATCTGTTATCATCCGCTTAATAATGTGTCATGTAAATCTATCAATGCATTAACACTAATATGTATTATTCCTTTAAGTTTAATTATAACAGGTTTTCAATTTGAATATTAGATATCTGATTATGATTTTCAGTTTTATGTTTAACTTTTTATATATATATATTTTATTATTTTCCCATCAATAATTCATTTGTTAGATTTTCTTTACTTTTTTCATATTTTATAAGTCATAAACAATAAAAATTGAAATAACAAACATGAAAATGTATTCCTATTTGCACGACGTGAATGCTTTTTCTTGAACATTACCATTTCATATGATAAAAATGTTTAAATCTTCATTTAAAATAGTGTGTGATTTCTCATTTGAATCAATTACACGTCAAAATCAATACGTGACCATAATGATTGAAATTAATATATTTTGGTGACTTATTTCTTAAGCTTTAAATTCGTATGACAATGAATTCGTTCTATAAATAGGTCAATGATCTCTACTTTCTGTCACTCAAACTCCTGACGAGGGATCTTTGGAAATGGCCAAAGGTTCTATTGTTTTGTCTGCAATCCTGCTCCTTTTCGTTATTGCTATTTCAGGTGCTTAATCAGACTAAGTAAACTCATTTCTTTATATTATTATTATGAATATTATTGATAATAATAGTAGTATGGGATGGTTTCTTTGGGTTTTTCCTAAAACCGAAACAAAAAGGGATATTTTTGTTTCAAGGTCCTTAAACCATTCGATTTCGGTATTTTAGTTTTCGGTATTATTACACATTTAAATTTACAAGTTCGTTAGTATGGTTTTGATTCATTTTGTTTACAAGTAAAAATCGAACCAAAATTGAAAAAAACAATGTTTATTAAACCATAAAACAAACCGTCGATTTCTTAATGATACCGGTTTATTCGGTTCGGTTGCATCAACTATTTTGATTACAATGTGATTTTTTTGGTTTCTGCTTGCACACCCTTAAATCTACTCCTACTACTATTACTACAACTGCGACCACCACCATGATCATCACCACCACCACCATGACTACTACAACCACCACTACTATTTATTATTACACCTAATATCTAGCTAAAATAATTATTTGGATTAAACTTGATTGCAGAAATAGAGGCCGGTAGAGCACCAAAATTATGTGAAAAGTTGAGTATCACTATTCAAGGAAAATGTATCCAAAGATACTGCGACTCCAAATGTAAAATAGCGAAAGCAGTTCGTGGTACTTGTAAAAAGAAACAAGGAAAATACAGTTGCGTTTGCTCCTTTGATTGCTCTAAGATACCACCCCTTCCACCGCGAGTCGGCCGAACACCACCCCCACCGTCGCCGCTCGTTGGCCGCAACCCGCCCCCGCCGCCGCCCGTCACCCGCAACCCGCCGCCGCCACCCGTCACCCGAAACCCGCCGCCGCCGCCCGTCGGACGCAACCCGCCACCACCACCCGTCGGTCGCAACCCGCCGCCGCCACCACCATTTGTTGGCCGCAACCCGCCACCGCCTCCAACCGTCGGCCGCAACCCGCCACCACCGCCACCACCCGTTGGCCGCAACCCGCCACCGCCACCAACCGTCGGCCGCAACCCGCCACCACCGCCACCACCCGTTGGCCGCAACCCGCCACCACCGGTCGGCCGCAATCCGCCGCCACCGCCACCACCCGTCGGCCGCAACCCGCCGCCACCACCACCACCCGTGGAACGCAACCCACCCCCACCACCACCCGTAGGCCGCAACCCGCCACCACCACCAAATGTTGGCCGGAACCCGCCACCACCACCAAACGTTGGCCGCAACCCCCCACCACCACCACCACCAAACGTGGGCCGCAACCCGCCACCACCACCAAACGTGGGACGCAACCCCCCACCACCACCACCCGTGGGTCGCAACCCACCACCACCACCAAACGTTGGCCGGAACCCGCCACCACCACCAAATGTGGGTCGCAACCCGCCACCACCACCAAACGTGGGCCGTAACCCGCCACCACCACCACCCGTGGGAAGCAACCCTCCACCACCACCACCAGTGGGCCGCAACCCACCACCACCACCAAACGTGGGCCGCAACCCACCACCACCACCAAACGTGGGCCGCAACCCGCCACCACCACCAAACGTAGGCCGCAATCCCCCACCACCACCACCCGTGGGTCGCAACCCGCCACCACCACCACCAAACGTGGGTCGTAACCCGCCACCACCGTCACCGCTCGTTGGCCGCAACCCACCACCATCACCACCCGTCGGTCGCAACCCACCGCCACCACCTCCTGTTGACCGCAACCCCCCGCCACCACCAAACGTGGGCCGCAACCCGCCACCACCACCAAACGTGGGCCGCAACCCGCCACCACCACCAAACGTGGGCCGCAACCCACCACCACCACCAAACATTGGTCGCAACCCGCCACCACCCCCACCCGTGGGACGCAACCCACCACCACCACCCGTGGACCGCAACCCACCACCACCACTAAACGTTGATCGGAACCCGCCACCACCACCAAACGTGGGTCGTAACCCGCCACCACCACCAAACGTGGGTCGTAACCCGCCACCACCATCACCACTCGTCGGCCGCAACCCGCCGCCACCACCTCCCGTCAGCCGCAACCCGCCGCCGCCACCTCCCGTCGGCCGCAACCCGCCGCCACCACCTCCCGTCGGCCGCAACCCGCCGCCACCACCTCCCGTCGGCCGCAACCCGCCGCCACCACCTCCCGTCGGCCGCAACCCCCCACCACCACCAAATGTGGGCCGCAACCCGCCACCACCAAATGTGGGCCGCAACCCGCCACCACCAAATGTGGGCCGCAACCCGCCACCACCACCAAACGTGGGACGCAACCCGCCACCACCACCAAACGTGGGCCGCAACCCGCCACCACCACCAAACATGGGCCGTAACCCACCACCACCACCACCCGTGGGACGCAACCCCCCACCACCACCACCCGTGGGACGCAACCCCCCACCACCACCAAATGTTGGCCGAAACCCGCCACCACCACCAAATGTAGGCCGCAACCCACCACCACCAAACGTTGGCCGCAACCCGCCACCACCACCAAACGTGGGTCGCAACCCGCCACCACCACCAAATGTGGGCCGTAACCCGCCACCACCATCACCACCCGTCCGTCGAAACCCGCCACTATCACCACCCGTCGGCCGCAACCCGCCGCCACCACCTCCCGTCGGTCGCAACCCCCGCCGCCACCACCCGTCGGTCGCAACCCCCCGCCGCCACCACCGCCACCGGTTGGCCGCAACCCGCCACCGCCACCACCTGTCCGTCGTAACCCGCCCCCACCTCCACCTAATGGCCGCAACCCGCCACCATCACCACCATTTGGCCGTAACCCACCACCATCCACACCTGGAGGTCGCACCCCACCACCACCCATACAAGGAGGCCGAACCCCGCCACCACCCACACAAGGAGGCCGAACCCCACCACCACCCACACAGGGAGGCCGAACCCCACCACCACCCTCACCGGGAGGCGGAAGCCCGCCACCACCAACACCCGGAGGCCGCACCCCGCCACCATCCACACCTGGAGGCCGCACACCGCCCCCACCCATAGTCGGAGGCCGAACCCCACCACCACCTACACCTGGTCGACTCACCCCGCCACCACCGACACGCGGAGGTCCCACCCTACCACCACCAACTTCAGGAGGTCGGACCCCGCCACCACGCACACCAGGAGTCCGCACGCCGCCCACACCCTCACCTATTTTCCGCAACTGACCCCATTAACACAAGGTGGCCGCACCCCATCCCCTCCAACGACCCCCTCCAACACGTAGAGTGTGCACCTTGAGCTGTGATTAAAAATATCTACTTTGATTGAATAAAATGCCATATATGACTTTAAATAATAAGAAACTTCTTTATATATTATATATTTAGTATTTTCCAAGGTATAATAAGCATTGCATGTGTAATTAATTGCCTATGATTCCATGTTATGATGTTTCAATAATACAATAAGTGCACTTTTTTATTACATTTGAAGTCTTATATAAAATTAAATATTTTGATGTTATTTTTGCATTATATAACTTGTTTGTGTTGTGTTGTTCATGTTGTTTACTAGTGTAAAAAACTAAAAATCACAATATTAAAACGATAACATATGATATTTTGTCAAGTTGAAGGAAGCTATAAAAACTCTAAAAAGAACTGAGAGAAAATAGTGTTTAAAAATATGCCAAAGTCTATTATCTCTACTATATTAGTTAATTGAGTCGATTCATTAAAGACGAATACTGATGTGTGAAAAATATATGTTATTTTATTTTGAAAATATTTTCCACAAATTAGTTTTAAAATTTGGAAACTCCTAACTAAACTTCACACAAACGGCAACTTCACACAAACGGCAAGTGTACCGATTGTGATATAGTAAAGTTTAGGTAAGTCCGGATATCGAACCCTAGAGACATGTTTGGTGGCTTTCATTACTAAACCTCTATTGACTTCTAACCTAATTACTTGGATTATTTTTAGTAATTATTAACAAGAAAAATAAAAAATTTAACTAAAATTAATTAATCTAAACACGACGGATGAAATGAATAAATTAAGAATTCAAATTTGAAAACTTGAATACGATCAAATATGTGAAATAACTACATAGAAAGGAATCCAACTAACATGTGATGACATAATAGTAATAACTCGTATGACTATCTCTAAAAATATAGATCTAGGGTTAACTAGTTATGTTGCTACTCTATAAGAAAACCAAAGACAAGTGTGAAGTACAAGATAAGTTTATTTAAATGTCTAATGGAAGATCATTTTTGGATTTCTACCGTATTATTTTTAAGATTATATTTTTAACCTTAAGATAAAATACAACTCAATCAAATCCAATTAAATACCCCAAAACAGTAACACCACCACGAATAAAAGGCAAAACACGCTCTTGCAAAATCTAAACCTAACAAGCAATGAGTAGGAGGTTTTAAGCAATATCTATCACCCCTAGGTTTTAGATAATGTAGCACACTGAAAAACACTATCAAATCACAACCATTGCTCCTAAGATTATCTCTAATCAAAGTTTAAATTAAAAACACAAAGTAATAAATTTTAACGTACAAAACCTAATCTAGATGTCATGTAATCGATCAAGATCAAGCCTACACGAGCATAGCAGTAACTTTAATTGAGAGAATAATCAGGTTCTAAGATTAATAAACAAATATACGAAATTAAAACAAAATATTTAATCAAAACGTATTAGTTTTCAACCCAACCTAGGTATTACTAAAAAGTTATCTACTCATAACATTCAAAAACATTAAAAACAATAATAAAGTTGCAAACTTTAATAACATAATGAGATAATCAATGAAACAAAGAAAAATAATCTATAACGAGACGAAACCGAATGATCTTCAATGTTTGGATGGTTTAATCCTTGCTCCCCAATCTTGCTTTCCACTTTAATATTGCTCTCTAATGTTACTCAAAAGCTCCTAGTTGAGTCCCAAAATAATGATTTGTTTTTTTCTTTTTTTCTCTTCTGCATATCAACGCTTTTTTCTGTCGTGCTTCTTTTTGTCTCGTACGTAACCTATATTTTCATTAACGGGCCTCTTTTGAACTTGGTTCTTGGGCCTTTAATCATTCAATATCAAAAATATAAAAAATCCCAAGCATGAGACTTCCTTCACATATGGTGGATCAAAATATTTTATAACACTTTAATTCACCAACATCTGTCATCTTGTGGGCCCATTCCTTCGATAATTCGTACTACAAGTTACACAACAACTAAACCAATTATATGATCGCAAATCTTGATTAAAAATTTACTTTTAACCTATTTTAATATGATAAACAAATATTTTAGAAGTCTATTATTCATTTAAATTATCAATAAAGAAAACCATAACATATAAAATAGGTTTAAAATTCCAATCGCAAGGCTCAAATTAATTAAATTATATCATTTACTTACTCGCCTTCTCAAGTTTTGTTAAAATACATCTTTTTTTCCAACTCATAGGATCTTGAAATCTTAATATGAATCGGTTATGAATACTATTCAATAAAAAGCAATAAAAACTAACTAAAGTGTAGGATAATATTTATACAATTTATATATAATTTAAGACACGTCAAATACCCATGTGGAACCAATAGCCATCGAAGCAATTAGCCCAATTGTGGTAACCCATTATTTCTAGTAGCCTAACCAACAACCCCATACTTAATTCTATAGACAAACATTTCAAACATATTCAACAAATTACACAGTACTCTATGTTGATTAACCAATTAGCTCCTTTATTGTACTTACAAGTTTACCTACATGTAAATCTACAAGTTTCTAAGTATTATTCCTATGAAGAGATTCCATTTCTCATTCATTGGAATTAAGCAATTAGAATAAGTTACAGCCTCACTAAAGTTTTTTGGCTCTACACTTTTGTTTAATAATAAGGTAAATTATAGATTTTAAGAAGACAAATTCTATAATGTTAATGAAGCAATGTGAATGAGCAGTAGTTCACTGGTTTCCTTGCATGGTGTACAACCATGCATGGCACCACCGCCTAATGTGGTCTTGTGCCATTTGCATCTTTGCAAGGAGGGGCTGCTATCAAGGCGGCGAGAGCTCTGCCATGGTCACAGGCGGTTGCTCACGCCGTCGTCCCGTTGTTCACTACCCGGTGCACCGCCACTTCTATGACCCTTGCATTGTCTGTGTTTCTATGTTTTATTCTTTAGTGAGAGAGCTCCAACAATGTCACCTGTGGTGTCTCTCCCGACCTCCCCATTGTCGTTTATGGTTGCAAAGCTGACGACGATGGTCACGGTTGGGTCGCTTGCACTAATTCTTCATCGATTGTGACTATGGCGGTCGCGGTTAAGCCTAATGCTGCTCTGCCTCCCCTCTATGGTTGAGGTGGAATAGGTGACGCCGTTGTGATCCTCTGGTCGTTGATAGTGTTCATGGTGGTGGTGTGACCACCTTTGTTGCTCCCTTATTTTTGTGTCTCTCCGCTACCCTTTAGGAAATTCAGATTGGGGCTATTCACTATTGGTATTAATTATTGGGGTTGTTCGCATGGCTGACAGATGCGATTCGTTGTTGAACCCCAGTCATCGCTGGCTCGAGTTGCCACATTTTTGAGTTTCTTCATGTTTGGGTTTGTTCATTGATGTTATTGTTGGGTTACCCAAAGTTTGCTTTATGTTTTTTAACTGATTCATTTCTTTGAAAAATTGTTGTATCGATGATGATGAGGGTTACCATATCTGAGACTTTGTTGGTTTTGACAATGTTGTGTTTGATTGAATTTGTGTATCTATTGGTGATGTCGATAATGTTTTGGTTGGGGATGGAATTTGTGGGAGAGAAGCTAGGTGATAACCTTACTAATATGATACAATTCAAAGTTCAAAAGAGAAGAATAGAGAGAAAGAAGAGAGAAATGTTCTTCAATTGCATAATCCCCAAATGAGTTCGTTACAATCAGTTATAGATGACAACTAAATGATTTAAAACATTTACAGAAAACCCCTTCATCTATTACAAAAGTATTTATTAGACCTTCTAATTGTGACACATAACAATACCCCTCCCTTAATAACTTTCTTGACCCCAAGAAAGGAAATCAGGGAATCAAACTTGCAGTTCATCCAAATACTCCCATGTTGCATCAGCTGGAAGTAACCCTTTCTAATGAACCAACACTTGCATCGCAGCTTTGTTTCTTCGCTTCACCATTCGACGATCCAATATAGCAGCAGGAATTGTTGTGAAGCGAGGATTAGATGTAACAGCAAAAATCTTGGTGGGAGTGCCCTCAGCAGGTTTCAGAAGGGAGACATGAAAGACCGGGTGGATCTGAACATCATTGGGAAGATCCAAGTGGTAAGCTACTTTTCCCACCCTCTCAATGACCAGAAAAGGACCAAAATATTTGGGAGTCAATTTAGAATGCCGGTGCAATCGCATAGAATTTTTCATGTAAGGTTGTAGGCGAAGATAAACCCAAGAACCTATTGCAAATTCACACTCAGTGCAATGCTTATCAGCCTGATGTTTCATCCTGTTTTGAGCTTTAAGAAGGGCTTCCCACAACACCTGAATAGTAGTTTCTCTACTACGCATCAAGATGTCCACATCCATATCACTAGAATCACGCGGAACATATGGAATGTGGAGAGGTGGGTCATAACCATATAACGTCCAGAAAGGTATCATCTGAATTGCAAAGTAGAAGAAAGTATTATACCACCATTCTGCAAGAGACAACCATGCAACCCAAGAAGAAGGTCTTTCCATTACCATGCAGCGAAGGTAACTCTCAATGCAATGATTGACCACTTCCGTTTGGCCGTCCGATTGAGGGTGAAAGGCTGTAGACAATGAGACAGTGGTCCCTTGTCAATTCATAAACTCTTGCCAAAATTTACTCAAGAAAATAGAATCACGAAACAATGAAGACTGGGTAACCATGCAACTTATAAACATGATCAAGAAAATGTTGAGCAACCATAGCTGCGGTAAAAGGATGATTAAGGGGTATAAGGTGTGCATATTTCGTTAAACGGTTTACAACCACCAAGATAGTGTCTTTACCCTTGGACCGTGGAAATCCCCCAACAAAATCCATTGAGAGCTCTGTAAAGATGGCAGTGGGAATTGATAAAGGCTGCAATAGCCCGGGGAAGGCACATTTTGCGACTTGGCCCTTTTACACACGTCATAATGACGAATGAAATGGCGCACCATTTTTTCTAAGCCTTTCCAATAGAAAATACCATGTATACGTTGAACTGTGGCATGCATTCCTGAATGCCCTGCATTAAACAAAAGAATGATATCATTCCTCAAAGCGTGATCATACCCCAATACCAATTTATTGTTTTTGTACAGGACGTTGGCTACCCAAGAATAACGAGGAATGGAATGACCCATCTTCAATGATTCAACAATTTGGAACACATCCGGATCATTCTCCCAACTCAAATCTATACGTTGCAGTAGAAGTGGGTCAATGTTAGATACATTCATGGCAAAAATGGTAACACCTTGCACCCGAGAAA
The DNA here is from genome assembly GCA_025215565.1 of Flaveria ramosissima. Taxonomy (NCBI): domain Eukaryota; kingdom Viridiplantae; phylum Streptophyta; class Magnoliopsida; order Asterales; family Asteraceae; genus Flaveria; species Flaveria ramosissima. The sequence continues at coordinate 1,914,078 of CM046038.1, forward strand.
GAGCATCAGCTGCAATATTCTCATGACCTTGTTTATAGACAATTTCATATAGTTCATGAGTTTAGCTAACCAAGTATGTTATAGTGGAGTGGTTACCTTATGTCCCAACAGAAACTTTAAGCTTTGGTGATCAGTGCGGATTATAAAATGGCCAACAATGAGATAGTAGTGCCAAGTTTTAACTGCCATTAAAATAGCCAACAACTCTTTTTTGTAAACTGTCAAAACTTGCTTCCGAGGAGATAAAGCTTTACTAATATAAGAAATTGGGTGATTGTCTTGCATTAGAACAGCTCCAAGACCCAATGTAGAAGCATCAGTCTCTACAACAAAAGGCTTTGAAAAATTGGGTAAAGCTAAAACCGGAGCTGACATAAGAGCTTGTTTGAGATTGTCGAAAGCAACTTGAGCCTGAGGATTCCACACGAATGCATATTTTTTTAATAAATCAGTAAGAGGTCATGAAATGATACCATAAGAGCGGATAAAACGACGATAATATCCAGCTAGACCCAAGAAACCCCTTAGCTGTTTAACAGTGGAAGACAGTGGCCAATTCTGAATAGCTTCGATCTTGGTCGGGTTTGTATGAACCCCTGCACCCGAAATTACATATCCAAGATACTCCACATCCGTAACACCAAATGTACATTTAGAGCGTTTAGCAAATAGTTTGTTAATACACAACAGCTGTAATACTTGTTCCAACAACAGCAAATGTTGATCCATTGATTTGTTGTACACCAATATGTCATCAAAGAAGACTAGAACTCCTTTACGTAATAGTGACTTAAAGATTAAGTTCATTAAACATCGGAATGTAGCCGGTGCATTGGTTAAGCCAAACGGCATAACCAAAAATCCAAAATGACCTTCGTGAGTTCGGAATGCTGTCTTGTGGATGTTATCCTTGTGCATACGAATTTGATAATAATCAGAACATAGATCAAGCTTGGAGAATACAACAGCTTGACCCAATTCATCCAATAATTCTTCAATAAGGGGAATAGGGAATTTATTCTTCACTATGGCATCATTTAATCGTCTATAATCCATACACATTCGCCATTGCCCATCTTTCCTTTTAACTAACACCACCGGAGCTGCAAAGGCACTACAACTATCGCGAATCACGCCCGTGTCCTTCAACTCACTAGTCATCTTTTCGATCACATATTTTTGTCCCACCGGATATCTATACGGTTTTTGGTTGATAGGTTGCACCCCTTCATGAAGGATAATGCGGTGGTCACAGCTACGCTCAGGTGGTAACGAACTGGGCATAGCAAAGACATCACTGAACTTGTCTAACAAAGCATTAAGAGCTTCATTAAACCGAACCTGCACCACTTTTGAATTAACCATCTTTGCCTCCGAATCAGCCACCAATTGCATACTACATAGATGAGCCGATGTGTGATCATGTTTGTAAAGAAGTTTGGACAATGACTCTACCGAACATAAGGACCACTTATTATCTTCAATTCCCTTTAACTCACAATGCTCATTATCTACCACGAACCGCATTGTCAAGTTATTGAAGTTCCAGAGAATATCATTAAGGGGAAGTAACCATTGAACCTCTAAGATCATATCATAGTTTTCCAAAGGAATCAATAAAACTTCTGTTGTATACCGTCTACCTTGCATACACCATTGGAAATGGGGGCAAGACTGTTTACAAAATAGTTTTTTACCATCAGATATAGAAATCTTTAGTGGCTTAATATCATGAATTTAACATTGTAATTTCTTTGCCAATTTATCATTAATGAAATTATGTGTCGAACCAGAGTCGATTAGGATATGAAGCTGTGGGGTGCCTAAGGATCCCAACACCCGCATTGTAGCAAAAGAGTGACTCTCACACATTGCATTAATGGATAACTGCGGATCCAAACCCTGTGACTCCACACATACTCTCTCCACTGATTGAACTTCATCTTCCTCACCATCCACTTATATTAGAAATAATTGCTTCTTCTTACATCGATGACCCGGAGTAAACTTTTCTGGACACCAAAAACATTCACCGTTAACTCTTTTAACAACCATTTCTTAGCTGCTCAAAGTCTTTGTATTTTGGTTGTTAATGGTTGGGGTCGTGGAACTTCCCGGTTTCGTTACCAACGTTGTCAAACAATGGTAATCTATGTGCATTATTAGAATTGGTGAATTTAGGTACACTAGACCAAACCTTTTGATTCAAACCATTCGAACCCGATGAACCTTAGGTTATCTTCTTCTAAAAGTTGTTAATTCTATTCTGAATTCGCGCCAAACCATAAGCTTCATTTATTGATTTTGGTTGGAACATCTTCATAGGGCTCGGATTTCCTCCTTTTAACCCTTTAAAAATAGACTGACAGCCTGAGAATCAGTAATTGTTACCTTATTGACAAGAGAATCGAATTTGTTGTAGTAATCTTCATAATCATCTTCATGTTTGAGTAGAGCTATCTCTTCCATTGGATCTTGATACAGAACATTCGAGAACTGATTTGTGATAGCACGAACATAATCCACCCAATTAAGCTTGGCAACAGTGGCTCCTCTCGAACGCATAAAGGATTGATGCCATTCCAACGCTTCATCCTTCAAATGAATCACTACATACCTCAATTTCATATTCTCTGGAGCTTTATCCACTGTGAAGAATTGCTCACACTTATAGACCCATCGTTGCACCAATTTGCCATTGAATTTTGGAAAATCAAACTTCCCTAACCTTGTCATTCGATAATGATTCCTATCGTCGTTACGTTCACCACCGATCGATCCGGAACCGTGAATGACCTCTGGAGTTGTGTGATTGATCAACAATTGTTCTACCATAGCTCATAATTCCGCAACCGCACGATTAGTTTCCGATGACGAAGCCTTCAATTCAACTAAAGCTCTATTGTGATCCTTCAACGCTTTGTCAATTTCTTGATTACGAGTGTTGTTAGCCATGATTAAATGATAATCAGAGCTCTAATGAGGATCGAAAACTCTGATACCACTGATGCAATTCCAAGTTCAGAAGAGAAGAATAGAGAGAAAGAAGAGAGAAATGTTCTTCAATTGCATAATCCCCAAATGAGTTCGCCACAATCAGTTATAGACAACTAACTGATTTAAAACATTTACAGAAAACCCCTTCATCTATTACAAAAGTATTTATTAGACCTTCTAATTGTGACACGTAACATAATAGAAAGGGTCAAATGCGCCCAAGCAACCTATGTTTTGTGTACAAGTCATTATTGCAGGTTCTTTTTCATAAGCACCTTTGGTTCTAATCGGTTTTTGATTCAAGCTCTCTTTGCCCTTCTCTGATCATCATTATTATCAAGTATCCCTTCCAAATTCGTAATTGCGGGTGGTGTTCCCAAAATCAAACTTTGATCATTTGTTGCTCCCCATTCCGGAGCATGAGGTCGCGGTGGCATGGTGCTCGACATGGTTAGTTAGACGTGAATGGTGGTGGTTGTCTGGTTGACTGCTACTAAGAAGAATAAGCACATGCAGTCAATCGATCATCCCCTCCAGGTTCGTATCTAGGGATGATATCAAACAATTTTGTCGATTGTGTGTTTAATAAGTTTTGATTTTGTTGTTACAGCTTTAGGTTGAAGGCATGTTTATGTTTTCTCTCATGTTAGGGTTCCATGATGTCCTACAAGAAACTATATGTGAGTAATATTTGGTGTATTTTTTTGTCTGAAAATGATGTGGGTAACAAGGTTAGATTGTGTGGTTGGTGGCACTTCATCAGGCCCGTGGCGAAGTCACTTTTGTTAATCTCCAAGACCATTCTTAAATCGTTCAGGTTTATCTTTCTATTCAACTTATTGATTTTAACAAGATTCTTGATTTGGAGCCATGAACTGGTTTCATTATTGTGGTGTTGATTTTGAAAGATTCTATTTTGTTTTAATTTTATTCTTACCTTTGGAATACTGTTGAGTGTTTGTAATAATCATGGGTGTATTAAAATGGCATTACCTAAGTTGGTTGATTCAAAGAAGAATTTAAATGGAATGAGTTGTAAATTTTGAATCATTAGATTTGAGCACATAATAAAAAATTATGCAACTGTAACAGATTTTGCAAAATTTTGAATTTGCTAAACATAAAACTCACAGGTGTTAGGAAAGAAGTTACCTTCATAAACCGTTTTGAATCATTAAAAAATGGTTGTTGGTTAATTGTTGAAGATCCATTGATGTTGTTGTAGGAAAACCAGAGATCTGTAACACATAACTATTTCAGTTGCCACCCACCCTTGGAAGCAAATCCACAAATATTTTTTTTTCTACCATAACCCATGGTTTTTTTACCATTTGAAAGTCAAAGCATGCTATTTTTACATTAGTTAAGGATTTTAAATTTAAGAGTAATCAACACTTTTGGAGCTATATGAACTTTAGTTCTAACTCAATCCCCACATAAACACTAATGAAAAGAAAATCACATCTGTTGGGTGACACTGTTATTTGTTGATGTCGATAATGATGGACATGCGTTAATATGAGGCCTTTAGTTTTGGTTGTTCCGTAATTGTGATGATACCTCAAAATTGGTTTCGGCTGATATGGCTTGACAACAGTTTTTGGGGTGCAGCCACAACCAGCCGTGTTTTGACAATCTCCTAGAAGGCCGATTACTGGTGTGATGTTGTTCGGTGTAATTGTTAAGTTCTGGCTGTCACACCCCCGCTAAAAGCGGAAACACGGGGATGTAACGAGACCGGGATCGTCATAACACATGGTAAGCGATAGAGATGCAATATAAGTACATGATGACAAGCGTGTCATGACGACACCCGACGACAAGGGGACTTGTGTCGTGTTTAGTCAATGTTCACGACAACATAGCCATAAGCAACATGATGATGATAACACATAATCACATAAGATGAAATTGTAAATGTTAATTCCCACAACCCGGGAACAAGTTACAAAAGTTGATAATTGTTTACAAGCGTTAACATTGTTCAAAAGATTGTTTAACAAAACATGATAAGTCCCAAAAATGCATCCTAGGGTCTCCACTAAGGTAGCACACCTAGATTCCTGGACTTGCATGATCACCTGAAAAGATATGCTTAAAACGGTCAACATAATTGTTGGTGAGCTCGCAGGTTTATGTAATAAAAATGTAAGTGATGCTGTAATAAGTAAGCGTGTCGGAATACCGTGAATACAATTATATACACAAGTAAATATCACATGACATGAGCTTTGCAACCAAACCTAGCGACGTACACAAAGAAATTGTCGGCATATATTCACCCAAGGGCCCGTTCCTGGCCACTGATGGTACCAACTAGTATACCATCGAACGAGGGTGGGGGTGTCAACCCAGTAGTACTACCAATACCTAACCGTCGGTTCCCACACTGGAATTAAATAGTTGCAAAGATAGAACCACACAGCAGACCCAAGCATGTATCAAATAGTACTTGCAACACAGTAACACGTTGATTCCTTGTATGTAAAATGTATGTAAGTTGTACAGCATTGAAATTGTGTAAGCATACTTTTCCTCCAAGTTGTATATGATTGAAATATTGTATAAATGTAAAAGGGGCCACGAAACTCACTTGTTAGGTGGTAAGTATGTATGAGCAATGTATCCCAAATGTTGAATGCAAATAAACAGTCAAACACCTATTGACAGTTATTGTATAGCATTAATGATATGATATATGTATAAGCGCGCAATAATGATGGGTCGGTTCGGGTCGTATCGGCTGGGTCGCGTATAACACACACAGACTGACACACATACTAGATCCTATGTAGATGCAAGTACAAGACATTGTCGCCATTAACGATGATGTTTAAGTAAAAGTCTCGTTGTTATTGAAGAAGCATTGAATAAGTGTTAATAGTTTAAGTCAATTGTTCGTTGTAAAGCGTTAGTTCAATTTGTTCAAAATAGTTTCTGTGCCCTTTCTCGCGTTGACTTTAATCTTTGTGGCCGAACAATGGCATTATTGTGTTAGTGTTATCTCAACACCACACGACATACTCACACCACGCACAAAGGATCAAACTCAACAATTTCAGTCGCATAACAAGGTCAGACGCACGACTCAACCTCCATTCGTGCGAATCAACCCTCAATCGTGCGAATCAGCTTCATTCGTACGATTGAGCCTTCATTCGTATGACTGGCATTCAGTCGTACCACACAACACCCAATCGCACGACTCAACTTCCATACGCACGAATCAACCTTCAATCGTGCGAATTAGCTACTTTCGTACGATTGAACCTTCATTCGTGCGATTGGACTCCAGTCGTGCGAATCACGCACATTCACACACATTCAGTCGGTCACCTGACTCAACCGCACACAATCACTCAATCGCATGACTCAATCGCATACACTCATTCGCACGCATGACTCAATCGCATACAGACACTCAGTCGCACAACTCAGTCGCACGACATGCCTAGTCGCACAACTCAGTCGCGCGATTGACTCAGACGCATGATCCAGTTGCACGACCCACTCAGTCGCACGGCTCAATCGCATGGATGACCCAGTCGCCTGATCTGCAGAATCGCGACTGTGGTCGGGGTGAGCAGCCCCGAGCTGCTCTAAACACGGGTTTTACACCACAAAGACCTCCAGAAACACTCAACAAACATACACAAACATGAAACACAAGCAAAGAGACCTCACACGCACCCATACGACCTTGTGTGTTCGGCTTGAACCCGAACACCCGAAACCCTAGTTTTGGACAGCCGTAAAAAGGCTAGAAAACGGACAACCAAAGACAACTACCTGCTAGAAAGGGGTAGTCTAAGCTGTAGACGGTGTCAAGACGAAGAAAACGAGACATCTCGGGTTGGATTTGGTGCAAGAATGGTGATTTTGTGTGTGTAGAGGGTGAAGATGAAGAAGATGGTGATAATGAGGTTCTAGGGCTGATAAGGGGGTATTTATACCCAGCCCAAATTTGCAAAATTACAAGTTTAGTCCCTGCACTTAACCCCCGAGTTTTTCCCAAATTTAGTTCGGTTGAAAAACGACTTTGTTAGATGTTTTATATTAATTGTAAAAGTTCATTTAATGTTGTCATGACTTAAGAAATGGTCATATTAAAAACATTTATTATATTTATAAAATGATATATCTGATGTTTTCAAAAATGAAAGTTTTAAAGGTCTTTTTAAGGTTAACACATGATTATGACGAATACACACACAACGATAATAAAGCACACATGATATCCACATAAAGAGTCAAGTAGAGATGAGGAATGACCAATTATAAAATAGATGACGGACAAACACGTTAATTGACGGACCTTAAGGTGACGGATGTCACACTGGCTATAATGATGGAAACCCAATATTCAAAAGATGTATGTTTGTCTAACCCTTGGTTTCCCGTCTTTAAGGCGTGCAAAGCGTGCCCAAGTACAAACTCTAGTTTAAATAATTTACTACTCTTTTAACACCATATTCAACTTTGCTTTCACCCATAAAATCTTGTGGTTTTTTGAAAAGTTATAATTCTGGTTTATCTCCTAGACACTGTTTGTATTGTGTTTTCTTTTGGGAGAACTTGTCTCATCATTTACATTATAATTACTATTACCATGCCTCTCATCATTAAAGCCAACAACAACCTTCTTTCAAACGCAAGAAGCACACTCACATTTACCACATAGTCAATTTTACCATTTATTTATGCAGCCCTAGTAGTTGATCGCCAATCTATGTTGCTACCCTTAGATAATTTTGTGCAAATGCTAAGATTCAATGCACCAATGATAAAGCCATCTTTTTTGCTCACCCTTACAAAACTTACTTCTCACGTCTAACTCAATCAAATATACACTTCTACACATGTATATACTTCATACCTTGTTGCTATGCTTTCCTACTTTTTTTATGAAGCTTCTTTACATTTTTACTAGAATTTCTATTCATTGATTTCATATGAAAAGTGTAGTTTTTCAAGAAACCTTTTGCTAACTTAGATGCTATTAATAATCTAATTAAAAAATATTCTTTAACATATCTAATTAGGACCTCCCATCATATTAGAATCAAATTTGGAATGTCTTTATAATAATGGTAAAGGTCAATCATTCTATTGATGCCATTACATTTGCTGACTTTGAAGAAAAACAAACATCATCAGAACCACAACAACCACTAAAACTTTCATCTATAATACTACACACCAACACACCCAAGCACCATTTGTTGGACAAAGAACACTAAAACAATTATAATTATGCCGCGGGAAGATAAGGTCCATGGGACACAAGGTATAACATGAACATAAAGTGATGTTGTTACTTCCTTATAACAATCACCTAGACCTCAACAAAGCCATTTCCTCACAATCACTCCAGCTTCAGAACACAGAAAAGTCCCTAGCGTAGGCAACATAGGCTACGCCAGGGCACGCGTGGAAAAAATATGAAGTCACGATTTTATTATGTTTGTACCACCACTTGCTCCCCATTCGACCTAGGAAGATTTGAGATGAATTTTGGGAGTTTCTAGGTCATTAATTCACCATTCCACTTCCTTCTAATAACATACAATCATTGATTATGCAAATCAACAATGATTTTGAAGATCACTCAAGAACGATGAGAGGCCAATCTTCTCGTGATCTATTTGTATGTTACTTAATCATTACACACATAGAATCCTTGTTAAGGATTTCCCATCAAGTTGAACTTAAAAATTACCAAAAACCAAACCTGGATCCCAAAGTGGATTACTTCTTCTCATAATTGTCTTCTTAATCAATTATAATAATTTATAATTTTCTTTTTCTGGTTAACTTGTTATCATTTAAAAATCAATTTTTCACAACCAAGAGGCAATAGTTTAGGTAATTTGATAATTTGATTAATCATTTTCTTATAAAGTAATTCACAACACACCGACCACTAATTCCACGAGGATCAACAAACCTACTTACCCTAAATAATTTAAGGTGAATATGAAGATACATTTTAACATCTTTTTTGATTGGTACTTCGACATTGATCAAAATTTTGGCGTCGTTACCCTAAATAATGATTGATTTTTGAGAAATATGATCCTATTCTTGAAAATTTACCAAAGAGATTTAAGTTAATGGTAAGTTCTTCTGTAGGTAAAGTTTAATTTTACTTGTTCTTACGTTAGTATAATTTTGTTTTGTTTTACAAAATTTTCAAAATTAAAGGTGTTAGAATAATTGTAAACACTTAACTAAATATAATCATTTTCATAACAAAACAAAAAAGTTTAATAAAATGATAAATCAAAAGATAAAATTTTTGAAAAAGATCAAAGATGTCGTGCGACAAGTTCACAAGTCGCGCGAAAAGTTGGGAGTGAAACATTTGAGTTCTCACGTGAATAGTCAAAGGACTTTAAATAGTCATGTCATTCGACTAGTTCACTATTCGCATAAAATTTCAGTAAATTCACTTCTAAAAATTATAAGTGTTGAAAACTTGTCAATATGAGTGTTAGTGTTCATTAAGGTTGATTATTGATTCCGAAGCATATTATAAGGTATATTGATGCTATTAAACTTGATTTATATAAGTTTGTTTGATGACTGAATCTAAATTGACAAATACATGTTACTTTGAATAAATTAAACACAATAAACCTTAGTAATGTGTAAATCGATACCTAATGAACATGAATAAACGGTAAAATCATTGTGAACTTTTTGGTTTGAAAAATTCCATTTACACAAACTTATCGCACGCGAAAAGTTTTCAAAACAACCTGGAATTGTCACGCTGAAAGTAGCTCTGTCGCGCAACAAGTTGAAATCAGTTTGAAATTCAAACTAAAGCGACAACTAGACTTGTCACGTGAAAAGTTGAAGTTTTCAAAATTACTAATTCATGCGAGTACTTAACTTTTCGCGTGGAATGTCCTAAATTGATAACACATTTCTAAGTGTTGAACTTTTTTAATTTTGAATTTTTAATGTGTATTTATCATGTTTGTTCATTGTTTCAAATGGCTGGACCTATGGTTTTTAATAAAAACCATAATGCTATTGCACATCTAGGAGACGTTCATGAAGATAAAGCTCTATTCCGATCATTGATTGAAGGATTGAAGACGTCTCAGATTTTAATGCTATATCTACTAATCCGACCATTTATACAGACGTGATAGATCAGTTTTGTGAAACTGTTGCAAATGAGATAAATGCTGAGGATGAACTCTGTATTTCTGCAACAGTGAAGGAGAAAAGAGTTGTTATTACTACTGAAGTGATCAATAGTGTTATATTGTCAGAAGATATTCCCCATGCACCAATCAAGATTGATGATGATGCTACAAGGACTATGTAGTCGGTATGGGTTATAGTCATCGATATCCATCATTGGAGAAGAAGTACTTGCCTCCCTTTTGGAAGTACTTATTCCATAAAGTTATCCATTGCCTTAGCAATCTAAAGGCTAGCATGGACAGTCTAAGTGTTATTTTTGGATCACAGCTAGTTTCTTTGGTTGACAATCTTCCATATAGCATATCCAAGGCCATATTTTCTAAGATGAAAAAGAATGTTATTGCAACTCTGCGGAAAAAGTTCATTATGTACCCAAGATTCATACACATGATTGTGAATGCTGCTCATCCTGAGTTAGTCATATCTGATTCATCCACCTATTCTATTATGGTGATGAAGAAAGATATATTCACATATCTTATGGGAGCACAAGGAAATGCATGGGATGGTTCATATTTTGCAAAGCTTAGAAGGTTTTTTGATGACTTCCAAGATGAGGCACGTGCTGAAAAGATAGAAACAGTTCATATACATACAGATGATACAGTTGGTACTTCATCTAGTGTTGCTCAGGAAGCTCCAAAAAGTAAAACAGGCCGATGAGAAATCTACTAAAGATGAGGTAGATGAATGGTTACATGGAGAAGGAGATGACAGTGAGACTAATAGTGATCGGATAAGGAATGTGCCATATGTCCTGTAAGAACGTCCCAGGGTATGTGAAACTCCTGCAAAACATACTATTGAGGATCGTGATACTGATTTGGTACCTGATGATATTCCTACTCCAACCCGAGGTTGAAGGAAGAGAATGGCTAGGGTTTCTGGTGAAAGATCTCGTGGGAGGGGTAGAGGACGAGGAATGTTGAGGAAATATCGGACCCCGATGACCACTATGACTACTAATGATGTTGCTATGTCAGATATACAAGTTTCAGTCAGTGAGGCTACTACTCCAGTGATAGTCACAGAATCAACAACTATGACATCTACATCTATGCCCACTACTGATGACATTTTGAGTAATCTGTCACACCCCCAAATTCCACGTGTGAAGTTTTACCGCGAGACGAGTGAACAAACCAGGATCACAATGTGACATCCGGTAATTTTCCATTACCAAACTCCGTTAGTTCCGTTAGGTCTAATAATAATCTAATTAATAATGTTAATTATTAGTTGTGATTATGTGATTCATCAATTTATAGAATTTTAAATATTTGGTTTGTGAATTTTACGCGATAACGTGACTACGTGTAATATATATTTCATGAGTTGATTACTAGTTGGAAAATGTTTATGGTTATTATTATTGACTAATAATACTTATAACTTGTTGTTAAAATTATTTAAAATGTGTTAAAAAGATTAGTTTTATAAAATAAAATAAAGGGGTTATTTTGTAATTACCATTAAATCAAATATTACCAAAATTACAACCCTAATCCCACCCCAAACCCCATTTTCAGCTGCAACACCACCCATACACCCTCACACTGCGATTTTGAGCAAGAAACACACACACAAACTATCGATTTTGATTTGGTTCAAGCATTCCAAGGTGTTTTGCAAGCATAATTCTTTTATTTCTACGCATCTAAAGGTTAGTTTTGATTAGTTTTTCATGTTGATTGTTCTTGATGAACCCTAATTTCGAATTGATGATGAATGAAATTGGTGATTGTTAGATGTTAATATGATGTTAGTTAGGTGTATGAATGGTGGATTATGTTGATGCAAGAAATCCATGGATTTATCATTTAGTTCATACATTGCCTTTAGAGGAAACTTTTTGTTTTTGAAATTCATGATTGATGATGATGATGTTGGATAAAATGTTTAGATGTTAGTCTAATTGGATTGTACAAGAAAACTCATGAATTTGAGGTGTTGATCATAACTTACTAAAAGAAGAAACTTTTATGCATGATGATATGGAATTTTGATGATTTAGTGATGATTATCATATTAGAATGAATGCTATGAACTTGATTAGGTATAAAGTTAATGAAATATGATTGAATTTGATGCAAGATTGCTTTTGGGAAATTCTTTCCCAAAAGGGAAACTTTATCTCTGAAGAACATTGGATATGATGATTTGGGCATGTTTATGATGTTAGGATCATGTTAGAATGTCTATAGATGATATTTAATATGGTGGAATGTGTTAATTGAGTTGTTTTGATGCTTGATTGATCATATAAAGAATGTAAGTTTTGGTGATCATACATGATGTTGAATTATGGTTAGGGATTAGGAAATCATGTTTGGGTTTGGAACTGATCATTATCGTGTATGTTGTTTGGAATAAACCTTATTGATGGATGTGATTATGATTGTCATACACGCATGCAAATCTGAGGCCCCTACTTAGTAGGATTGGCAGGGTTTAGGATGTGAAGTCGTGAGTGACTTCACATGGCATGTAGTGCATGATTAGACTTCACGTATGAATTATTGGTTGTGATGTATTAAAATTTGTGTTGAACATGTTGGTTGTTGAGATTTGCATGAGTTGTATGATGATCTGATGTTGTGTGATGATCTAGGTAGAACTTGGGTTGATGATGTGATACACGTGAATGACTTGTATGATCTTCATGTATGCTAAGTTGTTGTGCTAGATTAAATGATATCTTAACTAATATGTCACCAATGGGTCAAACAGGTCAACTAGGTATTCTTAGAGTTGTTAAGCTTTATGTGTACACGTACTTATATACTCGTGTGTTCTAGGTAACCTTTGAAGGGGTTGTCTTTCTATCCATCATCATTTCTCTCTTTTATCATTATCTTTGCACCCAGGTGAGTTCATGCCCCACTCTTTTATAAACTCTCTTCTAAGGGAGGTAGCATACTTGTTCGCAAATGTTTTATTATTATTATAAGTTGTGTATGTTTTAACATAGTGCATAGTACCTTGAAATTCCTCATACTTTCGAATCGTTAATAATGGTAACTAGCGGGAAATCTTGGGTAGTACTATTGGGTCTAAGGAGCTCAACCTGTGTGACTCGAGGTCAAACGGGTACAATATTGTCCTAAACACAAATATCGTCACGGCCTGGTTAGTCGTGACCGGAGGCAACAAACACAACACAGTCAGCTTCGATCGCAAAATCACTATTGTTATTACTTGTGAATATAGACTGGCTATCTATTTCAATGCACTTCTTATGTTACACAAATGTTATTGTTTATGCTAAATGCAACTTCTTGAACTGACCAACCATTGTGTTGACATTTTTAGTATGCTATTCTCAGGTCGTTAACTCAGGTTGCCATTAGGAGCACATCAAGGGTCCAACATGCATTCTAAGACTAAATTTCAAGTCATAGCACTTGAATTTTATTTATGAGTTTTAAATATTGGGTTGGCGCGTGTTTTGCCAATGTTGCATTTATATACCTTGGGTTTGTCTTATTTACAAAATGCTTCCGCATGGTTTTAAAGTTTGAATTTTGGTTGATTTTATTTTAAATATGGCATATAGTGTCGTTTTGGGTAACTAGTGATTGTGATCATGGTTTGTTCACACGTCTCGTGGTAAAACTCTACACGTGGATTTGAGGGTGTGACACACATTCACTAGTTACTCAAAACGACACTATATGCCCCATTTAAAATAAAATCAACCAAAAACCAAACTTTAAAAATATGCGGAAGCATTATGTAAGTAAGACAAACCCAAAGTATATAAATGCAATTTTTGGCAAAACACGCACCAACCTAATATTTAAAACTTATAAATAAAATCCAAGTGTTATATTCTAATATGAAGTCTGAGAATGCATGCAGGACTTGTGATGTGCTCCTATTGGCAACCCGAGTTAACGACCTGAGAATAGCATACTAAAAGTGTCAACACAATGGTTGGTGAGTTCAAGAGTTTGCGTTTAATATAAAAAATAATAAGTGTATAACATAAGATGTGCATTGAAATAGATAGCTAGTCTATATTCACAAGTAATAACTATTGTAATTTCACGATCGAAGTTGACTGTGTTGCGTTTGTTGCCTCCCGCATAACTTACCACGTCGTTACGATGTTTGTGTTTAGGACGATATTACACCCGTTTGACCTCGAGTCGCACCGGTGGGGCTTGTCAAACCCAGATTCCCTCTAGTTACCATTATTAACGTTTCGAAAGTGTGAGGACTTTCAAGGTACAATACACTATGTTAAACTATACACAACTTATAATAATAGTAAAGCATTTGTATAAAACATTTGTAAACAAGTATGCTATATCCCCAAAAGAGAGTGTATAAAAAGTGTGGGGCATGAACTCACCTGATGCGCAAAGACAATGATAAAAGAGAACTAATGATGGATGGAAAGACAACCCTTCAAAGGTTACCTAGAACACGCAAGTACATAAGTACGTGTACACATAAATCTTAACAACCCTAGTGGCTCAATAAACACATTGACCCAAGGTTTAGAAAAACAAGACACATTAAACCTAGTTGACCCGTTTGACCCGTTGGTGACATATTAACTGAATATCTTTTAATCAAGCATAACAACTTATCATACATGAGTATCATACAAGTTATTCACATGTATCACATCATCAACCCAAGTTCTACCTAGATCATCATACAACATTAGATCATCATAAAACTCATGCAAATACCAAACAATCAACATGCTTGATCAATAATAAATACATCACAATTAATAACTCATACGCGGAGTCTAATCATGCACTACATGCCATGTGAAGCCACTCACGACTTCACATCCTAAACCCTGCCAATGCTACTATGTAGGGGCCTCAGATTCGCACATGTGTATGATAATCATAATCACATTTATCAACAAGGATCATTCCAACCAACATACACAACAATGACCAATTCCAATCCCAAACATGATTCCCTAATCACTAATCATATTTCATCATAATGTACAATCACCAAGAACCTAAATTCCTTACATGATCAATCAAGCATCCCTACAACCCAATTAACACATTCTACCACATTAAACATCATCAACAACCATTCTAACATGATCCTAACATCATAATCAGGCACAAATCATCATATCTAATGTTCTTCAAAAATAAAATTTCTCTTTTGGGAAAGTAACACCCAAAAACAATCTAACATCCATTCTAACATGATAATCATCACTAATTCATCAAAATTCCCAATCATGCATACAAGTTTCCACTTATAATAAGGTATGATCAACATATCAATTTCATGAATTTTCTCGCATAATTCATGTAAACTAACATCCAAGCAATGTATCTAGCATTATACAATCATCAACACATGAATTCCAAGAAGAAAAAGTTTTCTCTTAAGGCAATGTGTGAAATTCATGATCAAATCATGGATTTTTTACATAATCAACATAATCTAACATTCATACAACATAGCTAACATCATATTATCATCTAACAATCATCAATTTCACCTTTTCATCACCAATTTACGAATTAGGGTTCATCAAGATCAAAAACTACGAAAAACTAATCAAAACTAACCTTTAGGTGTGCTTAGATGATGATTGGCACTTGAAAACAACTTGTAACACTTGAAACTAAATCAAATTTGAATGTTGATGCTTGTTCTTGATCAAAATCGCAAGGTCAGAGTGTTTGGGAGGGGTTGCGGCCGAATTGGTGGGTTTTGGGGCTAGGGTTTTGTTAATTTAGTAATATTTAGTTTAATGGTAATTACAAAATAAACCCCATTGTTTATATTTTGTAAAAACTAATCTTTTTTACACTTTTTAAAAGATTTAACTACAAAATACAAACATTATTAATCAATAATAATAATCATATGCATTTTCAGTAAGTCACAAAACACATGAAATATATATTATACGTAGTCACAATGTCACGTAAAATTCACAAATAATACTTAAAATTCACGAATCATATAACCACAACGAATAATCAAAATTAGTAATCAGATTATTATTTGTTTATTATAAATAACTGTTATTAAGTCACCAACGTTCAACGACAACTAGTGTGTGCTCACGACACCTGTATGCAAGACCTAACGGAATTAACAGAGTTTGGTAACGAAAAATTACCGGATGTCACAGACTCCACCAAGACAGCCAATTCATGATGATCTTTTTGGTGATGCTTATTATTTGAATACTACTCTTGAGCCAAGACCACAACCAAAGTCATCTTCTTTATCACCGACGAGGGTTACGTTGGAACAAAGAGTTAGTACACTTGAGAAAGAGATGTTGGAGAAAACTCAGATTATTGATGACTTATATAGGAGTATGGTGGAGAAAGATGAAAGAACTAAGATTTTGGAGAGTCAATAATAGTACATGTTTAGCTACGTACAGATTATGGAGCAAAACTTAAGGGACCTCACCTCACGTGTGTATCATCATTCACACATCAGCATACCACTGAGGTTGGAGAATCTAGTGAACAACAATCTGTTGGTCTGAAACCTTTTGATGATATTATCACATATACAGAGCATGTTGTTGATTGAGTTGATGAAGAAAGGACAACAAACACTGTTGTTGTTGATCAAGACCTTATTTAATATGTACCTATTCAGGTTACTGAGGATCAACCTGTATCATACAATGGAGAGACGTTTTTAGAGCCTGAGCATATCATGCCCATTCCTGACCCAGTTGTTGATGATGATGACATGGAGCATTTGGATTTTGATTTTGATGATGAAAATGATGAGGATGATGAAAGTGATGATGATGATGATGATAGTAATGATGGTATTGGTGGAAATGATGATAATGATCAAGAAGGTGATACGGGTGCTACTACTAGTACTTCTGGATCATTAGGAACTGCTAATGTCTCTTGATCAAGTCCTGATTATATAGTTGATTACACCCTGTTAGATCTTGCCACTAAAGTTGAGTGTGAAAAAGAATTCTACTTATTTCAGCAAAGTATATTGGAAGAAGAGAATGATGACTTGGGATCGTTCGATGATTTGGATGAAACTGTGGATTACACTTATATATGCGGGAATAATCTAAAAGATTTATTTTCTCATATTCTGATTGAAGAGGGAGCGGTTGTTAGAGAATCGAGCACTGCAGAGGCCACTGACAAGCCATTAGTTCAAACTGGTCAAATAGTTGTTCGTCAAACTGGTAATCTTACAGTTGATGCACCTCCACCGCCAGCTTACATTCATACACTTAGGCATTCCAAACCTTTCACAAGGTATGGAAATTCAGAGCCTATAATCAGCTGGGTGTATGACAAAGAGAAGAAATTATATGTGATAAAGAGAAGAGCGGGAGCGATAGAGTACTTCTAGGATAAACATGATTTCTATACACTTAGAGCGTCAGACTTATATGCCATAGGTTGTGTTCTATTAATCAATCCAAGCAGTTATGGGAAAGGAAACCGGATAAGAAACATGATTTGGACACAGAGTAAAACCAACTTCAAAGACTTTAAAACTGCCAAATCCAAAGTCATTGAAGATGAGAACCGGATTGATCCTAAAACGCAGAAACCAATAAAGATAAGGGTTTTTAGACATCCAAGATATGTGAGAAAAATCCCTATACATGCTCAGGTGCTAGTTAACAGCTTGTCAAAGCTAATGTGGTGGAGTTGTGAAAAGGAGACAGGTCGCGCATTAATACATTGTGTAGATAAGGATTAACGTATCATCGTCCCTGTGGATTTGCTCAAATTTGGAAAAAAAAAAGATTTGATGAGGCTGCAAGTATGTCTAATTACAGCTGATGAGTCTATTCATTTATTACAGCACAGTTTGGTTGGTTGATTACGAAGGCCCTGGATAAAAAGATCTATGCTTACGAGGGTAGCTATAAAGTTAATGATGTGGACTTCTGAAGGTATTGATTTATCGAGCCTAGGGGAGATTATAGGGGTTGAACCTAGAGGCTCGGGAAACCAAATCAAGACAAAGAACAAGTTCAAGACAAGCGAAAAGTTAAGAGTTACAGCACGATAAGTACATTTATCGCGTGACTAGTTCCTATCGCATAAGAAGTAGATCTCACACGAGAACTGACTATTTAGTATAAATAGTTAGTTTGTTTTGTAATTTGTAAAGCTTTTGATCATTTCTTGAATTCGTACTCTTTTGTAAACGCTTGAATTCATAGAGAAATATAAGAGAAGTTTATTTACATTGTGTTCATTCGTTTGATTCTTCTACCTCTTAATCTGTAACTGTCAACATTCTGCATTTACAATTATGAGATTCATCTTAACATTGTAATGATCCTTACAGAAATTATCAGGTCGGAAATTTTATTGTTTTTAGATAGGTATTCAGGATATAATCAGATTGCAATTCATTATGATGATCAACAAAGACTACTGTTACTTTCCCTTATGGAACTTTCGAATATATATATATATATATTGTAACACCTGATTATTTCCCTTGAAGCCAAAGAAAGGAGGAAAAGAAAAAGAAAAGAAATAAAAAAAAGTCGAGGGACCAAACTTGCCAAAATGGAAGAAGGTTGGAAGAGTGGGGGATTAAGAGGGGAGGGCAGCCCACTCTCCTCCCCCACACTTACAAATTCAGCCATAGAGAGAAGAGATGGAGAAAGAGGGTTTGAGCTTCGGTCTTCTTGGTTTCGAGCACAAAAGTTGAGGTGTAGCGGGTTGGATTGAAGCTCTACTCGACGGGGTTGTTCGTGTGAGTTCTAAGACCCCTATTTTACACGTTTTCTATTGATTTGGGGTTGGAACACATCTAAAAACCCGTTTTTAAAATGTGTGTGTTGAACCCGTGTGTATGTGTTTGTGTGTGATTCGAGTGGGGTTTGATTTCGGGCTTGTGTGTGCTTGAATGATGTTGTCGTAGGTGTTTCTAAGGTTTAGGGTGGTTGATTTGAGCCTAGAACAAGTTTAAGAGGGCTTGGAGGCCGAAAATGGCAGTTTGGGTTCGGGATGAACTGCATTCTGCATCAGTTAGGGCTAGGCGATCGAATGGCATGCGACTGAGGTTCATACGCACGAAGGGTATGCAACTGAAGCCCATGCGCCTGAAGTCATGCGACTGAAGGCCATACGCATGGAAGCTATGTGACTGAGAGTCCATACGCATAGGTGTCCATTCGCCCATAGTATTCATCCGCATAGGTCCATCCGCATAGGGTTCATTCGCCTGATGTCCATTCGCCTTAGTGTTAAGTCGCATGGGAGGCCATGCGACTGAAGGGTGTTCACACGCCCAAATAGGGCTCATGCGCCCGAAAGAACTTAGTTTATTATCTGATTCTCGGGATAAAAGGGTAAAAGTAGGCTTTGACTTGGAAGATCCGGGGGTTATGTAAGTTGACTTTTGAAGTCAAAGATGATGTGCTGGGCATGAATGATATAAGATGATGATGATGTATGATGATGTTATGTATGATGTTATGCATGATGGTGCGTGTGATATATGTTATGTATACATGTTGATATGTATGATGATTTGCATAATCTTGTTGATGTTCCTGTTTATGTATGTTTATCTTCCCGTGGCTTTGCGTTGAATGATAATGAATGAAATGATTAAGTATGATGCAACGTAAAGTGGAAGATAATGAAAAGAGGAACGAAATAATGAATGCATGCATTAATGAACGAATGAAAGTATGAAAGGCTTGCAAGCAAATGAAAGGAGGTTCACGACTCATTGAGAGTTGTTAGCTCAACTGTGTGTGTCTACAGCGTGCGATTTTGGCTAACTCATAAGGGTTCATACACACAGTAAGAGTTCAGTCTCGGTGACTGCTTCAATACGTGCGATTTCCTTATCACTGTGTGCTATACAACGTGCGATCTTGGCGAACCCATAAGAGTTCACACACACAGGAGGAGTCTGTCCTAGTGACCACTCCGTACGTGCGATATGGAGTCCTTGTCACTTAACCCTAGATGAAATTGCTTGGTGCTCTAGATGGGGGTTAATTACATGACATGACCTAGATAGAAGTGAAAGATAATAAATGTACGAAAAGTGCGATAAGTACGAAATGTGCGAAACGTGCGAAATGTACGAAATGAACGATGATGAAGATAATAAATATTATCTATGTGTACGTACGATGTGTGATCATGTTCTAAAGCCAAATATGATTTGAAAGAAAGTAATGAACGGTTTTAACGAAAGATAAAGTATGTTTTATATTATAAAACTAGATATCACTCAGCAACGCTAACGTTTATGTGTTTCCAGTTGGCAGGTAATGATTGCTGAGGATGGCACGGGCGGCTACTCGGCTCCTTTTGGATGGCATTCTTTTGATTAATGTTTTTGCATTGTAATGCGAACAAACTGCGTTTTGTAATGAATGTTGTATTAACTTGCAAAAGCATTTACATGGAAGTGAAAGGTTATTTTAATGTTCTGCTACGATGTTTTATGAAATATGAATGAAATTATATGTTTTATGTGCGATAATGATCTAACTGTAAGCGTCCCGGGAACGGGGCCTTTCATATATATATATGATATACATATATATATACATATATACATATATTTACATATATAGAGACATATAGAGAGAGATATATAGATACACACATAGAGATACAATATATACAGATATAGATATACATATATATATACATATATAAATATATATATACATATATATATATATATATATATATATATATATATATATATATATATATATATATATATATATGTATATATATACATAGATATATGTATATATATATATGTATATATATACATAGATATATGTATATATATATGTATATATATACATACATAAATATATATATACATCTATATATATATATAAATATATACATATATATATATACATATATATATACATAAATATATACATATATATATATATATATGTATATATAGAATATAGTCAAATGAAAACCATGTTTATAATTAAAAACCATGAAAATCACACTCAACCAATCAAAAAATTTTCTTTTAATTTTTTATATTCTACTTAATAGGCTAATAAGATAATTGCATCATTTTTAATTTTGGTACTTTTCAATTATTAAATTCCTTTATTCATTTCATATTTTCTTTTTCATGCTCTCAAGAAATCCTTTCAATAGTTCTTCCCAGACATCATCGTTATTATTTACCACCTCTTACCACTCCGCCATCTATGCCATCACCAAACCATTACATACTAGCACCACCATCGCATAACGTCACTACAATCGCATACCCTATTTTGCAATCAATGGTTTGATCAAACCACACCAACCCATTCAAACACCACCATCAATGGTTCAACTTAACCTGCAAATCATTCAAGAACAACAATCATTCAAGAAATAAAATATAAAAATCATAATCAAAACCAGTAAATCGGGAGGAGGATGATGACGATATTTTTTGTAAGTTAGGTTATATATATGTATATTGGAAGACAATAAAGACCTATTATGCAACTTAGGTTACATATACGTAAGTAGGGTTACCCCTATGTAAGTTGGATGACATCAATGGTGAATCAAATGTTGGCGATGAAGAACACAGTGAAGAAGACGAACACCATGGTTACATATACATAACACGTTTCCTATGTATATGTAACATTGATGAATGTAAGTATGTAACTTAATACATCATTATACTACTAAAACAAAGAGTTCTTCATCTTCATGTTGACAACTTTCTATTTAGTGGCTAGCACCTTGTTGGAGCTACGTGCTTGGTGTGGATAAATCTTTGTATCAAAAGTTGTACAATACAAACTTTATGATTGTTTTTAGGGTTTAGTTTGGAGCATCAATGGTGAATCAAATGTTGGCGATGAAGAACACAGTGAAGAGACGAACACCATGGTTACATATACATAACACGTTTCCTATGTATATGTAACATTGATGAATGTAAGTATGTAACTTAATACATCATTATACTACTAAAACAAAGAGTTCTTCATCTTCATGTTGACAACTTTCTATTTAGTGGCTAGCACCTTGTTGGAGCTACGTGCTTGGTGTGGATAAATCTTTGTATCAAAAGTTGTACAATACTAAACATCGTATGATTGTTTTTATTTAGTTTCAAGCTTGTTTCAATTGGATCCTTGGTGGGTTCTGTAAAAAAAATGAAGTTATATACTACTTGCTTCCATTATGAAAATAATTTTCAAAAATGTATACAAAAGCCTAACATGAGAGTGGAAAGAACTGAAGAAGTGACTTAAGTGGCAATAGATGAGAAAGATCCTACTAAAGTTAAAGAGGCTGTGGCTGTTTAGATGTGACTATAGTGTTTGATCTTCGGGATATTCGGCTTGAATCTTAGGGATGTTGCTGAATGACTATTTGAGTACACATGCCTCATCCTCAATACTTTAGAATGAAGCTATCATTTCCTTTATATAGAGTATTGATTCTTCATCCAAATTAATAGAATTAGTAGCATTCCACAAGTGGTGATTGTAAATGGTGTGGGTATCCTAAAACATTGTTTATTGCCATTAAAATGGTCTTATTGGTGTAGAAACCGTCATAGGTTCAAACGATGATACCCCGGTAGTAGTTGTCATGTTCGTTTATGCATCAAAGGTTCATCGTGCCCACAGGTAGATGATCTCTCAACTGTATCCCCATTCTCTATCTCATTTATTTGTGAAAAAAGATGAGAAATGATGGGAAGAACAAGAGATATCAGAAGCATCATAAACCAATTCAAGATTTGGGTCTAAATGTTTAGTTTGGATGGATATAGAAAGCATATGAAGCATAGGACAAGACCTTTGTTCGATGAATCATCTAGTAATGTGGCATTCCTTTGGCGCACTAACGGTGTGGAGATCTGAGGAGTTTGGCTTGGCGGAGGTCTAGGTGACTGTTGTGAGGATGCAGCAACATCACCTTGTTATATGGTATGACTTGCGCCTTAGGGACCTCATCTTCCTGAGTCATAGTTATAGCTTGTAATTTGAAAAACACACTATATTTCTCATTTGAAACCACATAATATAAAAGAAAAGTATTTTCTTGAAAAACATAATAGTAAAGTGTGAAGAAGATACTTGTAAGTAGGAGTGAGATCACTCTTCCATAGTGTGACTTTGGAGAAGGTACCACCACATCCACACAACAAGACTAATACTTGGCGGATCGCTAATGTTGAATTTGTTTGCGTCATTTCATATGCATTTCCAAGCTCCAAGAACACGTCAAAGTATGAAGTATCACCCGTAGAATTAGGGATTGCACGAAAGATAAACATACAACCACGTATAGATTCAACGTTGGTTGCTAATGAGTTGAACAGAACTTGTAAAGCTAAAAATGAAATGAAGCAATACCTATCGGAGATGAAAGAGTTAATGCATAATGAATTCGTTTATTTGTGAGTGAAATAAACCATTTTAAATAAGCATCTTGAGAATGTTTATTTTTACCACATATTGAAAAAACAATAAGCAAATAAACAGTTCTGATAAACAATCCAACCAATAAGTTGCTTTGAGCATAAAACGTTGCAAAAGGCGCGATAAATGATGAAGATGCATTACCAAAAACCAAGACATTAGTTGCAGGCAAAACCCACAGAAGAATCAGAGTTCAAACTGAACATTCCATCATATGATTTCACCACTAAATAGGAACTGAAAATCTTGTAATTTATAAGATGGAGATACAAACACATAATTAGATTGAGAGTCCTTCAAAAAATCTCATATGATCTTCAAAAGTCTCCCCATGCCTGATTTTGGCTACTGATCCATCTTCTTCAACCTTCATTAACATCATTAAACAGGTTTTAACTAATAGAAGCTTCATAGAATTATGCAAAAAATCACCATGTTGACTTTCCGGAGTCAAATATGGTATTGTACAAATCCAAAATTCACTCATTTCTACTGCTTTCTTGCAAAACCCAAAAAAAGGCAAATTCTTGAAATAACTCCTCAAAATATCAACCAACCACTGGTTTGATTCAAAAATTTGGAAAGGTGTTTTGATAATTACAAACTATCATGGTTTGACTCTAAAAGTCAAAGTTATGAAAACGTACCCAGTACTCAGGTGGGCGCATTTTGAGGTTGTAAGTTGAAGCCATACTCATGCAGTAGGCACCTGCATCATGAACTACAAGCCCAGAACCCTATAGAGGAATTATAATTAAATGAATAACAAATAACAAGAAATGCAAAGAGAAAAATCAAGAATAAAAAAAACAAACTTAAAATTATTATTCGATAGACATCAAATAGAAAGGTGGAACATTGTACCCGGGCTGGTGCAGGCAGTTCCCTATTTTTCCCCAAGAAATCAGCCGATTCGCAAACGGGACCCACGACATCAAAAGTCGAAACAGCAGAATCAGGTGGTGGGGGAGAAACCAGTTCTATGTGCTGCAAAGGAAGTATACAAGAACTATGAACCCCTTGTTCTTAAAAGGGTTAAAAAGACAAATTTGACCTAGAAAAAAGCATTTGCTAATTTTTTTCAAAAAAAAAACTAATGTATTAAATATGATTATTAGAGGTGGTAAAATATGTGGGTCATGTCGGATAGACTCGAATTATCCCATTCATAGTTAAATGGGAAGAATTTGTCATCTAAGAGATCGTATGCATTAAGGGGAGTGTTTGGGATCGCTTATTGAAACGGCTTTGCTTGTGATCTAACACAAAAAGGCAAACAGTTTTGAGCAGTTTATTTGTGATGGAACAAAGCAGTTTACAATATAGTTAGAGTTCGCTCATTGCAAGCTGCCTACTTTAATAGGTAATAAGCAGATTTAATAAGCAATCCCAAACAATTAAACACCCAAAAAAATTTCAAGCCATTGTGACCCATTTGAGATTAAAGAGAACCTAATCAACCCGACCCTTCCATAAGTAAATACATTGAAATTACAAAATCTTACTTGATAAGCATCGTATAGGCTAGGACGAATAAGTTCAGCCATGCTTCCATCAATCACAATAAAGTTTTTTGTACCGTTTGTTTTCACACCAGTTACGCGATTAACAAAACAGCAAGTATTAGCAATCAGTGACCTCCCGGGTTCAATAATTAAATTAAGATTACGAGACTTGACTAGCTCCCGCACCTAAATCAAATCAAAAAATTCATTCAAACTTCAAATAATTGCTTAATAGTAACTGATGCTATAGACATATAAAATGGGATCATGCATGTGATAATCCACCCACGTATTTTAACTACCTTACAAGCCACCCAAGCATGCATTTTGTTCTATTCATAACAAATCTGCACAAAAACATGCTATTGACAGAAATACTTTAAAACTTCTGAAGTATGCATTTGTATCGAGTTATCAATAGGCAATGACTGAGCATTTAAAAAATGGTTATTGTCAAAACAACCGTATATACTTCTCCAAAAAGGCAGCTAAGTCCCTCAACTTATTTATGGGTCAAACTTATAAAAGGGAGCCTTTTCAAGAACTTAATAACTTATCGATAAATTCAACAAAAGCTTGAGAACCCTTAATTTTATATTTTCATATATGTACTTCTTAAAATAATTACAAGGACTTCATCAATCACAAAAAAAGTTGAAAGACGTTACCAAAATTGTAAGTTAATAGGGCTTTTTGACTATAACCCTTAATTTGTTTTTTGGTCATTTACTATATCGTCACATTTTTTAATAACCCTTAATGGAAGTGGTATTAACAAACTAGATACATATTTAGGTGACATATAAAGTAGTTCTAATATATGGATGACCTTATTGAAAAAAGTTGGATACTTGTGTGGGTTCCACATATAATATCAATACAAAAATATAAAATTATAGTTCTTACTGTGTCAATGAGATCTCTTGGTGTAGGAAGGACGGTACCGGTGTGATAGTAATCAATCCCGAGACCACCTCCAATGTTTAAATAACTAATATCGAACCCCTGGGCTCGAATTTCATCAATAAATTTCACCATAATTGCTGCAGCATCTCTGAAAATGTCAACCTAAAAGACAGAAAAGTTAGGAAAGAAGTCATCTTTGTCTACACCATTTTCCTTAATTTCATTATTTTGTCTATCCCGTTTATTTATACTTAAGCCAAGTAGAAATCAGACCTCGATAACATCTCTCCAAATCGGTTTTGAATACTAAAAAGAATTTATTTCATATATATCTTTTCAAAAAGTTCAGAATTGTATATGTATCCTTCAAAATTTTCTAGAAGCATTTACTCTTTCAAGACACTAACAAATCACACTTGATCATTTTGTAGTAAATAAAACAAAATCATAGGCTAATAACATTATCTTTCACTGAATAAACTAATATGAATATAACAACATTGATATTAATCATCTCAGCGCATAATTTTCTCATAATGTTCTCTTCTTTTATTCAGTGAAATACACTCTTATAAGTTACTGATTTTATGGTACTTATTATGGTATACATAAATATAATATTCTTAGTGTTTAGAAGGGTAAGTACAACATTTACAAAGTATAAAAGGATATATAATTATATATGAAATCTTGAACACTTTGAAGGATACATATGAAAGTACCCCTAAACTAAAATTACAAACTTCCCACTCTTTTAACCTAATATGAGGGACTTTTACTTTATAATATGCCCTTTTTGGTCGTGTTATTCTTTATAAATCATTAAATGCCAAACACACTTACATCTTTATAAATTTATCAAATGACATCCAATCATGATCGTTAACAGTCCGTTTTATTTTCTCGTTTCGATTTATTTAATATTGCATAATCAGTTTTAAAGAGAAATCCAAACACCTTATTAATATCATATAAACAAGATTTGAAACTCAAAAAGTAAAATACCTTGGTAATGGTGGATCCAAGATGGCAGTGGGCCCCGACTAGCTTAAGTTCATCAGGATATGATTTCACTGCATCTAAAAACCATTGCAATTTTTCGTTTCTTATACCAAATTTGGAGTTCTTATTCCCCGTTGCAACATAAGGATGGACCTAATAACAGAAAAAAAAAAGTTAATGTTTTTTATTTCTTTAAGTACATAGACATGTGCATCCCTGTCTCGGATTTCTCATGTTAGGCTAGCCGCCAACCAATAGATTGAATATGTGATCAAGAAAACGACTTTATAGGCGTCAAAATCATTTTTTTTGAAGATATGTATTAGAACTTTGAAAAATTAGGGAATACATTACATTAACAGTTATTTTTTTCATTTAATTATTATTTCACTACAAAAACTACAAAAGATTTTGGGTTAATTGCATCGAAGTGTAACTTGCTTTCATTTTTTATTAGGGAAAAAATGATTTTTCTCCGTTGTAGGTAACACAACTCCAAAATTTTACCAGTAATACCAGTGTATGCAAGTAACCTTCTATAGAAGGTAAGAACGATGACATGCCACTAGTTTTTTGATGATTTGGTGGTGTGACAAGTAACCATTTTACCTCCTGTAGAATGTTAGTTACATAAGATGATAAAAGAAAATAAAAGTATGTTGTATGTTACATACAGTGATAAGAGATGAACACAAATATAGATATTACATCAAATTTAAAAAAAAAAAAACTTTTTCTCACATACGATAAGAAAAAGGTGAAGTTACAATTTGGTGTGATAATTCCAAAGGCTTTATAGAGTAAAACATGTTGTTTGACTTCTTCTTTTTAATTTTAGTGTATATGTCAATGCCACAAGGTATCTGACAACTACTTTTGAATATAAACATAAAAAATATCATTTTTCAAACTTCTAAATAATATTATTTTTTATTTTTTTTACATAGGCATACTTTTGCATATATGGTATCCTAATTATCATTTTAGTGTATATTATATACCATGTGGTATTCGATTTGACAATTAATAATTATTTATAAATATAAATTTAAGAATAGATCATTTTTCAACCTTGCAGATAAGATAAATTAAAAAATTTTCAACTTAAGCACTTTTTTTAATATATGGCATCTCATTTGGCTTGAGGCATGCCATCAACTAGTCACATCAGCATCTACTAGCAAAATAAATCAAAACGAAAGTAATTGCTAAAACCAGTACGAAGGTATCAATTTCACGTCTAGCTTAAAGTTGGTTGCTAAAATTAGGGGGGGGGAGGAAGGTAAAATTTGTTTCTATTTTCTGCAGGACAATTTCATATATACCCCTAAAAACTTGCATAACATCATATATTTACCCATCCAAATAAATCAGTATCAAATATACCCATTCAAATACTTAAAATTTCATATTTACCCATTTCATCAAATACAAATTATAACATGAACATTATACTCTTCTCTTTCTCCTTACACTCCAAACTCACATATCATAATGTAAGTTTTAAGGGAAGGGTACAAATGTGATAAATATAAAAATGGGTATATATGTATATTTGATATTATCATTTTGTGTTGGGTATATATGATATTATACCAAGTTTTGAAGACAATACGTACATTTTTCCAATAATCAAAATCGTGGCAGTTTGCCCTAAAAGAAAAGAATATGATTTGAACTCACTAATCTTTGTTTCAGATTGATCTAGACGAATAATCAAAATAATTTTAAGTTTAAACAGATAAAATAATTGGTATAATTAACCACAAACCTGAGGGTCAACATCCGGATTGATTCGAAGCAATACATTGACCTGTTTTCCAGCAATTCTTGCTGCCGATACAATGTTATCCAAATCAAACTCACTATCTATGTTAACAAACACACCTTCTTGAGCAGCAAGAACAAGATCCTCCAAAAGCTTTCCATTACCATTAAAAACACACCTATATGTCACATTAAAATAACACTATCAATCTCCAGAGTGTTCTAACAGCAATTTACAGAGAAAAAAAAATTTGCCACAATTTCATTGTTATACTTCTCAAATACAAAAATTAAGAAAGAATTTACAATTAATATATCAAATGCGTACGCTTAAAAACATTTACTTGAGTCACAAGATCACCCTATTTTGTTGGTTTTACTAATATATTTGTAAAGTTGCAAACCCAAAACAATTGTCAAAAAATATTTGTAATCCATTATGAACTTCTAAGAGGTGATTGGCATTGGGTTTTAAAGTGAATATCTAATCATTTTGTTTTCGTATTCAAGTCACAACTCACAGAAAATCGCATCAACACATCAAGTGTGTTAGTAGTTCTAGTGTTTTAATAAACTAAAATTGATTCTGATTATCAGATTATCTAGGAACCACATGACCAGTTTAGTAGTAGCTGGAGCAAAACTAATTATAACTATCCATCTATCCGATTAATTAGGAGTCACTTAACATGTAAAGTGATGTTTGGAATCTCTTATAAGGCTACTTGCTTCCTTAGTAAATAAGCAATGTCAAAAGGCTTGTTTCACTTGCAAATAGTCAGATTAACAGTTCTGATAAGCAATCCCAAACACCATGTAAATCTTTAAACATTCATCATACATGAAACACTAAAATTATGTAATTATCTTATCATTACAACTTCAAACCGCATTCTATCACAAGTTCTCCTACAACACGCGACTAATCATCCGACTTTGATCATTCCATATAACATATTTACTTTCAGAAAGCAATACCAAACACCAGCTGATTCCAATTAATAACCAAATTTACACAAATTGCCACAATGTAAACTTTACAAGTATATGTATGTGTAAAGACACATTGAACCAAATGTAGGTAAAGATTGAAACTTTAATACCTTGTAGGATCAAAACCTGCACGAAGGGCCAATCTGAGCTCATTCCCACTAACCAAAACAGCCCCACAACCCAAACTCCTCAAATGCTGTAAAATCAAGAAATTATTATTGGCCTTAATCGCATACCCAATAATCGAATCCAAACCCTCCAAAGCATCCTTATAAGCCTCAACATTTCTGGTTATCTGCGGCTTACTGTAAAGATAAAAGGGCCTCTTTTCAACAGCCTCCATGACTTCTTGAACCTTAAGACCCTCACAGTACAAATACCCATCATTTTTCTTGGTGAAACAGTGCTGGAATTTGTGGGTTTCTATTGGATTTTGGGATATGACTGCTCGGATGCCGAGGGGTTTGAAAGTGGGTTTGAAGGAAATTAGGGATTTGGGGGTGATTAGGGTTGATGATTGATTTAGGGTTTTGGCGAAAGAGAGTGATTGAAGCTGGAGGTGAGAAGAAGAAGTAGCCGCCATTGATGAGGGTACTGAGTGGAGGCAGAAGTGATTGCAGCTTTGAAATAGGAGCAAGGGTTTTTACTAGTGACGTGGCAATTCTTGGGTGTTTGGATGCACCGCTGTTCACAAACCGAGCCGAGCCGAGAGGACATTTGTTCGTGCTTGGCTTGTTTTCAAACGAAATTGAGCCGATCGGCTCATTTAAGACTGAGTGCAAAGTCGAACGAGCATTTATCGAGCATTAATTTTTCAAACAAGCGGCGAACGATTTGTACAACCTAAATATCTAATGTGTCATCCGATCTATATTGCAATGAGATACGGCCGACAATGTTAGGTCCTAAGTTTTAATAACTTAAAAAGCAACCACGTTTCATAATATAATATTTTTATAAATAATAACATGGTGTGGCTAACAATGAGGATAATACTGTAGCTAATGAGAATGTGAGCAAATTGCAAAGAATGATTATTGTGAGAGTGAGAAATGATCGACTAAGGGTAAGAGCATAATCAAAAATTGTCTTTTAACGGCTTTGGATATCACTCTTATGTTTAGTGTTAATTTTTTTAATTAGGTTGATTGATCTAGCATCTAAAAACGAAGGAAGGAGGTCTCATGCTTGAAAGCCAGCTAAGGGAGGCAAAGGAACAAAATCCGTAGCACAATAGGAAAACCATCCCCCACTCTTCTATTTTAGTCTTTGTTGGTGAAAGTCTTAGAATGAATGTTGGTCTAAATAGAGGAATAAAAACTCAACATGTTAGACTTAATGGTTTGATAGTTCTTGACACGTATTCCTACTAAAATGAAAGTTAACTATTTAAGAGAATTCACATTTGAGCATTCACACTAGTTTTCACATCCTTATTTTCATATTTACACTAAAAATACTATTTGTTTACTATCTCTTTCAATTAAGAAATATTTTTATATCTTTATCATTATCTTTTTTCTCTCCCCCACTCACAACCACTTTTAAAAATATTAAAAATTTTATGGGGGTTATACCGTGTTTCTTTAAATATGAGAAATCACGGTATAATCTCCATAAATTTTCCCTCTCATTCACTTACAACCATCCCCATAATATATGACACACACTCACATCAAAATGGGAAACCTACTATGAATGATCTTAGCGTCTCCATCATCATTCTCATATTTACACTAAAAACATTATTTCTTATTCTCTCTATAACTTAAATAATTCTTATTTATATCTTTATTATTACATATTTTCTCTATTCCGCTCACAATCACTTTTAAATATATTAAAAACGTGTTTCCCTAAATATGGGAAATCACGATACAATCCTCATGAATTTTCTCTCTATTTCACTCACAAGCATTCTTTATTATATATGGCAAACAATCATATTAAAATGGGGAGCCTACTGTGAATCCATTAATAATACAATAAATGCTGATGATAATTTATGTACTTTTCAATTATAAAACAAATATTTTGATAAATTAAAAACATGTTTCTTTTTATTAAAAACATAATTTTTAAAAAATAAATAAATAAAATATGAAGTTTATGATATAAATAACTTTTAAAAAATGACATTGTTTAAAAAAGTATTTTTAAAAATAAAATTTGAGAGTGTTTAAAAAAATAATTTTTAAAGCCAAAATTTATAAAGATGAAAGTTTAGAAAAATGTTGTCATTGTTTTATGAACTAAAGTACTTAATTATACGAAATTTCAATCATATTTTATCTTGAAAATTCATTTTATAATTTTTAAATATTATTAAATAACTATTAATTGAATATTTTCATTCAACTCGTGTGCCCATGTAGTACATGGGTTTCTAAACTAATAAAATAATATAACCAAAAGATATATGAAAGACAAACTCTGATTTAGTACATCTTAAGATATTTCGCTAAATAATAAAAGAAAACACAAAGATAGTGTACTTTCGTGATTGCGAATACCCACTCTTAGGGCAGAAACCCCATAACCTTATTTGATTCGTAGCTCATCAAGGAAAATTGTTATAAGGCGGCTATCGTAGAGTTAGACCTTTTACTGATCCTATCTTATCAAAGCTGGGTAACAAAAAAAAGAACTCTATATTAAAATGAAAGAAAGGCGAAGGAAAAGAAATGGGCTTTTTATTCCTACGATCTTGTTCTATTCCACTTTGCCATTGAGTTTTCCACTCCTGAATGAGAAGTGGGCTTTTTATTCCTACGATCTTGTTCTATTCCACTTTGCCGCCTATTAAAAGAAGAGGTCCCGTTCATTTTCCACAGGATCCCGAAACCACAGATTTGCTTGCTTGGTTGGCTTCCCCGAAAAAACTTAATTACATAACTGGATGTTTCGGAAGGCTACTTTCAATAGTGCTCCCATGCTTTTCTCTCGTTTACTACTTGAACTATCAAGCCTATTAGTAACACAGGCTCCTTGGGGATTGAATGACAGATTAATCACTTCACAGGAGAGAACACGAGGGATGAGCAACGATCGATCTATTGCTCTGCAACCAAAAAAGTAAATAAAAACAACAAAAATGGAAATCAATTAGCTCAAACAAGTCTTAAAAGAAACTAAAAAAGAACAATAATAAAATAATATAATTACTAGTTTTAAAAGAGTAGTAATTGAAGATAAGTAAAAAGAGAGTTTGTTACCAAATAGGTGTTAATAAAAAATTATTTACCAAAAAGGTGTTGTTTCAAAATTATTTACCAAAATGGGTATAAACATAATTTTTATTTTTACCTTTTTAATTGCATCATCCTAGCACGACAGATCATATGACGGTTCGTTTTGACAAAATCCCTCCCACTGTCCCTTGTCTTTGTATCATCCTTGCAGTTTGATTGGCCTTGTTCTCAACTTGATTTGAACTATTTCCATCACATATGTGATTTCCATTAGGTTTGCAGTCATTAGTTTTGAGATAATGATTTGGTTTAATCAGGCAATATCTCATTAGCTTTTGCGATTTCGATTTAGACGATCAAATAGGTTGATTGGTCTGTGATTTGGATGCTCAAATATAGGTCCAACTCGTCTGATTTTGACGACCTGTGTTGGTTTAATATTGATATTATCCTAAATTAGCATTATAATTAGTTTAACCTAAGTTTATTATTAATTTGTATTAATGTTGTATAACATAAGTAGTGACGGTTATGGTAGTTATACCACCGAACAACCAGTAACTATAAATAGGGTTTAACTCCCTCATTTGTAGTGATGATGATGTTTTATTCATCTTTTCAATTTTTGTGATTTCCGATAATACCTAATTAGTTGTTAATCGATTTGCAATTTTGATCACTTTGCCATTTCAGTTATTTGATTTGCAGTTTCGTGAAACCTTATATTCAGGTTTGATTCACAACCTTAGTTTAGGATTTTACTTCAAGTGAGCTTCACAACCACATATTCAAGTTTGTTTGTTCATGTAGTTCCATCATTAATATACAAAGCATGATTATTTACTGAACATAAGATGCACTGCAAACTCCTTCCATCGAGTCTTAAATCATCTGATGTAATTCAACTATTGAGTTATCAAACTAGTGTTACTATAATTAGCATTATTTGTTTTTAATCTCGTATTATGTTCAGGGTGAATCAAGTTAATGTAATATAATACATGATTCAAAATGAGGATTATAACATAATATCTCAAATTGCTATCGTAAACAATGATGAAGTAGATGAAGAAGATCGAGTTGAGAGTGATATGGATAATGATCTGAAGATGGAATTAGGGATGAAACACAAGCTTATTTCTCAAGAAAGCGATGTATTTTTCTAGTTTTTATGTATTTTTTCAGCAATTTTTTTTGCATATATTGCTGAATTTTAACAAGATTTTGTTGAACTTTGATCCTGTAGCGACAAAAGTATAAGTCTACCCTATAGATGTTGAATTTTGCATTTTATAATCATATTTTTGAGTAAACAAATAAAATAAAAATGTTGATTACCTAAAAATAAAAACAATAAAAAATTTACCTATTTTGATAAACAGTTTGAAAACTACATCTTTATGATAAATAATTTTTAGAGTAAATTACACGGATAGTCCCTGAGGTATGCACGTATTGCAACTTTAGTCCTTACTTTCAATAAATTACAGATGAGGGCATGTACTATGTAATAAGTGCACGCTAACAATCACTCATACTAACAAATGTTAAGTTTCTCTGTTAGTTTTATAAAATACCAAAATGCCCCTTCTTTTTATACTCTTCTCCACACCCACCACTACACCCTCTACCTTGAACCCACCACAAACATCGATGCCAACACCCTCAACCCACCAACACCGTCATTGCTTGCACCATCAGATCTTAACAAAGAAAAAGAGGTGGCGTTATGCCTGATGGTCTTAGAAGAGAGGAAGAGAGAGAGAGAGAGAGAAGAATCTCCGCCCCGACATCGACGATCGCGTCGGCGACGGCAACACCCCACCGGTCAACGGGCTCGCGATTCTGTGAGGGTAAGGGCTTGACCACGGGCTCGATTATCTCGTTGGCGTGTTCTTGACCACGGCGTTCTTGACCACAGTTGCTATTTGTGGTGGTTGGGGTAGGGGAGAGAGAGAGAGAGAGAGAGAGAGAGAGAGAAAGAAAGAAAGAAAGAAAGAGAGACTTAGACCAATAGTAGTGCTTGATTTCTTTTATGGTGGTGGAGAGGTGGTGGTGATGGTGATAAAGATGAAGATGGATGAAGAAGATGAAGATGGAAAAAGAAGATGGAGGGTTGGTGTGAGATGTGGTGGGTGGGGTAAGTTTGGTTATATTTAGAAATTATTATTTTATAAATTTAAGGGTATATTGGTAATTTTACATTGACTTAACAGAAACATATAACCTTAGTTAGCGTCGGGGACTGCCGGTGTACATATCATGCATAGTTTAGGCCCTCATCTGTAATTTATTGAAAATAGGAACTAAAGTTACAATACGTGCAAACCTCAGGGTTTACTCTAATTTTTACAACTACATCCATTTGGTAAAAAACTCAAAGAACTTGCGCTAATGGATGCAGTTAACGAACCACCCCCAGCTTCGTGTTAATATCATGTTCATCCTCATTTATTCAATAAGAAACAAAATAAAAAAATTAAACCAATAGAAACTATTATTACAGATCCTAATGCTTAATGCTAAAAGTTGGCAAAATACTAAACAAACATTCATTTTAGTTTAGGAGCCATTTATGTTACATCACGACAAACAGTTGGGATTAAACATTTGATATTTTAAAGTTAGGAACAAAATCTAGGATTTAATCAAACCACCAAAACCATTATGTAACTAATTCTTCTTCTTATAAGATGTCACCGAATGGACTATTTAGGCGGCAAGTGAACCGAACATTTAGAGAACAGTTCGTGAACTGTTCGATAATGTATTCATTTATGTTTGTTGATGTGTTCATGTGTGTGCTTAATTTTTGTGTCGATTATTTTTATAACAGTTATGTCAAGTATTTTTTGATATTTATGTTAAGTACTTATTTATTTTTGGTGGATTTTGTGTAATGTTTGTGATGAAAATGTAGATTGTATTCTAAAATAAATATATAATCATTTGTATTCATTCGCATTCATGAACTTCTTTGTGTTCGATTTTTATATGTGGTCGTTTGCTTTGGTTTATATTCGTTTGTGTTTGGTAAGTGTTCGTGAACAGTTAATAAACATATTGTTGGATCTAGAAAGGCTGATGCAACCAAAACTAAAACACTTAGACAATTTTGGTACAACTTATAAAGGTCTTCCGAAGCTAAGTACAGAACTTCCGAAGGCAAATGGAGTTCGTCCGAAGGCAAAGATAGACCTTACGAAGATCATGTCTGAAGGATCTTCCGAATGAAGACTCCAGCTTCCGAAGACAAAGTCTTCTCTCTTTCGAAGTTCAAGACTTAGAAGAAATCAAGACAACAACTTCCAAAGTATAAAGATCTGAAGAAGTCCTCAAGTTTCGGAAGAAGTAGCCTCTTCCGAAATATAAGTGGCTTCGGAAGAACAAGTTCTTTCGAAGCCAATTACCTTCTATAGACACTACTATAAACCAGTGGACATAAGTATGGCCCTTCTGACACTCCGTTGCAAGTCTCTGAGATACTGCATGGTGCTTTCCCACGCCCATGTAGTTGACCATACTTTATTACATTGTTCACCTTTTATCAGTTAGTACAGTTACCAACTTTAGTTGGTGACAAAAGGTAAGTCATGGACATGTCATGACTACCTTATCTTAGATAATATTTTATCTAAGATACATTAACGTTAGCATTGTAGTATATGCTTTAGTCATAGGTTTCCAGCTGGTATCAAAGTATATCCGGCTGTAAGATCTAGTATATATAGTTTCTCATTGTAACTCATGTAATATGCTTGTAAGAGTCTTGTAATACTTTGAGTTGAGAAGTAATATATACAAGTACCTTGAAAATTATTTCTTTGTGTTCTTTGTTACTTAGTATATTATAATCAACTCTTAGAAGGGATTATGCATCATCCTTTGAACCGAGTGTGTTTCAAGTGAGTTTGAGAGAAAAACAAAGTGTTTAGTGACAAAAACCGATCATGCACATATTCATATCCTTGATGAACGAACAATACGTTGTTTGTGTTTATTCGGTTCGTTTGCAGCCCTAGCACAACCAATAAAGTTTAACCCTTTTGTAACATATAACACTTCCTAATATATAAACACATTTTGACCACGATAAAGTTCTTTATTTCTTATCATTAGTTACGCAATCCGTGCAGTATACGGGTTGAATAAAAATATTTTATTTATAATTATTAATTAATATTTATAAATTATAAAATAATATTTTTAAATAAAATATGATTGAAATTATGTATAACTAAAATTTTAATTTAATACAATAACAATATTTTTACAAACTTGCGTATTTTAAAACTTTTACTTTATAATAATTTGTTTTTTCAACTTTCTATTTAAAAAAAATTGTATACTAAACATGTTTTAAAAAAAAGTTATGCTTGCTAAAAACTACATTTTCATAAAACTTTGTTTCTTTTAGAAAATTAAGTTTTCAACAAAAAACATGTTTTAATTAATTAAAATAATCTATTTTATAGTTTGAAAATAATATTAATAATATCATAGCATTTAATATAATTATTAAACGGTTAAGTTGCTTTGCTAGTTTGCTAGTGACATGTAACAAAATGATTATGAGAAGATGACATGTGTCATATAAATATTTCTTTTATTAGAATATATTATAATAGATAAAAGTTTACATTAAACTTGTAGAATGTTATATCGCTTATAACTAATAACTAATTTTCTGTTTTAAAAAACTGATATGTATTCTATATACTTCAGAGTATAAATAGCCATTTTTATATACTTATTCATAAGTACTTATTTCAAGTTTTAGTCACTTATCAAAACATTTACAATTATTTCAAAAGATCTTCATTATATACCATTTGATTTACTTTGTATGCATGTGTGACATAGATTGAATATTCGTTTGCTTATTAATGTTTTATTAAACTAAAATATCTGATAAAATGAATAGAATGAAGGAAGTCTTGGTTTCTTGTTAGTGTTGGGACACTATGTTGATGCAACAAGGACTTAAACATTGGTCTCACCGATACCTTTAGACAGCTAATTACATTACATTCCATAACACCGTAGCGAGACATCCAATAGCTACTAACTTAAAAATTCATTCTATATCTATAATCTTTCTATATATTTTAATTGATTAATTTATCATTATATATATATATATATATATATATATATATATATATATATATATATATATATATATATATATATATATGTATATATATTTATATATTATATTATATTTATCTAACAGCTAACGATATTACCAAATCGAATAGAGCTATTGTTTTTTTTTTTAATCGTGATTTGCTGAGTGAATTTGAACTTAAATTCAAAATATCGACTAAATTCGGTTTGGATTCAGGTTAATATAAATGAGCTGAACTAGAAGAAAAATAAATTTCATAACTTGATTCAAGTTAATTTGAGAGAATCTGATACTTTATATAAGATAAAGCAATAGTATACATAACTTGAACTTGGATTCTCGAGTCAGTTTGATTTGAGACTCTTCGTATCTTTACGAAAATCAATATTTGAATTCAAGCTGGTATCTAAACCAACTTGAAAAACCGAATTTGAATTTAGTTTAGTTCGAATTGTCACTTTCTCGAGTCTAATTTAAATACTGAACACTCTTACAACAATCTGAAACTCTCCGTAATGAAAGGCTAAATCTAAATTAAAATTGGTCTCGATGTCTAAACCAACTCTAAAAACTAAATCCCAATTATAATCAAATTATAAGTCTAATTCGAATATTAAACACTCTGTTTTCTTACGTTTTATATCTTAAAATATCGTAACGCATACTATACAATATAATATAACCCTACAATTCACCTGAAATATAAACTTCTTTTAATCGGCTTAA
Source organism: Flaveria ramosissima (assembly GCA_025215565.1). NCBI lineage: Eukaryota > Viridiplantae > Streptophyta > Magnoliopsida > Asterales > Asteraceae > Flaveria > Flaveria ramosissima. The sequence goes on from CM046038.1 coordinate 1,952,937, forward strand.
CCTTATTCCTATTTATTTGAATCTTTGAAAGTAACACACGTTTTCAAATAATGACAGAAATAACATTTGACATCTCACATAGAATTTAACAACTTATCGTGAGAATCAACCATAGATCCTTTCAAAAATGCAGTATATATCTTCCATTTTCTCATGAAATTGAAGAAATCACTAAACACTTTGCTTCAATACACAACATGAGTTCACCACCCGCACCACCCGCACCACCTACACCATTCGCGTTTCCCCCAAATTTGTTGCCTAACGATGCCAGTCCTGACTGGATGAACAAGGCCGACAACGCGTGGCAGCTTGTGGCTGCCACGCTTGTCGGCCTTCAGAGTGTCCCTGGGCTTATAATATTGTATGGTGGAGCGGTTAAGAAGAAATGGGCTGTCAACTCGGCTTTTATGGCGCTCTATGCTTTCGCTATGGTTCTCGTGTGTTGGGTGTTATGGGGTTATAGGCTTTCTTTTGGGGATAAACTCGTACCGATATGGGGAAGAATCGATGCTTCGGTTATGCAAAAATATCTTCTTCAACCAGCGTTTCTTGGATTGTTTCCAAACGCGACTATGGTGTTTTTCCAGTTTGTTTTTGCCGCAATCACTTTGATTCTGATCGCGGGGGCAGTTTTGGGACGGATGAACTTTTACGCGTGGATGTTGTTTGTTCCACTTTGGCTAACGTTTTCCTACACAGTTGGCGCGTTCACAATTTGGTCTACTACCGGTTGGTTGTCTACAATGGGAATAATTGACTATTCGGGTGGTTATGTTATTCATCTTTCTTCAGGAGTTGCTGGTTTCACTGCTGCTTACTGGGTACGTGATAAACCGTATAAACCGATTATTAATTTTTTTTCATGATCGTTTTTTTTTTCAATTTTTTAGCTGGTTTAGGAAGTCTCAAACCGCATCGAATGATTTGGTTTATTATTTATACTTAATATCGGTAAAAATAAACCAACCGAATTGTAGGATTTTAGACTATGTAACTTTTGTAGATTTTAGCTAGCACTTATTAAAATTAGGTTAGCACTATACTCATTATGCTTTGCTTAATAATACAATACAAATGGAAGACCACTTAGGTTTTAACAATTAAAACATTATCACTTCTATATTTAAATCATATTTTTTGTTTTATTCATTTTAAGTGTTTGATAAAATCTAAACTGTGAAAACAAAATGATGCCAAACCGTTAATAATTAATTGTGTGGTTTGGTTATTATTTTCAATAATTTGTCTTTGGTTTACAATAATAAAATAAAAAGTAAATTACACGGATCGTCAATGAGTTTTGCTCAAATTTCACCTTTCGTCTATGGAAATCAACAAACCTCGGGGACGATCCGTGTAATCTACTCTAAGATAAAACTTGTTACTAACAGTTTCTCTGACGTAAAAACCGTCAAACCATCAAAACCAGACCGTAAACGTACAAAGTACTTGAATCTTACGCTATAACTAGTAAAATATATGTTTTCCTTTTTAATCTCTTGACCACTTTTACTTGTGGTTGACTCAGGTTGGTCCAAGATTAACAAAGGACAGAGAAAGATTTCCTCCAAACAACATCATTCTTATGTTAGCCGGTGCTGGCCTCTTATGGATGGGCTGGACCGGGTTCAACGGTGGTGACCCTTACGCCGCGAGCGCAGATGCATCCTTAGCCGTCTTGAACACCCATGTTTGTGCTGCCACTAGCCTACTCACATGGCTCATCCTTGATGTTGTTTTCTTCAAGAAAGCATCGGTCATTGGCGCGGTTCAAGGCATGATCACCGGTCTAGTTTGCATCACCCCGGCCGCAGGTACTTCTAGCTCTCATAACCCTTGATGTTCTAACTTCTAACATTGACTCTAGACATGTTACATATGTGTAATGTGTTTGAAAACTTGTAGGGGTGGTGCAAGGATACTCCGCGATAATAATGGGGCTTTTTTCGGGCTCTATACCATGGTTCACCATGATGGTGGTGCACAAACGGTCCAAGCTCCTCCAAAAGGTTGATGACACAATGGCGGTCCTACACACGCACGCGATAGCTGGTTCGCTAGGCGGCATCCTCACGGGCATGTTCTCAGAGCCACATTTGTGTTATCTATTTTACGGTTACACGAATAAATACATGGGTTTGTTGGTAGGTTTTCATCATGGGACTAGAGAGAGCATAAGATATGGAGTTAGACAAATGGGTATTCAACTACTTGGGATTTTGTTTGTAGTTGTACTTAATATTGTGATGACAAGCTTAGTGTGTTTGTTTGTGCAACTATTCGTCCCGTTGAGGATGTCGGACGAGGATATGGAGATTGGTGATGAGGCGGCTCACGGGGAGGAGGCGTACGCGATATGGGGACAAGGTGAGAGGCTCGAGAACTCGAGGTTCTCGAACTATAACGATATTGAGGTTCCAAGCAAGGCCGGTGGGGGTTCGGTCGAGTTAACATGAAATACACCGGTTTGAGTTTGTGTTTAGGTTTGAACGACTCATGGAGTTGAGATTTTATGGTGAAATAAACAAATAAAGATTGTCACATTGGTACTTATTTAAAGGAATTGAAAGTGTGACTAATAATATTTTGTACTACTTGTACTTAAAAAAAACAAAACATCATTTTGAAATAAAAATTAAAGTTAATTACGGTTTTTATCTTCTTTTTAAAATTACAAATTCGGTACTCATTGTTTGCGTTTTAGCCCTTATCACAACAAATGTTAAGGACTTTTATGTTAAACGACCGTTATATGATTCCTATTAAGAAAACAATTTTTTTAGAACTTATATAATACCATCAATGAGTACCTAGCGTGGTTTGATTCGATGCGGTTAATATCTAAAATTAAATCATAATGGCATATCTTAGTCATAGAATACTTCTATTATCAATAAAAACATAATCAGTCGATTTCTATCAGATCAATTATTGAATTACATAAATCATAATGTATTTGTCATGTTGGATTTGTTGTTCGGTTAATTCGATGAAGTGCATCAATTCACATGTAGCCATATATATAATTTTTTCAACCGAACAATCACTAGTTCGGTTTTTTCTGTTTTTTTTTTCTGTTTAGCCTAAGAGTCTGGTTTGTTAGTTTAAGCTACACCATTGTAATTATTATTATTTTCGTTGTCGTCGTCAATTAATGTAAGATTCTGTAATTATTAACTTAGGATTAAGATTTATTCGAGGAACGTTGTTGATGGTTGGGACCTCCCATGTTACTGTCATTAGGATGTTTTCATGCGAAAATAAACCACCATCAATTGTCACAATCGATTTGTGTCAAGAAATCAGAATTTAAACTCTTATCGACCAAACCAAAGATATTTAAACCTAAACTGAACAAGAACCAAAACCAATATGAATCTACTATGAACATCTCTCAATATCAGAACAAAGAAATCTAATCCAGAACAAAAATCAGATCAAAAACAAGATGATCGGATACAAAAAATATAAGACGAACACTCTAGAAAGACATGGATCATCACTATAATGAAAACCCTAACAAAAACGAGTGTAATGGAAATATGAGAACATCAAAGACGAAGAAAACGACTGAAATTGATTAGACAAAAATATTGATGACCAATATCAGATCTTGATGTTGAGCAGATAATTTCATCATGAGGGTTAAAACCCCAAATGGAAAAGGTGAAGACAATGAAGATGAACCGATGATAGATATAATAGACACTCCTAGCCCTCTCTATGTCTTCTCTTTATGAAGAATAGGCCAAAGCCCTAATGATCCACAAACGAACAATCCACGAACAAGTCCACTTGCCACCTTAGCCCAACAAGAGCAATCCAGTCTAATGACATTATTAATATGAAAAAAAATAAACAATATCATTGGTTAGATATAAATGTATGTTATTGAAAAGAATTTTTCATATATTTTAACAATTTGTATATAAGCGTTGTTTTTTTGCAAACAATGGAGATCACCAAAATAGTCTCGATCAAATATTGGTTCAACTATCCATTCAATTGCATGATTATACGGTGTTTTATAATCAAGTTCTTATCCGATCAATATTATTTATCTGTACCGCATGATCATATACAAGAATGAGTAAAATAGATAATCCGTTGCCACTAATTAGCAAGAACAAGAGCCTATACAACTCAAAGACAATAAAAAACATGATGCTTATGCATCTTTAACTTCAGAAAGTTAAAGATGACACTTATTTTCTACAAGCATTTGTTAAGCGATCTCGTATCGAATCCTAGCTCCAATTGATAGGGGTGTCTATAAAATCGGTTTGGTTCGGTTTTAGCCTAAAACCAAAATCAAAACCAAAACAGTTGTTTTAGTTTTTGGATTTATAAAACCGTTCAATTTTGTTTTTTTGGATTTCGGTTTCACTTTGGTTTCGGTTTTCATGTCGGTTTCAACTTTGGTTTTAAAAAATATATATTTTGTAAAGATTTAAAAATAATCTTATATATTCTTATTAACCATGTAATGACAATTCAACCATATAATTATTGACATGTGATTCAAACCCGGGTTTACGTTGCATGGAAGTTGTGGAGTAGGTCACACGCACGTGCATGTTTAGTGTTATGTTAGTCAGAGTTTGTTAGCTGAATAATAGGTCAATGGGTATTACCGTTGGACCTTAGTTTGTTGAGAATTTTGTGCTTTGTTTTTAGTATTTAAGGATGTCGATGTATCCTCTGTTGAGCACTTCATCTTTTCATCAGATAATAAAAAAAACTTCCGTGCAAATGTACATGTTTATCCTTCTTTTGTATTGGCTTTATTCCAACAAATTTAGTATCAGAGCCATTACCATCCTTCCCTCAACCAAAACTTTACTTCCCTGTAATCCATGGCCGATACTCCGAATACTTCAAACCCCACACCTGGACCAATCATACCCGTGTTCAAAGGCGAAGGTTATGAACACTGGAGCCTGCGAATGAAAACCATACTTCGATCTCGCGAACTGTGGGACGTGGTGTTCATGGGAGTTACTGTTGTCACTAATGGGGCTCAAGATCATAGAGATGCAAAGAAAAAGGATGCTTTGGCTATGTCATTAATACAACAGGGAGTGCATGACCAATTGTTCTCTCGCATTGCTGCTGCTGACTCGGCAAAAAAGACATGGGACACTTTACGAGTGGAGTTTCAAGGAGATTCGCAAGTTCAATCTGTGAAATTGCAAAGCCTACGTAGAGATTTTGAGAATCTCTTGATGAAAGAAGATGAAGTGGTGGTAGATTATTTCTTTCGCGTGATGGACAACATAGGTCGCCAACGATCCTATACAGAAGAACTTACAGATCAGAAGGTAGTCGAAAAAATCTTGAAAAGCTTGTCACCGAAGTTTGATTATGTGATCCCGTCAATCGAAGTGGTGTTTGACTTGGCTGAGGTAACTCCTGTGAAACTCATGGGGTTACTTCAATCCCAAGAAGAAATAATATATAGTAGAATGCCAAATGAAAAAGCCAACAAACCTGTGGAACAAGCTGATGAGCAAGCACTCCAAGTCTTCCAAGATCAGGCTAGAGTTGCACGTGGCAGAGGCGGGGGTCGAGGTGGACCTTTTCGAGGTAGAGCACCTAGTCGTGGGAGAGGTACTTTGGATCGTAGCAAAGTGCCATAATCTTACGTGTGTAAAAATATGGGCATGTGAAGAAGGATTGCTGGTACAATGATGAAGTACAAGTTAATGTTGCTGAGAATGAAGATCAGAATGAACCAGGAGATAACGAGAATCATCACCTACTGATGGTGTTTCACTCTAAAGTTGACTCAGACCAACTTGCTCTAATGACCAAAGACGATGAATCTTGCTTGAACACTCGCATCGGGTTTATTGATTCAGGATGCTCAAACCATATGACATGTTCAAAACTCAGCTTTGTTACCCTTGATGAATCATTTAAACTTGGAGTTAAATTAGGTGATAAGAAGAAGCTGGCTATTGAAGGGATATGCACTGTAAAAGTTCAAACTGGGCAAGGTACATACAAACTCCTTGAACATGTGTACTTTGCACCTAAACTTGAATACAATCTTCCGAGTGTTGGTCAACTCATGAAAAAGGGATATGCCATCCATTTTGATGATGACAAATGTGTAGTTAAGAATAAAGCTACACAAACTATTATTATGGAAATTCGAGTTGCAACCAACAACAGGTTTGTATGATGCTCAAAATCTCATCACTATCCGAGAAAACAAGTCTGATCCAGAAGCTCTTCGATGGCATTGTCAATATGGACATCTCCACTCCGATGGTCTCAAGCGACTGCATGACAAAGGAATGGTTGTGGGCCTACCCAAAATCACTACTCCCATCACGTGTGAGACATGCATACGTGGTAAGCAGACCAGAAGACCATTCTAGTCAACCTCTTGGAGAGCTAAAACCAAGCTGGAATTAGTTCACACAGACTTGTGTGGACCCATGCAGACCTCGAGTTTAGGTAATAGCCTATACTACTTGTTATTTGTTTATGATTTTACACGAATGTGTTGGATGTATTTTTTGTCTAAAAAAAGTGAAGCGTTCGAGAAATTCAAGCTTTTTAAAGTGATGATTGAGAAGGAAAGTAACCACTCCATCAAGACCCTTCGCTTCGATAAAGGTGATGAATTTTGTTCCCATGAATTTAATACTTTCTGTGCTGACACAAGAATCAAGAGGGAAATAACCATTCCATACACTCCACAACACTATGGTGTTGTGGAACGAAAAAATCGTACGGTCATGAACTTGACCAGAAGTATGTTAAGGGAGCGAGAACTACCGAATTGTTTCTGGGCTGATGCTGTTGCAACTGCCATTTATACCATCAACAAATCACCCACTAAGGCCCTGATTGATCAAACACCTTTTCAAGATTGGACAGGTACAAAACCTTCTATCTCACATATGAGAACTTTTGGTTGTATTGCCTATGGTTTTGTTCCATCGCAGCAAAGAAGAAAATTAGATGACAGATCAGAAAAAAAATGTGTTTATTGGGTACTCCTTACAAAGCAACGGGTACAGACTCTACAACCCAGATACAAAAAAGTTCTGCACTAAATGAGATGTTACTTTCCTTGAAGACATGACATGGAATTGGAAAAATGTTGAAAGAAGTTCTAATGGTATGTGTACTTTTGATCCCTTTCCTGTTGACTCCTTTATTTATAATACCATCCCTATAAATGACCATGATCCTACCTCTGCATAATCACATGCTTTCTCACCTAACACTCAAAATAGTCACCATGACCCATCACCATCAACTTTTCCCATATCTTACCAAAACATGAATTATGATCCATCAGATTCATCACCATCAACTTTACCAGTCAACAAAACATCATAAACACCTCATTGCCCTCAACATCCATCGTACAATTCAAAAGAACTTCTAGACCTCCCAATTGGCTTCAAGATTATTATAGTGGGGAGGGTCTTTCTGACAGTGAAAATGAATTAGTTTCATGTCAGTTTGCACTCAACATCTCAGATCCAATAACATACTCACAAGCAACAAAATCTGAAAAATGGATTGACGCTATGCAGCATGAACTCCAATCCATTGAAAAGAACTCTACATGGGAACTAGTTGATCTACCTCCTGGAAAAACACCAGTTGGTGTAAAATGGTTGTATAAAACCAAGATTGGCCCTGATGGGAATATATTGAAGTACAAAGCCAGGCTTGTTGCTAAAGGATGTTCTCAACAACCGGGTATAGACTTTCAAGAAACATTTGCCCCAGTCGCAAGATTCGAAACAATTCGTCTCATTTTTAGCTATTGCAGCTTAAATGGAGTGGAAAATACATCAACTTGATGTCAAGTCTGCGTTTTTGAATGTTGATCTCTCTGAGGAAATATATGTTGAGCAGCCTGAAGAGTTTGTAGTCAAACACAGACCTAACATGGTTTACAAACTTCATAAGGCCTTGTACGGTTTGAAACAAGCTCCCCGAGCTTAGTATTATAAAATAGATAGGTATTTTGCAGATCATGGATACAAGAAAAGCCTTAGTGAACCTACTCTATATATAAAAAGAACTACTTCGGGTGATACTATATCGTATGCTTATATGTTGATGATATCATCTGTACATCCTCGAGTGATGATTTGATACAAGAGTTCAAGGAAAGAATGCAACAAGCTTTTGAAATGACTGACATGGGTATGCTTAAATTGTTTTTAGGGCTTTAAGTTGAGCAAACATCTAAAGGGAGATTTCTACATCAGCAAAAGTATGCTCAAAACTTGTTGGTCCGTTTCAATGTGAATAATATCAAACCTGAAGTTACACCCGTGAATTATAACGAGAAGTTATGTGTTGACAATGGAGCAGAGAAGGAAAATGAAGAATCATTCAGAACTATGGTTGGTGGTCTCTTCTACCTAACTCATACTTGACCCGATCTCGCATTTGCTGTAAGTGTTATTTCTCGTTTTATGCAAAATCCTTCAAAGATTCATGCAGGTGCGGCTCGAAGAATTCTGAAATATGTGGCTGGCACAACTGACTTTGGCATATGGTACACCAAGACTGATGCCTTCTCATCAGTGATAGTGACTAGGCCAGTTGCATTGATGATCGGAAGAGCCTTTCTGCATATGTATTTTCGATGGGTTCGGGTGCTATATGTTGGAGTTCAAAGAAGCAGTTAACGGTAGCACTATCAAGCATTGAGGCAGAGTATATTGCGGCTACGGGAGCAACTTGTCAGGCTATATGGCTTCGACGGGTTCTTGAAGATTTAAGTCTTCATCAATCAACTGCTACTGTGATTTTTTGTGATAATAAGTCAACTATTAATCTTTCAAAAAATCCAATTCATCATAGTCGCTCAAAGCATATCGAGTTACGTTATCACTTCATTCGTAAGATGGTTGAAAAGAAACAAGTTATTTTGAAGTACTGCAACACACATGAGCAAATGGCGGATGTTTTTACAAAGTCTTTATCCAAAGAAAAGTTTTGTTATTTCCGTCATCATCTAGGAGTACGAAGATTTGAATCAAGGGAGGATATTGATATGTGATTCAAACCCAGGTTTACGTTGCATGGAAGTTGTGGAGTAGGTCATACGCACATTGCATGTTTAGTGTTATGTTAGTCAGAGTTTGTTAGCTGAATATTAGGTCAATGGGTATAACCGTTGGACCTTAGTTTGTTGAGAATTTTGTGCTTTGTTTTTAGTATTTAAGGATGTCGATGTATCCTCTGTTGAGCACTTCATCTTTTCATCAGATAATAAAAAAACTTCCGTGCAATTGTTCTTGTTTATCCTTCTTTTGTATTGGCTTTATACCAACAATAATATCGACTAAAACCCAAAAACAAATACATTTAATCTATAATAAAACAATTTACATTATATTTTAGGTGGTGAGTCGAAGTGTTTACCTTTCATCAAAAAGGTCGAAATTAATATTATTATGAATAAATTGAATTGTCGTTTTCTTTCATTTTTTCACATGTGTTGTTTTCATAAAAAAAAATTTGTTTGCATGTGGCTCCTCAAAGTTTTAAGCAATTATCATTTTCATCCCAAAAAGTTAACTCTGTTAATTTAAATTGTTAAACATGTAAATTTAGACAATTTATATAATACTAATTATCAACTTAGTTGTGCATTGTGGGTTGTACTTAATGTTTTATAAATTGTACATCACTTTGTTTTTTTCTTTATGTTTTATTTTTAACCCTATAGTTTCCATCTTTTACATTTAACTTTAATACATTTTTTTCAACTTTAGTCTCATATACTTTATCGTTTATAATTTTTTTCTTTTACGTATCGGTCTAAAATTTCTGAGTTAACATACAGGCACATGCATATGTGGTTTAATGATTTTACATCTATTTTTTTTTGTTTCACGACCGCATAGTGTAATGCACTTCGTTCTACTTTATACATATTAACACATCGCAATGCACATGCATGGTTTAAAGTTTTACGTTACTTTTTTATGTTCGTTTTGTCTCTTTTGTTTTATGGGCTTTTCTGGTGTTGGTGGTCGCTAGCGATAGTGTAACATTAATGCTATTTGATACGGTTTTACACCCCCACCGCAACGCGCGGGGTTAAATACTAGTTATCTTTTAAACTACAAAACAAAATCCTTTAATTACATAACCATAATCGAGCGGAAATGATCACGATATAAGGGAGGCGACTAGAGACGATGATCTCTATTATACAACTCATTTGTAATGGGTACCCGACCGCCACAAAACACAAGGTTCATTCTCCTCCCCTATTGATGAAACCGATAATCTCATGATTTAGTCACGATGAAATATTTGAAAATGAAATGTTTGATTTAGGCTTCGTGAATGAAACAATAACACGCAAATGGAGTTTTAACAATAAAACATTAACATCAATTAGGATTTTATCTCTATATGCAAAATTATATCATTACCCTTTTTAATAATAGATGGTTTGATATTTTAATTTAACATAATTAATTTTTTGGATGAAAGTGTAAATTTTTTGAAATCTTAGGGAGGCAGATACAAAAAAAAAATCTCCTCGAATGAAAATTACAAATGTGATCAAAGCAAAAAGAACACTCTTACGAATATAATATCATATAGACACTTTGTTTGGTTTCAGTTGGTATTATTGTTTTTGTTTGGTTTGGTTACAAATGTGGTTCGGTTGTTACCTGATTCAGTTTCATTTTTTGGTTTTTGTTTCAGTTAAGTTTTACATTAGTCCCTTAAATTTATAGAAAACTCTAATTTTGTTTGGCAGTGGAACCATTTAATTGGTCAAGAAGCTTCACCCCTCTCTTTTGTTTGACCATCCATCTCCAAAAAAACTTCACCCTTAAGGCCATAATCGTCCATTTTGTTTGCCTCAATCAATCTGTTTCTTTCAAATAGGCATACATTTAAGGCATTTCTTCATCTCACTACTAGATCATGCTCAAAAACTTAAGGTGAATAGAGCTTTAGTGCAGTGGTCGGCTAATTCCAAGAAAGTCAGAACAACGGTCGCTAGAAGAATTGTTTCACCGACCTGTTACACCATCTGCTTCTTATTCCACTGTTATTCAGATCCATTGGTGAACCCTACAAATGAAGATAGGTGATGCTATGTAGCGTTTATATTTTATATTTTAGAATTTTTAAATTAAAGGTAATTAGTATGTGACATCCTACATAAATCTCACATCTGCCGTGGACAGGAGAGATTCCTGATTCATAAGGAATGTTTAGTCTCTAATATTAACAACGTGTTTTGGGCGTATTGGCTGTGGATGAGAGAAAAACTCCACAGTTAAGCGTGCTTAGGTGGGAGTAATCTAGAGATGGGTAACCTCCCTGAGAAGTTTTCAACCGGGCAACAAAAAACAAATCCGTGAATTCCTTGTGAGCGAAGCGGACAATATTGATGATATGAAGGGTTGGGTGTTACATAGCAAAGTAATATTGTTAAATTCAGAGACCATCTTTGAAAGCAAACAATACAATCAGGAAACAAATCCAACAAAATTTAGTTTTAGGGATTAAATCCATAATTTGACATAAACTACAAAAACCATCCGTGTAATTTAGTCTTTTTTTATTGTATGTCTGCTAAATATGAATAGGATTACGAGATTTAATATGTTTTTTCGATGATTTCATTTGAAATTTAATAAAGGCTAGTTTTTTTTATGCACATTTAACTTCAATATTTCACACAACTTTGATTTTGACGCGCACATGGTGTCATGAAAATTTAGAGACCAAAATGTTCTATGATTTTTAATTTGTTGCTTTAAAAGATTTTCTGTGTTAATAAAATTATAAGATTAAAAAAGCTAATGTTAACCCAGCGACCGTCATTGTTAAAGAAAATCAATCTTCGGTGACGTACACTAAAAACATATTTAGAACATAACCAGAATGAATAAAGAATGTTAGCAAGGAATAGGTCCAGTTTAATAATAAAAAAAACAGGTTATAACCAAACTGGTTCCCAACCCGATTTGAACCGCTGGTTTGATAGCCCGACATGCAAAACTGGTTAAAAAACAAATTCAAAAGAGAAAAAAAACACTTATTAAACCGTAAAAAACGGTCCAAACCGGTTTTTAGAGGTTCGAGTATTTAGTCAAAAAAACCGGTTTGAAAACCGAACCGATTAGAAAAACACCCAATTTGATCTTATAACAAATCAGTCCGGTTTGGAAAAAAAACCCGATAAAAAGAGTATATAAAAAAGGGTAAAATTGTCATTAAGTAAAAGTTCATTAAAATTGGGTATATATGATATTAGGCCATAGTCCCGTGTAATACATATTCTTTAATAAATATTCTTTAATAAAACAAAATAAATTTGGCCAAGAATCGTTTTCTCACCCCGTTTTGTCACGTGTCACTATCTAAGTAAGTCAATCATTCAATGATAACATTTACTTTTCAAATTATAAAACAAAGGTTTTTGATAAATTAAAAAATTGTTTCTTTTTATTAAAAAATATAATTATTTAAAAAATATAGTTATATAAAATATGAAGTTTTTAATACAAAGAATTTTAAAAAATGACATAGTTATCATTTTATTACCTAAAGTAGTTAAGTAGATGTATTTTCAATCATATTTTATCTCTAAAATTTATTTTATAATTTTTAGATAATAGTTAGTAACTGTTAATTTTATATTTTTATTAGTTAGTAATTGTTATTTATTTATTTATTTTATTTTTGTTTATTGTAAAAAAACTTTTGCCAAAATTTTTTTTTGAATTTAGAACATTTCAAAAAAAAAACTGTTTTAGTAAAAAAATGAGACTTTTTTAATAAAAATCCTATTGTTTCAAACACAATGGTTTTTAATTTTTTGTGTTTTATAAATCATTTTTCGTATTTTAAAAATACTGATTTTTTATAAATATCTTTGTAAACTTCAATTTCAATTATTTTGTTCTACCTTTTTTAAAAAAAACCGGTTTAATAGATAACTTTTATTTTTTAAATGATTGGTTTTAAAGTACTTTATATTTCAAGAAAAGGTTTGTTGTTTTAAAAAAATCATAGTTTTTTTAAATTTTTGGTAAAGAGTACTTTTTAGTCAGAATATGTAGTTTTTATTTAATGAGGAAATATGTTTTAAAAAAATATTGAATTTATTTGGATTTTTATAAATAAAATAGAGAAATCTCAAAAATAAGTTATTTTCACTTTTTGAAAATAGATAAATGATTTAGCAAAAACAGATGGGAGAATGAATGTGGTGATACACGTGTCAACATATGCAATTATTTATTATAATTAAAATTTAAAAGGTTCATAGGGGCATATATAAAATTCTCCCTTTATTAGAAATAATCCGATGTGATCCGCAAGTACAATTCTTACTATTATAAATGTTTAAATAATATTTTTTAGAATTATAAACACTAAAAATTTGGATGATTAGTATATTGCTTAGTTATCCTAAAATAAAGGAGTAAAAGAAATGTTTATTGATATAGTCAGGTGAAGAGGTATTTATGTTCAGATAATTGGTTTACTATCATTTAATATCATCTTCAAAAATTTTAACACCAGTCTCTTACTTAAATACTTGTCTTAAGTGTTTTAAGTTTTAATGTTGGTTCGGATTTCTTATATTCTCTAACTCCTTAAAACCCATAACACAAAAGGAAAAAAAAAAAAAATTGAGATTTTATAGAGCGAATTATATACAAGCATATGCTCCTCCATCTTCAACTCCCATATTTACACTAAAACCCCTATCTTTTTACTATTTTTTTCAATTAAATAATATTTTTTAATATGTTTATTTTTCTCTCCTCCACTCACAACCACTTTAAAAATATTAAAAAATTTATGAGGGTTGTACCGTGATTTCCCATATTTCTCTAAATATGAGGAATCATGGTAAAATCTCCGTAAATATTCTCTCTCATTCAGTCATAACCACTAACAATCATCCCCATAATATAGTATATGCATTCAAATAAAAAATAAAAAACCCACTAGTAAATATCATTATCATGCATGTTTGTTGTTAGAAAAAAAATACAAATTTTATATATGAGTTGACAGATTGCACATGCGAAAAAGGTTGGGTGGTCAGTCCGTACCTTTTGGGGTCGGACCCCCATCTTCAAGACCACCGCCCAATCTCTGAATCAACACCAAAACAATCCGGGCCCTCGTCTCGTGTCTATAAATATACCCTCTATTATTTTACTTTTTTCATCTGCCATTCATTAATTTCATAATATTAAAACATCCATAATTAAAAATTGACATTCTTTTATACGTCTCGTATAGCACTACACGTGATGTATAGGCTCGAATGCATTGAAAATAAAAAAAGTCCATGTGTTGTCATGTTGCTATATGTTTTATATAGGTCTATACGACTTCTCTATACGACATATATAGGTCTATACGACGCGTATAACAAATTCGACGCTGAATACAAGATAAAATTTATGTGGCTGTCGAAGGAGTTATACTCCACATATGTTAATATATAACTGGGGAGTGTAATATTAACCGGGCCCTTATTAATTGTGTGTTTCAGAAATCTTTTTTCCTTTTTTTATCTTTTTCTTTTTTTTCTGATTTAAATTAATAAAAATTTTAAATATTTTGATTGCTTACGTCTTTAGGTTTGACATAATTTCATCTTTTGTTTTTAACATTCATAATTTATATATCTGATATAAGTTGCTTGATATATGGTAACACTTTTGGTCTCGCATGAGCATTTTGTACTGGACCGGTAGTGACCAAACAAAAATGATACCAATACCGATATGGTTTTGCCTAGTTCGAATTGGTACTATTTGGTATAGGTATTGGTAAAAACAAAAGTATTGATTTTTATACTGAGTACAGAAAATAATCATCTCTTACCATAATGATATGTTTTTTAGACAATTTGAATGCTTTACTTTTCAAATTTAAGATTATGAATGATTTGACATAACTTTTGAGATATTTTTGGGTGATTTTGGTGTTATAGTTTCATGATTATGAATGTATTTGACACAATCATGGGTTTTTTTAGGTGAAAAACGAAGGAAAAACACTAAAGCGGTGATGTACGAAGATCCTAGTATCATTACCTATGTCGTATCGTTATCGAACCAACAATTCGGTATGTGTTTTACCTAATTTTCAGCTTCAGTAGTAGGTATCGGTAAGATACCGGACCCATCCCTACTTTGGTTCTTGTCTTGGTCGATCGCTAAAAGGTTTTGTTAAATGAATGTAAATGATAGTTAAGTCCTTTCAGTTAAAAAACAAATAAGTCAAGAGAAAAGGAAAAAATAAACTAAAATTCAAGAGCAACTTTTCTTTGTTTAATGAGTGTAAATTAAAAATTATATTCTATTGTTTAAATTTAACATGTGAAAACACTTTAACATGTAAAAAAAGACTTTTCGCAGCTAAAAAAAATATTAGTGTCTTTTTTTAATGATATTTGTCTCAAAAATCACCTTTAATGTTAATTATATTAAGAATATGACTATACTTTTTCTAAAGGACAATTCTTTGGATATATAAAATTAAAATCAAACAATAATAGCGTATATTTATCAAGTATTAAAGCTTAGAATTATTAATAATTACTTTTTAAAGAGTTATGTCACATAACATCATAGGGCGTGGGTTTCATTTTGCATATTCCATGTATTGTCACATTAGCATTACATCAGTACACATTTACCCAGTAAATTGTTTTAAGATCATTCATTTTTCAAACTCAACCCACTTTTAATTCTTTTTTCCAAATAAAAATAGTATTGACATTTTAAAACAACTGTGTAATAAAATTTAATACACCTTTTTCATTAATAACTAGTTAAAACGCTTACTAATAACCACTAACAACACATAATCATTATTAATCAAACTCTTCGTGTGGCAATATGTTCAACTTTAAGACCGTTGTGCGTGGCGGTAGATTGAAGATCCTTTTCATTGAATTCACAAATCGCATGAGCTTGGTCTTCTATAACCATGTTACATAAGATAATACACACGTACACGAGGTATCTTATTCTTTTTAACATTTATGACATTGTCGGATATTTCACAATATGTCATCTTTGCTTAAGGACACTCAAAGTTGGTTCCATGTCTTTTTTTAATAGATTTTTATGCTACTTTCACAACAACAACAGCAGCAGCAGCAGCAGCAGCAGCATATATGGATCAATCAGTGGATGACACGTGATCCAATTGTGGGTGGTTACTATAGCCACCGACCAAAGGTTTTAATATATATTATAATAACATATATTTTTCAAGTCTGAACGCTTAGAATTACTTGATTATAAATAAATTTTTAAAAAACTGTATAAGATATTTAACGGCGAATGATGTGATTGCCGTTATTTATGGACCTAAACTATGAAATGAAAATATAAATGTATGGATATATGAATTCTGTATGAGTGCGTTATGGTGGTGATTTCTTATCATCTTTTCACCGTCAAGTATTTTCTATATTTTTATAAGTTAACAATTGAAATATGGTTTCAAGATATCTTCAATAATCTAAATCATTCGTGCTGATTTAAGAGGATATTTGATAGTCTATTAATAACTACCTCTTAGTAGTTCATAACCTTTAAATGGTTAATAGGTAACCTTGACTTTGAATGATTTTCAGTTATCTATTAACAATTCAGAGGTTATAAGAGCTAGTCATTAATAGGCTAACAAACAACCTCTTAAAGTAAGACATGTTAGTATCTATAGTATCTACTAAAATAAGATTTATTTTACCACTTGTTATTCTCTTGACCTATATTATTGCTACTTGTCGTTATTTTAGACACTGTCATATCATTTTTCTCTCCAAAAAAGTATTTTATTAACTTAAACACTCAAATTAATTTCTCTCTCTTATTAAAAATTAATTTTATTAATTGTTATATTTCTTTCTCTCATCTAAATTTTTTAAAATTCAACTTCATTAAAAAAATTAAAAATCACATATTTTTTATTATAATAGAAATAATAAAAAATTATATAATATGAAATTTTATAAAACACTAAATCTTTTCAAAATAAAATATTTCAAATCGTTCTTCATAAAAAAATATACAAAAAAGGTGAAATTTTCTAAAAACGATCTTATTAAAACAAACAAAATAATTACAAACCAGAGTTTTTAATAAACAAGATTTTTATAAAGAGCAAGTTTTTCATAAAAAAATCAATGTTTAAAAATAAAACTATTTAGATAAGAGAGTTAAAAATAATAATATAACTGTTTTGTTGTCTTGAAGTATCATGTGTATGTAATTTTTTATTTCTCTTTATTATTAATAATATTATTGAATACTAATAATATTACTCATAGTATTATCAAATTAAAAATATATAATTTTATAAATTAAAAACCTATTTTTATTAAAAACATACTTTTTAAAAATAAAAGTTTTATAAAATACAAAACAACAAACTTTTTAAAAAAATCATTTTTCTTAAAACAAAATATTAAAAAACCATATTTTTTTATAAATAAAAGTTTAAGAAAAATAAAATAGTATTTATTTACTTAAAGTTGTTATTTATACGTAATTATAATCATATTTTATTTTCAAGCATGGTTTTATAATTCATAATTTTTTATTACTAATTATTTAATATTTTATTTATACAACCCGTGTAATACATGGGGTACTAATCTAGTTGTATCATTTACTTAGCTTTAAAGCTTATTATACATTTTAATGTAACAATTTCCCTAGCTTGTTAATTTGATGTCGATTTCTACCTATTCTGTAAAGTTATTTTTTTAAGAAAACGTTATTTTAGTTTTTGTTAATTAACTAGTATTAAGCCCCCGCGTTGCGGTGGGGGGCATAAAACCATGTAAAATAGCACCAATGTCACACACCGTTAGCGGCCATCAATACCGAAAAAATTCGTATTAAAATAGAAATAAAAACAAAAAATATAAAACTAAATCGAAAGTAAAAATGTTAAACCACTCACGTGAAACGTAAAACATTTAAAACAATAAATAAGTCGATCTAGGACCTGCATGTTATGACACGTATGTTAAATGAGAAAAAATAAGCGTAACAACGTTAAATTACACGTGCACGTTACGACATGTTAACACCTAAATTTAGACCGCAAATCAAAAAAATTATAAAATATAAAAGTATTGGACACTAAAGTTAAAAGTGAAAATTATAAGGGTTAAATTGTGATAAAAGTATTGAGTTTAAAACAAAAGGTAAAAGAAAAAAAAAAGAATGTACAACTTTTTGTACACATTTCAACAATCAATGCATACATAAGTTGATAATTAGTAATATTTAAATAGTTTAAACAACCCAACTACGAAAACTCATTTTGGCATAAACACGAACTGCAGGATCGGGTTTGTCACTTAAACACTTGTATTTCTCTCAAACTCACTTATAGTAACACTCAAATCAGATGAAGCAATATCTTTTACAAGAGTTGATAATAATATAATAAGTAACAAAGGAACAAGCAAAGATATATTTTCAAGGTACTTGTATATATTACTTCTCAACTCAAGATTACAAGACACTTACAAGCATGAAACAAGAGTTACAATGAGAAACTATATATACTAGATCCTACAGCCGGATATACTTGATACCAGCTAGAAACCTAAGACTAAAGCATATACTACAATGCTAAAGTTAAGGTATCTTAGATAAAGTATTATCTAAGATATGGTAGTCATGACATGTCCATGACTTACCTTTTGTCACCAACTAAAGATGGCAACTATACTAACATAAAAAGGTAAACAGTGGATTAAAGTATGGTCAACTACATGGCTTTTGAGAAAACGCCATGCAGTATCTCAGAGATTTGCAGCGGAGTGTCAGAGAGACCATACTTATGTCCACTGGATAATAGGAGTGTCTTCCGAAGGTTAACTGGCTTCGGAAGAACTTGTTCTTCCGAAGCCACTTATACTTTGGAAGATGCTTCTATGCTTCCGAGGCTTTGAGGACTTCTTGTACTTCGGAAGTTGACTTCAGTTCTTTATCTCTAAGTCTTGATCTTCGGAAGTAGGTTCTTTGTCTTCGGAAGTTGGAGTTTTCCTTCGGAAGTGTGATTTACACTTAGTCTTCGGAAGAGCTCCTTCTTCCTTCGGAAGTTCCATACTTAGCTTCGGAAGTCCTTTGTTTGTTGTACCCAAAATCTTCTAAGTGACTTGGTTTTGGTTGCAACAGCCTTTCTAGATCCAACAAACTCTCCCTAGGCTGATGCTACCAAAACTTCACTTATTTCTGCTTCTCAAAGTTTTCAGCACCAGGGACAAAAGGTATTTGTCTGTCTCTTTGTTCTTCCCTGAAGTAGTGCTGAGAAGCTTGTACAAGTCATTGGTGGATAGGAGATCCAGTCTATCGCTTTGAATGACATGTACCCTCTGTTGTGTCCCCCTGAAGAGAGTTAGTTGACAGGAGTTATAATCATACTCCCATCTAACTATGGACTCAAGTTCAGGACCTTCAACCATTTGAAGAAAGGCTTTGCCTTTGCTTGCTGATCCTTTCCTTTCCTCATCCTCTCTTAGTTTCAACTCCTCTTCAACCTTGCTTCTAGCAGTAAGCTCAGCCATATGAAGGCTGCCTAGATGATTTCTGATGTGGGCAGCTACATCGGAGTTTGAAGGGTTGGAGAATGGTTTTACTGCTAACTCAATAATGTCAAACCTGCTTAAGTGTAGCAGAGATGAGGCACTCAGCCTGTTGAGCTCTCCATTCTCTCTCACAACAACAAAGTTGTGAGAAGAGTCTTCGAACCTCCACTGGATGATCTTCTTTCTGAGTGCAAGAGGTTGTCTTGGTACCCTGTCTCCTTTCTTTGTATCCAGTAGAGTCACCAGCTTTCTCCTTAGCTTCTTTTCTTCCTCATTCAACGTGTCTGAATTGAGGCCAAGGAGGTTTGCAGCTTGGTCCAAAGTTCCTCTGGGCAGATCAAGAAATTGATCTCTTGTGAGGGAACTTGAGGATCCATCAACATAAGTCAAGTTGACTGAATCCTCCTCACAGGAGATGTCGCTCAGAGTAGTGCAGTTGATGAGCTTGGTCTTGACTGCCTTGAATTCTTCCATGGAGAGATGTTTAGAAGGCTGAGGGGATGGTTTGATTGGTTGATGGGTAGGTTGAGGTGTTTGGGTTCTGGGTAAGGTTTTGGGTTGGAGGATAGGTAGTTTAGGTGGTTGAGGTGAAGAGGTTGGTAGGTGTGATGGTGTGGGTTCAGGGGTGAATGGTTCAGAAGTTGGTTCGGTTTTGATTGGGAAGGGAAAGGGTATAGGTTCAGGTTGAGGTTTGGTTTGGAGTTTGGGTTGAGTGGTTGATTTGAAGGTCATCCCCTGTCCCCTTCTATACATCTCCTTCCTTTTCCCCACGCGAATGTCAGCCTTGATGTCACTGACATGTCGCTGGAGAGTCTTTTCAGATATGGGACCCACCTGCCTGCCAGAGAAGCCATGAGCTTTTAGATAACTCTTCATCCAGGCTTTCTCACCTATCTTCTTGGCAGCAGTCAGTCCAGCTTCTTCTTCCTTCTTCTTCTTTTGCACAAGCTTCTCCCTTGCAGCTTTCTTTCTCTCCTTCTCCATTTGATCTTGCTCTTTGTTAAA
The DNA here is from genome assembly GCA_025215565.1 of Flaveria ramosissima. Lineage (NCBI taxonomy): Eukaryota > Viridiplantae > Streptophyta > Magnoliopsida > Asterales > Asteraceae > Flaveria > Flaveria ramosissima. The sequence continues at coordinate 1,973,560 of CM046038.1, forward strand.
GAGCCATAAGATCGTATCACTGTTATGTGGAGACAACTCTTCTTGAGAGAATCCTCTGGAGAGTAGGAAGGTAATCCTTTCTCTCCTGAGCTGCAGATCAGCTTCTCTTTCTTTTCTCTCCCTTTCCTCTTCTAAGGCCAACCTTGCAGTTTCTTCTTTTTGCTGTTTTAGCAGCAAGGTTGCCTTTTCCAGCTCTATCAACTCCTCTAATGGTAGCAGGAGTACATCTTCAGTTGCAGCCCCTAGACCAACAATTCTGTCTATAACCTCTACCCTTCTTCGGTTGTTGACAACCTCCTGGTTGGCTGCAGCTGCTTTGGTACTTGCAGCTAACAGTTTCCCAGTTGGAAGCCTACCTTTCCTTTTAAGCTTCTCCAACCTTTCTTCCTCCTGAAGCTCTTCCGAAGTCATCTTCCTCTTTCCTCTGATGTCTTCGGAAGTACTAGACTTTGGGGGTTCTTGGATGGAAGATCCAGGTTGAGTAGTAGAGGTAGGAGCTGGAGTCAATGCAGATGTCAGAGCTAATAGTTGGGTGAGAAAATCCTCCCTATTAACCTCAGATGCAAGTTCCAGAATTGCATCTGTGACTATTAGATCATCGGATAGAGAGAATAGTCCTTCCGCAGCAGCAATCTCAGCTTCGGAAGTTTGAGCTTGTTCTTCCGAGGCTTTGAATTGTGCTTCGGAAGTCTGTGAAAATACACTTTCTGTCCCAACTGTTTCGGTTGCTGGGCCATCAGTCCTTGTTTCCCCTTCGAAGTTAATCTCAGGTTCCACTTGGACCTTAGGTTGACCAACTTCCTCGACAGTGGTAGAAGGTGCATTCAACCTCTGAAGCTCTTGAGCTCCAAAGTAAATCACAGACATATTAGGGCTGGGCTGCTCTGTGAGGGATTCCAAAAGGAACTTGTTGAAGAACCTATTGAGATCCTGGAGCATCCTTTGATCCACTTGAAAAACAACTGGAGGAGGCTCAGGGAAGATAGCAGCTTGTTGCATTGGATACTTTGAGCTCAAAGAAGTAAGAGCTTGACTTTGGGTTTCCTGTCTTTGACTTTGTCTCTCAACAATCTCCCCCTTTTTGGTAGCATCATCCTGAGAGCTTGATGAGCTAGAGGAAGAGGTCAAGGAGACCTGAATTGGTATATGCCTGACAGACCTCTCAATCTGTTTCTCAGCTAGTTTGGCCTTGAGAGTTTCAATCTCAAGTCGCTGAGTGGCAGACCTATCCTCTAAAGTCCTAACCTTTGATTCAAGGTTTGAGACTTTAGAAAGTAGGTCTTTAATGGTGAGTTGCATACTTCCCTCATCTTCTTTTGAAGAATCATGGGGAGATGAGGTAACATACCTGGTATGTTCATCCTCACCACCAGATGTGGTTTCTTGGCGCCCTGGTTTCTCTTGCACAATGATGTCTCTTTCAGAGTCATCAAAGGGCATGGTTGCCGTAGATTCAGTCTCAGTTTCGTTACCACTGTCATGAGGATCCATTGAGGCTCCTTCAGTAGTGGCAGCTGAATCGACATGAGTCCCCTCCACATCAGTGGGACTCACCTCAGTAAGGCTTTGCTGGTGGGGGCTAGAGATAAGGGGTCTCTCTAGGCTTTGTTGATCCTTGAGAGGGTGTTGTGGATAAACTTCATTGCCTTTAAGAGACATAATCTCTTCACCAGCTCCGGTCAAAAGGTCAGTAAAAGATAAGGAGTTAAAACCTAATGACCCGGGACTTTGATCAATGTCAAGAGGCATTGAGCTGTCCCTTTGTGGTTGCTCAGGGGAGTATAGAGACTCTCCCTGAGGGCTATCAGCTTGGGTTTCGGTCTCATGGGTCTGAGACTGAGGAGACTCAAGACCCATATTGAGGTCAATTGTGAAGGATGGTTGGACCTCAGGCTGAGTGGGAGCCCGTTGTTCCACTCTAGCCTTTTTGGATTGAAGAGGAGGAGCTTGTTCAATCAGAGTAGATTGAACAAGGGTTCGTTTGGGACGTCTCTGATATGTAACAGTAATGGGTGGAGAAGGTAGATTTGGTAGGGTGAGGGTAGTTGCTGGTGTGGGTTCATCACCTATGAGGTTAACAGGGATGTCAACAGGAGCCATTGGCTCAATCATACCTGGAAGTAGTGCGGTATCCCTTCCAGTGAACTTGGTAGACACTCTCTTCAAGATCTTGAAGATGGTCGGCCTCATTTGGGGAGCAGTCAGAGCAGCTGCACAGACAAGCTTGCCCTGATCCAGCTCACAGTTGATTACGTGCTGGAGAAACCTGGGATACATGAAGAATGTGTCCCTTTGAAGATTTCCCATAAGGTTAGTCAGCACAAACCTTGAATAGTTGAAGCGGAGGCTTTGTACCAACCCATGAACTAAGCACCCAAGTTCATACGGGATTTGATCCCATCCCCCAGATTTATTAGACAGGCAGTGAAGAACCACATGCAGCAGGAACTTCCAATTGTAGGAGAAGATGAATTTGTAGACCGTTGACCTGCTAACATCTCCACCGTATCCGTCGGAGCACCCTCATCATGGAGCTCGAGATGCTCCCTGATGATCTGTTCAGAGATGACCAACTCTTGGGCACAAATGCTCGACCTTATAACACGAACCCCGTTTAGGGTTTCAATCCGACCATTTGTCCAAAATTCGGACATTTGGTTCGAATAGATTGTAGGGTTTACAGTCAAAGCAGTGTAGTATGAAGATTGGGTCAGGAAAGAAATGATATCTGAGAAGTCAACATCCCTTGAAGAATCAAGGAGTGCGACCTGGTTATGCTGAGGGTTTAGTGCCATTGAAGAAGATGACAGAAAGATAGTTCGGAATAAGGTAAATTGGAGAAGAAGAAAGCTTTTAGGGCAGTAATTTGGGTAAAAAGGATGTAAGTGATTAACCGGAAGTATTTAAATGGATGAAATGGCGGTTTAAAAGGTGTTTTGGATAAGATGATGTGAGGGTCAGTGGATGATGTGACATGGGCGGTAAGGTTCGACCATTTAAATAATCCGACATCATTAACAAAATCTTTACTTTTTACAGTGTGGGGCCCAAAAGATTTCCGTTACACAGTAAAATCTTTCTTCCGAGTATAAAGCATTTCCGAAGGTAATGTTCTTCCGAAGGCAAATTTACTTCCGAAGGTAAATTTCTTACTTCCGAGAGTATATGTTGCTTTCAAGTGGAGTGTGTTAAATGCTTCGGAAGTAGATCTGAGATGAACTCAATCGCTTCTTCCGAGACTTAACACTCTTCCGAGAAGAAAATTTCCTGGGAGAAATTTGCTTCGGAAGATATGCAAAATATCTTCCGAGGGTTAATTTCTCTTCGGAAGAATTCATACTTAGATAAAATTTGGAAAAAGATCTTTCGTAACAGGGCTTAGATTGTGTTGACATAAGACTTTACACATTAAAAGGTTTTCAAATGAGATTAACTAATCAATGTTTATCATCCCAATAGCTGTAATGAGATATTTGAATCTTTGTTCATCAAATGCTTTGGTGAACAAATCAGCATATTGTTCATTTGAATCAACTTTGATTAGTTTGATAAGATTTTTCTCATGAATATCTCTAATGAAATGATACCTGATATCAATGTGCTTTGTCTTGGAGTGCTTCACTGGATTTTCAGTAATGGATATAGCACTGTTGTTGTCAATGTGGATAGGAGTGCTCATGAAGTTGAATCCATAGTCTATCATCTGGTTTTGAATCCACAGCAGCTGAGCACAGCAACTAGCAACAACAATGTATTCAGCTTCAACAGTTGATGTAGAGACACAGTATTGCTTCTTGCATTGCCATGAGATGATCCTTCCACCAAGAAATTGACATCCACCTGATGTTGATTTCTTGTTGATGTTGCAGCCACCATAATCGTTGTCAAAGTAACCATAGAGATTAAAATCACTATTTCTTGGATACCAGAGACCTAGTTTAGGTGCTCCTTTGAGGTATCTAAGGATTCTCTTGGCAGCTATTAGGTGAGACACCTTTGGAGCAGCCTGATATCTTGCACAAATGCAAGTTGCAAACATGATATCAGGTCTACTTGCTGTGAGATACATCAGAGAACCAATAATTGCTCTGTACTGATGTTGATCAGTATCCACCCCCTCAGAGTCAGGGCAGAGATTGTGGTTTATGGGTATAGGTGTCTTTGCTGCTTTACAATCCTTCATATCAAATCGCTCTAAGATATCATTGACATACTTAGATTGATTGATGAAGAACCCTTCCTTCAATTGCTTTACCTGAATTCCAAGGAAAAAGTCCATTTTTCCCATGGAACTCATCTCGAACTTCTTCTTCATAATGCTCTCAAAGTCTGTGCACATTTGGTCATTTGAGGAACCAAATATGATATCATCAACATAGACTTGAACGAGCAGAATGTCTTTCCCAGACTTTCTTATGAAAAGATTCTTATCAATGGTACCTCTATTGTAACCATTCTTCAGGAGAAATTGAGACAATGTCTCATACCACAGCCTAGGTGCTTGGTGCAGCCCATATAGAGCTTTATCCAACGTGCACACATAGTTTGGATGCTGTGGGTCTTCAAATCCTGGAGCTTGGCATACATAGACTTCCCTATCTATATCCCCATATAGAAAGGCACACTTGACATCAAGCTGGTAGACAGTGAAATTCTTGGATGCAACATAAGCAAGGAAGATCCTAACTGCCTCAAGTCTTGCAACAGGTGCAAAGACATCAGTATAATGGATTCCTTCCTCTTGAGTGTATCCTTGAACCACCAGTCTTGCCTTGTTCTTGATAATCAAGCCTCTATCATCTCTTTTGTTTCTGAATACCCATTTGGTGCCTATAGGTACTTGACCAGATGGTAGCGGACATAGGTTCCAAACCTTTTGTTTTTGAATTGAAGCAGCTCCTCTTGCATTGATTCAACCCAGCTACTATCCTTCAAGGCATCTTCCACCTTCTTGGGTTCCATTTGGGATAAAAAGCATGAGTACAAGCAGACATTCCCATTATGAGTCTGTCCTCTTGTTCTCACACCTTCAGAGACTTCTCCTATGATGTTTTCAGCTGGATGAGTGTTATGAATCCTGAGTCTAGGAATCACCTCCAGTTGCAAAGATAAGTCCAAGTTGGACATATTTTGCTCAGGAGCTTGAATACTTGGTCCATCTGTTGTTTCAAACTCATTCAATGAGGACTGATTGAATGAAAGAGAAACATCATCATTTCTTTGCTGTGAAGCATCATTAACAGTTGCCTGTTCCTTCAAGATGGTGCTTCCATCAGCTTGGTGTTGTGCAGGATCACCTGAAGAGATTTAAAAATCAGCAGGTGAATCCCTTGTTGAAGTACCACTATCTCTTGAAATGATTATGCTGTCAGAGCTTTCAATAGTGGGAACTTGATTTGTTGTAGCTCTTGGAGAACTTGGAATAGGTCTGGGAAGCTCAAATAGTTGATCTTCATCAGAATTACTTTGAACACCTGTTCCAGCTGAAACATTCTCACAAGATGGTTTAGAATAGTTTGAAAACAATTCTAAATCAAAGATATGATCAGGGCCATTCCCCCTAACACAAGGAGTGTGCTCATTAACTACAATGTTGGAAGATTCCTCAAATTGTTGGTTTTTAATATTATAAACTCTATAGGCTTTAGAGTAGGAGGAATATCCAACAAAGATAGCATCATCTGACTTTTCAGCAAATTTTGCCAAATTGTCTTTTGTGTTAAGTATGGTACACCTGCTGCCAAAGGACCTTAGAAAGCCAATGAACGGTGGCCTCTTGTTCCATAACTCATAAGGGGTTTTTCCATGTGGCTTTACTACAAGAACTCTGTTATGCACATAGCATGCAGTGCTGACTGCCTCTGCCCAGAATGTTAGAGGCAGCTTTGAATCAGCTAACATAGTCCGAGCAGCCTCAATAAGTGTCCTATTTCTCCTCTCAGCAACACCATTTTGTTGAGGAGTTCTAGGAGCACTATATTGTCTGGCAATCCCTTTTGAGTTACAAAATGAGTCAAAAACTAGGTTCTTAAACTCAGTCCCTTGATCACTTCTAATTATTTTAACCTTGTGATCAACTTGATTTTCTATTTTAAGAATAAAAGATTTTAAAGTTTCAGCAGTTTCATCTTTAGTTCTTAAAAAGAATACCCATGTAAATCTAGTAAAATTATCAACAATCACAAGGCAATATGATTTCCTTCCAATGCTCATTATACTTGTGGGACCAAATAGATCCATGTGCAATAAGTATAATGGAGTGGTGATAGAGTTAACAACTTTGGATTTATGAGAAGACCTGTGTTGTTTCCCTTTCAAGCAAGCAACACAGTTATCTTTGCAGAAAAATTCCTTTTTAGGCAAACCATGTACCAAGTTATTTTTAGCCAATTTATTCATTGTCTTAAAATTGACATGACACATTCGTTTATGCCATAGTGTTGACTCATCACCATCAGCTTTGGAAAGAAAGCATGAACTTCTCCCATTGGGGAAGCATTGTTCATATCAAGCTTGTACATATCCCCTTTCCTGGGAGATCTAAGAAGCACCAATTCCTGAGGAATTGTCATCCCGGGTTTGAGGATAATGCACTCATGTTCTGTGAAAAGCATTTGATGCTTTTGATCACAGAATTGAAAAACACTTAACAGATTGTGTTCAAGCTGTTTGACAAAATTAACTTTGTCAACTTTTAACTTTCCATTGGATATACTTCCTCTGCAAGAAATATATCCTCCGATCTCACCTCCAAACTGGACAGGACCTCCATCATAATGTTGAAATTGTTGAAGGAGAGATCTGTTCCCTGTCATGTGCCTAGAGCATCCACTATCTACAATCCAAATGTTGTTATTCTTGTCATATGGATGTCCCTGCACATAAGGTGAGATAATTAGTTTTGATTGGAAACCCAAGCCTTATTGGTCTTGGGTTCTTCCAATGATAGTGACATAATTGAACCAAAGTTTATGCATGGGGGTTCAATGGATGTCTTTGAAGAAGAGGTTTGGGCTACAGCATCTTCCTTGATCTTCCATTCCATCCCTTGGTTGATCATAGAGGATGAGCTTGTTGAAGCTTTTGTAGCTTGGCATTCTTCCGAAGCTTCTTTCTTTTTCGGAAGAGACCTTCACCACCTTTTCTTCCGAAGCAGTCTTCTTCTGGGATGGTTTCAAAGGGACTCTTTTGCTTTTCTGAGTCTTTACAGCTTTAACTTCCGAAGCCTTTTTCCTTTCGGAATAAGAATTTTCTTCCGAGAGAAGCCTTGCTTCGGAAACAAGCTTTCCCTTTTTCATCACTTGAACCATTTGATATGGTCCAAATGAGAAACCTTTCCTGACTCCTTCTCTTTTAACATTATTTGCATAATGTGTGCTAGCAGGATTGTAATAACAATCTTTAGCCATGTGGTTTTGCAGACCACACATTATGCATGCAATGTTAACTTTCTGGGAATGAGAGGGTTGCTGTTTCTTGTTCTTTTTCTCTTCATCAGCAACTTTTCCCTTTAATTTCTGATCCTTTGGTAGGATAGGAGTACTGGTACTGCACTCTTTTCCTGAATCAGAATTTCCAACCACCTGGAATCCAGCTGAAATGAATATACCCTTTTGCTTTGGGTCTATCTTTAGCTTGGATTCATCCACTTTCTTGGCAGTTTTTCTGGCTGCCTTAGCTCTGCTTCTTCTGGCTTTGGTGGTCAGGGTTTGATCATCATTAGCTGGGGAGGGCATAATTACCTGTTCCTTCCCTGTGATGGTCTCCATAGTTGCATCACTCTTTGACTCTTGAGAAGGTGGGTCAACAGATGGAATCTCTTGCTCTTCAGTACCACACCTTGGTTGTCTTATAGACTCATAAGAGTGTGGTGGAGCAATTTCATTGGTTCCCAACCCACCTTTGTTTTGATAACAAAGCTTTGAGTGAGAGGATGATGCAAGAATGGCTTGGAAGTTTTGCTCGGAAATAGAATACTTCCTGGCTTGAGCCTCAGTAGTGACAAGCTGGGCTTGAGCCTCAGTCAATTTGGATATTAAATCCTTGATTTGAGTCTTGTAGTTTGTATGTTCATGTTTTAAAAGGGACACAGTTTTCTCTAACTCCTCAATTTTTCTTTGATAGTCGGATTCAGCCCTTTTAAAGTCAGATTTTAACACATTTAAAGACTCAATATCAGATTTAATTTCCATATTGTAGTCCTGATACAGTTTAACCTTAGCAATACAAGCAGGGGTACAGAGATGTTCATTTACCTTGTTTTCATCTGTTCCTGCCATGAGTGCTTGAGCAGCAGTCACATCCTGAACCATGAAGCTCCAGTCAACTTCTTGAGCCATTGCAGCAGTCTCTGTTGACTTTCCGGTGAGCTTTGGTGTAGAGGGATGTAAGGAGGCCTGTGAGGTTCCCAGGTTAGACTTGGGAGCCTTGCATTCCCTTGCAAAATGACCAAGTTGGTTACAGTTGTAACATTTGGCCTTGCTTTTGTCAAACCCAAATTTGCTGGTGATTGGGTTCTGAGAGAATTGCCTTCCAGTTCTTTTAAAGAACTTCTTTGCTCTGTGGGTTAGAAGAGCCATTTGTTGGACTATGTCCACATACTCTATGTCATCCTGGCTAAAACACTCTAGATCATCAAAGCAGTATTGATAGTCATTTGAGTGTCCATTTCCTGAGACAAATGCACAGCCCTCTTGAAAGGAGCTTTGCTGAGCTTGTTGAGACCTTGGAGTCTCATGAAATATGATGTAAGGCCCAGAGGAACAAGATGGCTGCTGGGTGTAGGTCAGGTATTGCTGAGACTGGGAGATTCCTGAGCCTTCAGCAACCATTAAAGCGTTGCTAGCAGGAAGACTCAAGGGTCTCCTTGTCTGATGACCCCTCTTGCTTTCCATTTCCAAACGGTATCCATCAAGGATCCCATAGAGTTCAGTCATGGTGAGTGTATTCAGATTCTCTGTTCTCTTGATAGAGACACAGTAGAATGTCCACTCATTGGGTAGAGCACTCATAAACTTTCTAGTAAGGTCTCTGAGTTCATGAGTGATTCCCACAGATTGAAGGGAAGAAATGAGATCCATGTACCTGAAGTATTGCTGGCTAAGAGTCTCTCCAGCAAGATAGGTGAAGTTCTCAAACTACTGCTTCAGTGAGTCCTTCTTGGAATCATTCGAGCTTGAGTACATTTGAGCAAGAGCATCAAAGAGTTCTTTGGCAGACTTACAATGCTCAAACCCCACCATGATGGAGTTTGGGATTGCAGTCATAAGAACAGTCATAGCATTGCTGTCTATGTCAAGCTTCTTCCTGTCTTCATCAGAATAATCTTCAACGGCTTTCTCAATCATGGCACCGTTTCCACCAGCTACTTTTGGCTTATACGGGCCATTGACAATGGATTTCCACATCTTGTTGTCTTGATACCTGATGAAGCCTTCCATTCTTCTGCTCCAAGACCTGAAATTTTCAGGGGCGATGATGGGAGCTTTGGTCATCGTTCCCATCTCTACTTCATATTTGTTGAGGGCTATTTTGAGTGAGGTATAAGGAGGAGTGAAAAACTGGTTGATTAGGATGGTAAGATCTCACAATCAAGAGCCTAAATAGCTCTGATACCAATTGCAGGATCGGGTTTGTCACTTAAACACTTGTATTTCTCTCAAACTCACTTATAGTAACACTCAAATCAGATGAAGCAATATCTTTTACAAGAGTTGATAATAATATAATAAGTAAAAAAGGAACAAGCAGAGATATATTTTCAAGGTACTTGTATATATTACTTATCAACTCAAGATTACAAGACACTTACAAGCATGAAACAAGAGTTACAATGAGAAACTATATATACTAGATCCTACAGCCGGATATACTTGATACCAGCTAGAAACCTAAGACTAAAGCATATACTACAATGCTAAAGTTAAGGTATCTTAGATAAAGTATTATCTAAGATATGGTAGTCATGACATGTCTATGACTTACCTTTTGTCACCAACTTAAGATGGCAACTGTACTAACATAAAAAGGTAAACAGTGGATTAAAGTATGGTCAACTACATGGCTTTTGAGAAAACGCCATGCAGTATCTCAGAGATTTGTAGCGGAGTGTCAGAGAGACCATACTTATGTCCACTGGATAATAGGAGTGTCTTCCGAAGGTTAACTGGCTTCGGAAGAACTTGTTCTTCCGAAGCCACTTATACTTCAGAAGATGCTTCTATGCTTCCGAGGCTTTGAGGACTTCTTGTACTTCGGAAGTTGACTTCAGTTCTTTATCTCTAAGTCTTGATCTTCGGAAGTAGGTTCTTTGTCTTCGGAAGTTGGAGGTTTCCTTCGGAAGTGTGATTTACACTTAGTCTTCGGAAGAGCTCCTTCTTCCTTCGGAAGTTCCATACTTAGCTTCGGAAGTCCTTTGTTTGTTGTACCCAAAATCTTCTAAGTAACTTGGTTTTGGTTGCAACAGCCTTTCTAGATCCAACACGAACCCTCTGATCTTTATTGTACATAACTCTATATCTTCGTGACCAACAATTATAGTGATTTTAACATAAAAAATAGGTTTTATAAAGACTTCAATTATTTCAAAATTACATTATATCTTCCCTAAATTTAGTCGTATCAAGCCTTCTTCTTCGTCACATATACATAAATACTTCAATTATTTCACAAGTACACCCGTGTAAAACACATGTTGAAAATAATCAAATTATTTGTAATGAAGATTTAGATATTATAAAATAGTACTTTGGTATGAAATATAATTGAAACTAGGAATACTCTGCCGTGCGATGCGCGGGCTCAAATATTGTATGTGCGTGTGTTGCTGCTTCCATTTTGTTGGTTTGCGTTATACAAAATGATTTTTTTCTAGAGTTTATATTGTTTACTAAGTCTAGTATCATTTACAAAATACGCAATGTCATTATAGCTGCTGTTACAAATGATTATTATTTACAATATGTGCATCACTGTTGTAGATGTTGCTAGGGTTAGTTTTTGTGACCTCCCCAGCTTGCAAAAAATATGTTAAGTTGTGACATACAAAAGGTAATTTGCTACAGTTCCAAAAGGTTTCTGTTGTTGCGGACTTTTACCTCTTGCTTCATCCTATACTGTGCTGCCTTTTTGAGTTGTTGGATCATCTTTCAGATATAGACATACATAATAAGTAAATTAATGAGAACCATCATTTTCCAACGACCTGGATTTGTATTTGATATTCTGTCGACACAAACCAACAAGCTAACATTAAAATTCATAACTTATTTGATCTTTGGTCCCCTCCTTTCATAAGTAAAGAGACTTGCTAAAATCAATTGCATCGAGAATAAAACCATAAAGGGCAAATTTAGTTTGACGTAGATGACACACTTATAAAGCTCCTAAGTAAACAAATGTGTTACATATGTACACGTCGAACTCTGCGGTTCCTATAGTCATATTAGGTCAATACTCAGCACGAATCCAGATAAGATCTTACAAACTTTTTTTTATCGATTACAATTTCAAACAAAAAAATACTTCCTGTCCCTGACGCAACTATTTTCAATAAGATAACCAAAACTGGCACAAAAGACAGACCAAAAAAAGATATCGTACTGAGGTATTCGTTACCATTACTTGTTCCCCTAACGTTGTTCAGAGCACATTTGTTTACCGTTTTTACGTCAACTGTAAAGCTAATTTTGGCTTTCTTAACTGGATCAGGTAACCTTGTTGGTAAAACATATTAGGTGCGACATACTTCCTAATAGTTTGAAAATTATATAGTCAAAAACTCAACAGGCAACCAGCTCCTTTATACACAATTAGTTAATTACATAACGCAAATCATCACCTTTCGTCAAAATGACCCTTAAATTAATTCAGTCATTGACATGGTCGCAATTTAGCCATAAAACAACCCCTTATGTAGCTAAACCATTGCACAAATTAATATGTACTTACAATTTCACTATCAATCTATAAATCAACATAACGATCTTATAATTGATTTGCAACTCCTTTAGCAGATCGACTGTCTATGTCACAATAATTTTTCACTTTTAATTGTATCTTTATTTACTCATAAGGATGGAAAATATGTGACATCCTATATTTTTCCAGGTTAACGTCGTTCCATTATCTAAATCATTTCTGTCACTTAGTATTATTAAATTCAAATTGTATAAATAAAATTACAATTGTAATCATTATATTTATTTAAACTTCAAGCTAACTTATAAACTTCAAACTAACTTAAAACAAAATTTAGTTTAACTATGAACCTAATGCAAAGTGGAGGGGCCTAATGTGCAAATTCATAAAACACATTATAAATCCCAAACACCTCACGGTTACCATTCGAAACCTCACAACCCATCTCTCCCGAAACCCCAACCCTAGTGTTCCTTCGACGGCAACCGCTTCCATCATCAAAAGCTCCTGCTACCATCGATCTCCTCACCGAGTGCGAGTCTCCGGCAACCCCGTTTCCCGTTACGTACCTCTGGTGATCCTTCTATTGACAACCGTCATTCTTTCGGCAATCATTATCACCTGACAGCCGCGAGGATCGACCGGAACAACCATACGGTATGTCCTTTTCGTTAATTTTGAACGTTCATATTAACTCGGTTTCGGTATGGCTATCGTGTTCGGTTCGGTCGAAGTCGCGAGCATGTTCGTAATTGAGTGTTGCTTTGAAAAGTTTCTGCTTCTCATGCGTAAGTTGTGGTGTATGTATGTTCATGATTGTGTGTGTCTTTAGGTGTTTATGTGTATGGATGCTTTTTGCCATGGAGTGTTATGTACATGCTTGGGTGTGTGTTTTCTATGTGTATATATGTATGTATATATGTGATGTGTGGGTATGCAGGTTATACATTGATGTGTATGATTTGGGTTGGGTATGAATGCATATAACAATGAAAGTAAAGTAGCTATGCCATGTGATCATCGGTTTTTGTATGTGGTTGTTCGGGGTTTGACTTGGGGTTTGACCGAGGGTTATTTGTGTGTGTGTGTGTGTGTTAAACGTGTGTGTGTGTGTGTGGTTTAGAGATTTCATGCATGGGGCGCATGGGAGACCCTTTGTGGGGTAGGCGCATGGGAGAACCCCTTTTGTGGGGTAGACGCATGGAAGATGTGTATGTTGGGTGTGCTTATGAATGTATGTGTGTGTGGTATGCATGTGCTTGTGTGCATGTTTGTGGGTCTTTATATGTGTGTATATATAAATGTAATGGATGTTTTGTGCAGCTTGTGTGCATGTATGTGGGTTTAAACATTGTTAAGATGCACGTTTAGTTTAAAACTTGATGTTTCTGGTTTTGGCAGATTCTGTTAGCCAACTTGTGCACGTTATAACTTGATGATAATAAACTCAATAACTGCGTTTCTTGGGTTCAATTTGTGTATTTTTTAATCTAGTTTCCAAAAAGTCAAACCACACTTGAATTGGACATGTAAAACTCAAGTTATTGCTTTTTAGTGAAGGTAGGTCAAAACTGTTCTTTTTGACAGCAAACAAAGGGTCAATTGTTTTGATATATGATTTATATTTTGATAAATTTATGGTTAAATTAATGATTTGGGAAGTAACCCCATGAGTCTTGGAGCACCTCCAAGTGGTTTCATATCAAAATAATGTATAGATTTGTGTTTAGGGAAATTACAATAAATGTATGGCATATGAGTTTTATTATAAAAACTCTTATAATTAAAGATATATAAACAATACCTTCATGTATAATCCGGTGTGCGTGAATAACTGAGTTTTATGTTTGTGTGAGCTTGTGTATGGTAGTACTTGTTTGAGAATGAGAAATACCGATAGCCCGCATCGTAACCGAACCGTGATCGTGAACCATACCATTCTATTTCGAGTAATTAATTCCATTACGAATATTTAATCTCAAACAAATATTAAATGAAACTCAGGTTAATTGGAACCCGATCCTTTGTGCTTACATTTTGATTTGTTGCAACGCATTCGAGGTGAGTCTTCACGGCCCCTATTTTACATTACTTTCCTTTTGGGGGAGAAAACATGCAAACTTTATTTATAAATGGTTTCTAGTATTATTGGTTATCGCCTGTTACATTAGTGCAAACATACTTAAAAGTCCTTACATTCTCGAACCGTTAGTAATGTGTAGCGAGGTAATTCTGAGTAGTACTACTGGGTTTGACAAACCCCACCCGGGCTAGTCGCGCTAGCTTGATTGGAGGTCAAACGGGTGCGTTATTGACCTAACATTTGTCACTGTCTGGGTTAGACGTGACGGGAAGGCAACAAACATACAAACAGTCAGCTTCGGTTTGAAACGCTAACTAACTTGATTATAGGCTAGCTACCTATCGATATGCTTTAATTACTTTACCATTCGAACAGTTACAAACATTCTTATCTGTTATTAAACCTGTGAACTCACCAACTTTATGTTGACACACTTTAGCATGTTTTCTCAGGTCACAGGAAAGCTTAAGCTCATGTTGCACAATTAGAGAACGCACTCAAGACATGCATCATCAAACTCATGTATTTTGCTTTAAACATTTTATTTTGGCATAGTACCTTGGGAACTTTTAGTATTGGTTTACATTCGTCTTTACGCTTCCGCACTCATGTTTATTTCGTTTATGACTACTCTGATTTAAAGTTCAAACGTTTATTTAAGTTCATATAGTGTCGTTTGATATGACCGTGTCTGAGATCCTGGTTTGTCACACGCCTCGCGGTAAAACCCCGCACGTGGAATTTGAGGGTGTGACAAAATAGTTGTTGCTCTAATGGGCCGACATATTGGTGGAGGTAATGAACTAATAAACCTTCTATATTAAGCTCCAGAAGGCAAAAGCACTCGCCTAAGACCCTCTAATATGTAGGTTGTGACATCCGTCACCTAAAGGACCGTCAATTAACGTGGATTTCGTTAACTTTTCTTCGCTCGTTCATTCCTCATCTTTATAAACTATTCGTGTGGATATTATACTTGCTTTATCATCTTTTACACTTGTGTTTTTACCGTTAACGTTTCAATCCTTAAAACTTTTGCAATATTCGTCATCGTCATCACTAAATATACCATTTTTTATATAAAATTATTGTCATTAATAAAACCATTTTTAAGTTACCAATATCATTAATTACATTTTTATCATTAATATAACTAGCCTATTTAAGTCGTTTGCAACCAAAACAAATTTGGGAACTCGGGGCTAAGTGCAGGGACCAAATGTGACATTTTGCCAAACTAGGGCTAGGTATAAATACCCATATTCCAGCCCTAGCATCCATTTCACCTTCTTCCTCTTCACCTTCTTCTTCTCCACTTTTCTCCTCCTCCTTGCACCAAACCGCCCCGTTTCTTCGCGTTTTCACCAGCAAAACCTCGGCTACAGCTGAGTCTACTCCTTTCTTGCAGGTAGACGACCTTGTTCGTCCTCTTTCTTGCTTGTTTACCACTGTCCTTTTAGGGTTTCGGGTGCTCGGGGCCAACCCGAGCACATGAGGTCGTGTGGGTGCATATGATGTCTTTCTGCGTGTACTTCTTTTTTGGGTGTGTTTGAAATGTGTTTCTGGAATTCTTTGTGGTGTGAATCTCGTACACGGAGCTGCTGAAGGCTGCTCTGCACTTCTGCAGTCGCGATTCTGCTGTTCTCGCGACTGGTCTGTCGTGCGATAAAGCCGTGTGACTGGGTGAGTTGTGCGACTGAGTCATACGACTGTGTCTATCGTGCGACTGAGTTGTGCGACTGGGTGTGTCGTGCGAGTGTGTGTATGCGTGCGATTGAGTCATGCGGATGATTGAATGCGTGCGATTGAGTTAATGCGACCGAATGTATGTGTGCGATTGTTCGTGTATCGCATGACTGAATGCCAGTCGCACGAATGGAGGTTCAGTCGTACGAATGAAGCTGATTCGTACGAATGAAGGTTGATTCGTGCGTATGGATGTTGAGTCGTGCGATTGGGTGCTGCGTGGTACGAATGAATGCTGAGTCGCTCGAATGAAGGTTCAATCATACGAATGAAGCTGATTCGTACGAATGAGGGTTGATTCGTGCAGATGGAGTGTCGAGTCGTGCGTCTGGTCCTGTCGTGCGACTAAAGTTGTTGTGTGTGAGTTTCTCCTGGCCACTATTGGTACTAACTAGTATACCAACAAACAAGGGTGGGGGTGTCAACTACTTTTATGATTAGAAAATGCCGCCTCGAAGAGTTACCCGCAGCAACAGTGGCGGAAGTGAAGCCCCGAGGGGCAGAGGCAGAGGCACAGGTAGAGCACCAAGAACAAGTGATGGCCCTACCAGTAATAATCAGGGAACAAGAAACTCTGATATGGCAGCTTTGATCGCTCAACAACTGGTCGCACTGATTCCGACTATAGTGGCCCAAGTGAGCGATGCACTTCAGCAACACCACCCCCACGGGGATGGTGGCAATGATAATGAGGATGGTGGAGATAGAGGTCAAGGTGGGATTGAAACTGAAGTAGGTAATGGGAACCCGACTAGGAACGAAAGTAATAAGGAAACCGAGAATGATGGAACAACCGGTAATGAAACTGGGGTTGTTAATACTAGAAAGGGATGTTCCTACAAGGAGTTTAAGACTTGCAAACCGAAAGAATTTGATGGGAAGGGTGGAGCGATAGTCCTAACCAGATGCCTGGAGAAGATGGAGGCAGTGATCGATATCAGTGAGTGCCTCGATAGCCAGAAAATCAAGTATGCCATGTGTTCATTACAGGTCAAGGCGTTAACTTGGTGGAACACTCAGGTTCAGGCTAGGGGAAGAGAATCGGCAATGCAGATGTCGTGGGATGAGTTTAAGGCACTGATCACCGTGGAATACTGCCCCCTCAACGAGATGCAGAAATTGGAGCATGAATTCTGGAATCATGCTATGGTGGGGGCCGGGCACGCAGCTTACACTGCTCGATTCCACGAGTTGGCAAGACTGGTTCCACATCTAGTGACTCCGGAATCCAAGAGAATCGAGAGGTATATTTTGGGACTTGCGCCTCAAATCCGAGCGATGGTAACAGCAGCTGCTCCTCCTATGATCCAGAGCGCAATTCTGAAGGCTGGTGCTCTGACAGATGAGATGGTGAGAACAAGGGTCTTGGGAAGAGGAGCAGAGAAAAGAAAGGATGTTGGGGAAACGAGTCGGTCGAGTGCCGGGAAATTTGACAAAAGGGCCAAGACAACCAGAAATTTTGTGGCCGTGACACACGGCAAAAGGGAGTACGTTGGGCCGCACCCCAAATGTGATAGGTGCAACTTCCATCATCCCCCAGGAATGTCGTGTCGGGTGTGCGTGAACTGTAAACGCCCGGGGCATCTAGCGAGAGACTGTAGAGTGGCGCCGAATCTGGTGGAACCGGTCAACGCGGTTAACCCCGCCGGGAATGCCAGGGTCTGTTACGAGTGTGGAGGCCCTGATCACTACAGAAACATGTGCCCAGACTGAATCGGGCGCCGGGTCAACAAGGGAACAACCAGCACCAGGTGATGGCCATAGCTGGAAATCAAGGCCCGATGAATCAAGGAAATACAGCTCGGGGACGTGCATTTGTCATTGGAGCCAACGATGCCCGTCAGGACCCGAATGTTGTCATGGGTACGCACTTACTCAATCATCACTTTGCATCTATATTATTTGATACGGGAGCAGACAATAGCTTTATATCTTCTGAGTTTGTGCAATTGCTTGATTTGAGTCCTAGTAGGCTAGAAACTAGCTACTTTGTAGAAATAACCAATTGTAGGGTTGTCCAGGCCAATGAAATCATTAGAAAATGTTCGATAATATTAGAGGACCATGCCTTCGATATAGACTTGATACCCTTTGAGTTAGGAAGTTTCGACGTGATTGTGGGAATGGATTGGTTGTCGAAACACGGAGCTGAGATTGTCTATCGGGACAAAGTAGTACGAATCCCCATGTCAAACGGGGAGGTACTCAGGATTCAAGGAGAATGACCGGGAAGAAACTTAAAGCTTATCTCCTGCATGAAAGCACGCCGAAGTTTACGAAAGCAGTGCTATGCGTTTCTGGTTCATGTGGTAGAGAAGAAGGAAGAGGAGAGTAAATTAGTAGATATTCCAGTGGTACGGGACTACCCAGATGTATTTCCTGATGACTTGTCTGGTTTGCCTCCTCCACGACAGGTGGAATTTCGTATAGAGTTGGTTCCTGGAGCTACACCGGTAGCAAAGACGCCATATCGGTTAGCACCATCTGAAATGCAAGAGTTATCTAGTCATTTACAGGAACTACTGGAGAAAGATTTTATTCAGCCGAGTCACTCACCATGGGGAGCACCGGTATTATTTGTCAAAAAGAAGGATAGGTCATTCCGCATGTGTATCGATTACCGTGAGTTGAACAAGTTAACCGTGAAGAATCGATATCCTCTCCCCAGGATCGATGATCTGTTTGATCAGCTGCAAGGAGCTTCATATTTCTCCAAGATCGACCTTTGTTCTGGATATCATCAACTAAGGGTTTTCGAAGATGCCATACCGAAAACAGTGTTTAGAACTCGTTATGGACACTATGAGTTCTTGGTCATGCCGTTCGGGCTGACTAACGCACCA
Source organism: Flaveria ramosissima (assembly GCA_025215565.1). Classification (NCBI taxonomy): domain Eukaryota; kingdom Viridiplantae; phylum Streptophyta; class Magnoliopsida; order Asterales; family Asteraceae; genus Flaveria; species Flaveria ramosissima. The sequence continues at coordinate 1,992,151 of CM046038.1, forward strand.
GCTGTGTTTATGGACCTAATGAATCAGGTGTGTAAACCTTACCTGGATAAGTTTGTGATTGTATTCATAGACGATATACTTATCTACTCCCGATCGAAAGAAGATCATGAAGAACACCTTCAGGCAATACTGGAACTGTTACGGGAAGAGAAACTTTTCGCCAAGTTCTCGAAGTGTGAATTCTGGTTGCGGGAAGTGAAGTTTTTGGGTCATGTGGTTAACGAGGATGGGATTCATGTAGATCTCGGCAAGATCAAAGCGGTGAAGAAATGGGATGCACCCCAGACACCTTCACAGATACGACAATTGTTAGGATTGGCCGGTTACTATCGACGCTTCATCGCGAATTTTTCAAAGATCGCGCAACCGTTAACACTGCTGACTCAATAAGACAAGAAGTTTGATTGGGGACATGCACAAGAACAAGCGTTCCAAACGTTGAAAGAGAAGTTGTGCAACGCACCGATATTGTCCCTCCCAGATGGAACTGATGATCTTGTGGTATACTGCGATGCTTCACATCAAGGACTGGGATGTGTACTTATGCAGAAGGATAAGGTGATTGCCTACGCTTCACGACAACTTAAGGTGCACGAAAAGAACTATACAACTCATGATCTGGAGTTGGGCGCTGTAGTATTTGCACTTAAGATATGGAGGCATTACCTGTATGGAACCAAATGCATCATCTACACAGATCATAAGAGCCTCCAACATATCCTGGATCAGAAGGAACTTAATATGCGTCAGCGACGTTGAGTAGAGCTTCTTAGTGACTACGATTGTGAAATCTGGTATCATCCGGGGAAAGCTAACGTGGTGGCTGATGCTTTAAGCCGAAAAGAACGCGTGAAACCACTACGTGCTCGAGCGTTGGGACTGACTATTCAAACGAATTTGAAAGCCTAGATCCAAATTGCACAAAGTGAAGCATTGAAAGAAGAAAACCTTGCGGGAGAAGAATTCCGAGGGTTGGATAAACAAATGAGTTGCAAGGATGATGGTATACAATACTTCATGGATCGTATATAGGTACCTAGATGGGGAGGTGTACGTACCTTGGTCATGGATGAAGCACACAAGACGCGATATTCTATTCATCCTAGTGCAAACAAGATGTACCACGATCTTAAGGATCTGTACTGGTGGCCAGACATGAAGAAAGACATTGCTATGTACGTAAGCAGATGCTTAACATGCTTGAAAGTTAAAGCTGAACACCAGAAACCATCGGGATTATTACAACAACCTGAAATTCCCGAGTGGAAATGGGAGAATATAGCTATGGATTTTATTACCAAACTCCCTAGAACGAGCAGCGGGCATGACTTGATATGGGTCGTAGTGGATCGGATGACGAAGTCAGCTCATTTTTTGTCGATCCGAGAAGACTACAAAATGGATAAGTTGGCGAGATTGTACATCAAGGAGGTCGTGACAAAGCACGGAGTACCAGTGTCGATTATATCCGACCATGACAGTCGATTTACCTCACGATTTTGGCAGACACTATAGAAAGCGATGGGCACTCGATTAGATATGAATACCGCCTATCACCTCAGACAGATGGCCAAAGTGAACGAACTATACAAACGCTAGAAGACATGCTGAGGGCATGTGTAATCGACTTTGGTGGTAGTTGGGACACTCACCTAGCGCTGATCGAGTTCTCTTACAACAACAGCTGCCATACAAGCATTGGATGTGCTCCGTTCGAAGCGTTGTATGGAAGAAAATGTAGATCACCCGTTTGTTGGGCCGAGATTGGTGAAAGTCAGTAACAGGCCCAGAGATCATTCAAGAAACAACCGACAAGATCTTTCAAATCAAGGACCGACTAAAAGTTGCCAGAGATCGCCAAAAGAGCTATGCCGACAACCGTCAGAAGCCTCTAGAATTCAACATTAGGGATCGGGTTTTACTTAAAGTCTCTCCTTGGAAAGGAATCGTTCGATTTGGAAAGAAAGGGAAGTTAGCCCCAAGATACGTAGAACAATTCGAGATTACAGAAAGAATCGGTCCAGTGGCTTACCGATTAAGGTTGCCACAAGAACTCAGCGGTGTACATGATACTTTCCACGTGTCGAACCTCAAAAAGTGTTTGGCTGACGAATCCCTTCACGTACCAATTGAGGAAATCAAGATTGACAAAAAGCTTCATTTTGTCGAGGAACCCCTTGAGATCATGGATCGAAAGGTCAAGTAATTGAAGCGCAGTAGAATACCAATTGTTCACGTAAGATGGAATTCAAAACGAGGGACGGAGTCTACATGGGAACGGGAAGACCAGATGAAACTCAAATATCTACATCTATTCGAGGATGACACCCTTGGACCTAACTCCAGCTGAATTTCGGGACGAAATTCTCTCAACTGGGGGATACTTGACATCCGTCACCTAAAGGTCCGTCAATTAACGTGGATTCCGTTAACTTTTCTTCGCTCGTTCATTCCTTATCTTTATAAACTATTCGTGTGGATATTATACTTGCTTTATCATCTTTTACACTTGTGTTCTTACCGTTAACGTTTCAATCCTTAAAACTTTGGCAATATTCGTCATCGTCATCATCATCACTAAATATACCATTTTTATATAAAATTATTGTCATTAATAAAACCATTTTTAAGTTACCAATATCATTAATTACATTTTTATCATTAATATAACTAGCCTATTTAAGTCGTTTGCAACCGAAACAAATTTGGGAACTCGGGGTCTAAGTGCAGGGACCAAATGTGACATTTTGCCAAACTAGGGCTGGGTATAAATACCCATATTCCAGCCCTAGCCTCCATTTCACCTTCTTCCTCTTCACCTTCTTCTTCTCCACTTTTCTCCTCTTCCTTGCACCAAACCGCCCCGTTTCTTCGCGTTTTCACCGGCAAAACCTCGGCTACAGCTGAGTCTACTCCTTTCTTGCAGGTACACGACCTTGGTTGTCCCCTTTCTTGCTTGTTTACTGCTGTCCTTTTAGGTTTTCGGGTGCTCGAGACCAACCCGAGCACATGAGGTCGTGTGGGTGCGTGTGATGTCTTTCTGCGAGTTCTTCTTGTTTGGGTGTGTTTGAAATGTGTTTCTGGAAGTCTTTGTGGTGTGAATCTCGTGCACGGAGCAGCCGAAGGCTGCTCTGCACTTATGCAGTCGCGATTCTGCTGTTCTCGCGACTGGGTCTGTCGTGCCACTGAGCCATGTGACTGGGTGAGTCGTGCGACTGAGTCATATGACTATGTCTATCGTGCGACTGAGTTATGCGACTGGGTGTGTCGTGCGACTGTGTGTATGCGTGCGATTGAGTCCTGCGGATGAATGAATGCGTGGGATTGAGTTAATGCGACCGAATGTATGTGTGCGATTGTGCGTGTATCGCACGACTGAATGCCAGCCGCATGAATGGAGGTTCAGTCGTACGAATGAAGCTGATTCATACGAATGAAGGTTGATTCGTGCGTATGGATGTTGAGTCGTGCGATTGGGTGCTGCATGGTACGACTGAATGCTGAGTCGCACGAATGAAGGCTCAATCATACGAATGAAGCTGATTCGTACGAATGAGGGTTGATTCGTGCGGATGCAGTGTTGAGTCGTGCATCTGGTCCTATCGTGTAACTGAAGTTGTTGTGTGTGAGTTTCTCCTTGTGTGTGGTGTGTATGTCGTGTGATGTTAAGGTGACATCGACACGGTTGCCATTGCTAATGACAATATTTAAGTTAACACTAACAAACTTACTAATGTTATTCCAAGTCAAATAAATTTAACATTTTACAAGTATCAATAACCGATTTATAACTAATGATATTTACCAAGTACCTCTATAATAACGATGGAACTTTTAAACAAATATCATCAACAATGGAAACGATTTCTAGTACTTGGATCTACATAAGATCTATACGCATGTCTGCTTGTGTGTGGCATACGCGACCGAACCGATACAACCCGAACCGACCGAACGTTACTATTTACTTTATACATATCATTAATGCTTAACAATAACTGTCAATAGGTGTTTGACCGTTTACTGCATACAACATTTGGAAAATCATTTATACTTATCACCAAACAAGTGAGTTTCGTTGCCCCTTTTTACGCTTATACAATACTTCAACATTTACAAACACGGGGGAAAAGTATGCTCACCCATTTTCTATGCTATACAACTTACATACAATTTACATACTTGGAATCAACGTTTTACTGTTTTGTGAGTACTTATCTGATACATGCTTGAGTTCGTTGTGTGGTACTTTCTTTAAAACCATTTAATTCCAGTGTTGGAACCGACCGATAAGTATTGGTAGTAGTACTGGGTTGACACCCCCACCCTTGTTTGTTGGTATACTAGTTAGTACCAATAGTGGCCAGGAGCGGGCCCTTGGGTGAATATATTCCGACAAGATTCTGTGTGTACGTCATTAGGTTTGGTTGTAAAGCTCATTGTCATGTGATTTTGCTTACTTATAACTGTATTCACGGTATTCCACAACAATTACTATACAGCATCAATTACTTAGTTACTATTTAAACCTGCGACCTCACCAACAATTTTGTTGACCATTTTGAGCATATCTTTTCAGGTGACAATGCTAATTGAAGATCTAGGTGTGCTGTCTTAGTGGAGACCCTAGGATGCATTTTTGAGACTAAGCATATTTGACAAACATTCATTTTGGAACTTTGTTGTAGTCTGATTAAACAATATCATTCTTTTGATACTTGTTCCCGGGTTGTGGGAATTACAATACAATGTTATCTTCATTTGATTATGTAAATCATTTATCATGTTATGCTTATGGCTATGTTATCGTGAATATTGACTAAACACGACACAAGTCTCCTTTGTGTCGGGTGTCGTCATGACACGCTTGTTCTCATTACTTATATTGCATCTCTATTGCTTACCATGTGTTATGACGATCCCGTTTCGTTACATCCCCGTGTTTCCGCTTTTAGCGGGGGTGTGACATAGATGGCCCAATTTTACATCTAATCTGACCATTTAACAACTAATATTTCAACCAGACATGATCGAAAGCAACAGCTGAATCAATAAGCAACACATAGCTATATTAAAAGAATCAAGATCAGAATTACGGAAAACTAAACAAAGCACTTACATAGATCACAACACATCGAAAGGTTAGATCACATATGAAGTGGCCATATAGGCAATGAAGGAATCATAACCCGAAAAGTAGGCAAAATAGTATATATCCAACACAAAGATGGCAGTTAACAAACCTATACATTAAACTAACAAACCCATGAAATTGCAAAAAAAAACTGATCCAGTCAAATACTTAGAATTCCTTAACAACATCAACAATCATGTAAAAGCCTCAACACCAACACATGACAGACCTTTTTTTTAGCAACAACAAAGTAAAATGTAAACATCTGTGGTGAATTTTTGGGTAGTCGATGCATACGAAACATCTAAAACACCTAAAGCATGCAAAATCGAACATAAAATGGCGATATTCAGAGCACCCAAAAAGGCAAGCTGCAATTGACATTTTGTCGAACAACTTGTGTGCAGGTCAAAATTAAAATCTTTTAAAAACTAAACAACCCAAAACACAATAGAGAACCAACTCATACAAACACAATCAACAGCCAGAAAGCGTAAACCGTATTATGAGACCGAACAGAAATATCAGAACTTTGGAAAACAACTAAAATTGAAGACAAACACATTAGATGAATGAGCTAAGAGGAACAACAAACCTGGTTTCAGAATGGAGAAGCAAACAACAGCAACAACCAGTGGATGAAAAGGTTAATCCAGGGAAGTGATTTGGATTCGTCTTTAGAAAACTTTTGTTTTAAAATTTTGATTTCTCGAAAAGAATTTTAAACACTTCATTTAAAAAAATCTATTTTTAAATACCATTTTTTATAAAAAGTTCATTGTATTAAAAAAAGTTCGTTGTATTAAAAAAAGTTCGTATATCATGATAGGGCTGTGCTTGGTCGATTTGGTTCGGTTTTTGCCTAAATCTAAAACCAAAAACCAATATTTCGGTTTCTAAGTTTTTAAAACCATTCAATTTTGGTTTTTGGTTTTCGGTATTCACTTCGGTTTTTGTTCGGTTTCGATTTTTTCAGTTTGTGTTTGGGCTTTATGTTTTTTTAAAAAAAATTGATCCAAAGTAATGGATTAAAGCTAGAAAGTTTAGACTTAATTCATTTTATTGATCTTTAAACATAATCTATATATTCTTATAAATTACCTAACACTAAAATTAATTGCAATTAATAAAATAGAATAAAAAAATTTCAATAAAACAAATTTAATTTACCAAACAAAAAAGTTTAAAGTTTATTTTCGAAACGTAAAAATCTATCTATCTTAGATAGCATAAGTTAAATAAGTAATTTATAGGCTAATCATGTTTATATATGTACGAATACACATCTCAAATTACAAGTTTGGTTTTATGGTTTCGGTTCGTTTTTTTTTTGTTTCTGTTACAGGCAAAACCGAAACCAAACCGAAAAATCGGTTTTAAAAAAATCATAAAACCAAACCGTCGGTTTCTTATTGGTTTCGGTTTTTCGGTTCGGTTGCGTCGGTTATTTCGGTTGCAGTTCGGTTATTTCTGTTTCTTGCACACCCCTATATCATGATATTATGTTTTGTTTTTGAAATAGCATCAAGTTTTGAATTGCTTAAAAATATGTTTTTTTAAAAGGATGTAAACAATATTAATATAACTTTTATCATTATTATATAGGAGAGGAGAAATTTTATGTTAGAATGCTTAGAATAATATCACGTGTCTTTCTAATTTTTATTTTTATTATATAATATAGTTTATTGATGGTCAGTAAGGAATACAATATGTAATTAACATGGGTGTTTTGTTATAACAGGTAGGGCTGCAAACGAACTGAACGTCAGCAAACAGTTTGTGAACCGTTCGGCGGGAAGTTCGTTTATGTTCGTTCGTTTAGTAAATGAACGAACACGAACAAGAAAATTATGTTCGTTTAGTTAAACGAACGAACATGAACACAAGCTGCGTTCGTTCATTTATTTCGTGAACGTTCGATAATGTGTCCGTTTATGTTCATTAGTGTTCGTTCGATAAAGATGTTCGTTAAGGTGTTCGTTTATATTCTTAAGTACTGTGTCAATTATTTTTATGACTATTATATCAAGTATTTTTTGATATTTATGTTACCTACTTATTTATTTTTTATTAATTTTGTGTAATTTTTGTTATAAAAAATATAAATTTTATTATAAAATAAATCTATAATAATTTGTATCCGTTTGTGTTTATAAATTTTTTTTGTGTTCGTCATGTTCATGAACAATTGTTTGTGTTCGTTTGCTTTTGTTTGCGTTCATTTGCGTTCGGTAAGTGTTTATGAACAGTTAATGAACATGTTCATTTTCTTAATGAACGAACACGAACAAGAAATCATGTTCGGTTAGTGTTCGTGAACAGTTCATGAACAAGTTTATTTCTTAACGAACGAACACAAACAAGACCTTGTTCGTATTCGTTCGGTTCGTTTGCAGCCCTAATAACAGGTTTTAAGTTGATATACTGCATTTGACATATAGGATTTTGATTCGTGTTTATTTATTTGGGTAATGTCGGTTTCTATGGAGACTTACTAACGTCTTATTAAATGACGATATCTTTCTTAAAAAAATTGTCATTATTGTTATGTACTTATGTATTAGGAAAATATAACATTATTAATTATTCTAATAAAAATTTAAATCATTATATAATAAATCAAAGTACAAATTTTGCCGTGATGAATTATATTGGTACCTCGCTAGATCTACACGGTTGTAAACCGTTGGAGGCTTCTGCCTCCATTTGTCCCATCTCCATTTACTTTATTATCTCCGAGATTCCTAATGTTTTTTCCACAGTATGTTTTTATTTTTTATTTTATTATTCTTTTACAATAGAGTAGGATTGAGAACTAAGTTTTTTCGTGAGAACGTTAAAAGTTTATATGTTATATATTTAAGTCATATGCAAGTCACATATTATTTTTATTTTTTTAAATGTTATAACTTTTTTCACAATATTATTTTTTCAAAAAAATTTCATCATTAATTTAAGTAACTTTTTATCTTTTCAATGCATACCATATTAATATACTTTTTAAAAAATTCGTCCACCCTATACATGTGTATATTAGTCATTACATATATGTACTTTTAGGTATTACATATGTGTAAAATGACGTTCATAAAAATAAGTTTTTTTATTTTTTATAATTTTTTATTTTTTAATGAAAGAGGGAAACAAGAGAAACATTTTCTTTATTTTACTTTTTTATTTTTATGTTATTTTATGTTTTATGAATTTTTTTATTATGTTATTATTATTTACCATTTTGCCCTTGAAAATGTATGGCTCACATTTATTAAAGTTCTCACAAAATAAACGAGTTTTTATTTTATACATTACACTAAAACTAAAAGGGAACATAAATAGAGAAGAGGTCTAAAAATAAAGATATATAACATAGCTCACGTATGTTTTAAATTAAATTTGGCTTTACACAAACGGTATGTGTTAGACATATAATCGTAATCGTGCAATTCATTTATACATGTGACTATTAATATTACACACACTTTGTGATCACATCCATATAACTAATAACAATACATAACCAATTAAAAACATTAAACTATTATACTAAAACTATAGATAACAAATTCATGATTTCATGGTATAGCTTTTATATAAATAATTAAACATAAATATTGAAAATAAATATAAATTAAAAAGTCAACAATGACAATCGTATATCCTGTTTTGACATATTAAACTTCCTATTAATTATAATATTGCTACAATCTTGATATTAACCACTAATTCAATCTAATTAATGACCCAAAACACTTTACACGTAAAATTGAAATTATATTGATCCAGATCTTATATACATATGTGTATGCGTGCACATGCCTGTGTGGTCTATAGAAGTTAAGGATGATATATGAACTTTCGATACACCATGTGGCTATCAATTAATTTACTCTAATCAATCTGTTTTTCAAGAATTTACGTAAAAACAGTACATGTGCTTTTAACTAAAAAGATAAAAGAAAATTTAAGCTGATATTTCATATTTCTTTTGGAATTTTATAGGAAATGGACGAGCTGAGAACATTACATTTACATCATTTTTTTTTATTTTAAAAACTTTTAACACTGAAAATAGAAGTTGTATTTTGATATATATGTGTTTTAAAAACATACAATGTTATGCATACATCTAATCCATGTGTTGAGACAAATATAAAATTAGTAAGAGCCTAAAGAAGTGAAAATGAATTTTGACCATTATTCAATGCAAATCAATAATTGACATAAAACATATGATAATTATGTACTCAAGTGAGAGTTATTAATAGTTGGGAGAGAAAAATGAAAAAAACTATTATTATTAACTTTAATTTGGTTTGTTAAAAGTTTATTATTTAAAAAACACCTATTTTAAGATATTTCATATTTCTATAAAAGTTGATGTTTTATAAGAATTTCTTATAATAAAAAATTGTGTTTATTTAGAAATTACATTTATAAAAAGATCTGTTTTTTAATTTATTAATAAGACCATTTTCAATCTTAAAAGAAAATTAATAATATTATTCGTTAATGTTCTTATTTAATAGGAGATAACATAAAAGTTAGAATAAGAATGTCTATAATTATGACAAGTGTCCACTAAAAATCTTCTTTTATCATAATAGATAGATAGATTTAATCATCATTATATTTTATTATATTGATTACGTAAGAATATGAAGTGTAGATTTTAGAAAATCTGATTGATTGATATTAATTTATCTTTATAATTTTTGAAACAGGTTAACATAGAAGAAGCCTATCTATTTTACGATAACAAAAAAACGGTCATTATTTATTTTAAAAGTACAATGCTAAATAAGCATATGTTTTTAATATTTTTAAACATACATGTTATATTATTTAATAGAAAAGATAGATGAGAAAACCACAAACTGACTTCAACGGCCAGAACTCACACGTTATAGATGAAATCATTACTTTATTATATCTAGTTTTTTTTAAACTACCACAATTTTATCGCAACAAACCCAAACAGTACAATAGCTTCTAGCAAGGGGCCAGAAGACATAAAATAAAAGATACATTTATTAAGAGTTAAAGAATACTATTGAAATCAAATGAACATTATTGATGCCACTCCAACATATTCAACTTTGATCGGTTCTTAATCTATAGAAAGCTTGTTGTCTTGATGTCTTCTTTAATTTGTATAAGAATTGAAACGGTATTGCCTTCAAATTTATGTTCATTTCTAGTTCTCCAAATGTATTAACATGACGTAAGAATAATCGATTGAATCATTGTTTTTCATATCACTCTCGTGTACTCCTTAATGCGCTACCATATTACTACCGCAATGCCGCAAATTGCGGTTAATAATTAAGTGGTTAATATTGGTATTAATAACATTTCAGTTAAGTCACATATTACTTGGTGCATATTACTGAGCTGGTGCGCATCAACTAATGTGATGCTATACTCTTAAGTAGTTCTTGCGTTTTGTTTTAGGGCTAACATGGTTGCGTTATCTTTGTTCCCAAGTTCGATACCTAACTTCCAGTGGATATACTAACTTAGATGTTATTGTTGATAAATCACTATTAACGTTATATTATTATTCATATACTAACTTAGATGTTATTGTTGATAAATCACTATTAACGTTATATTATTATTCATATATTATTATATGATCTTGGATTAAATAAAGATTTTATACTATAATTATTTTTGATCTTTTTGATGTATATATATCTATATTTATTAATAAAGAAATAACTTTAGTGCCACATGGCATTCTCTTAAGCCTCTATATTTTTTAATTCCCGCCTAAATATGTATCTGTTCTTATTGTTAGTCTAGGTTTATTTGACTAAAAGTTAACTTATATACAATAGATATTTAAGAAAAAATTAAAAACTAACCCTAAATTAAAGCACATCTTTTTTTGGAAATTAAATCATACCTGATATTTTTTCTTTTTTCAAATAATTTATAAATAAAAACTGTACAAATCATTTATGGTTTTCTTCATCTATAAAATTGGTTCCTTGATTGTGTTTTTCCATTAAATACTCGATTTATATCCAAATCTTGACAAAAGTTGTGGAATTTTTTAAGTGACTCGTCTCCAGTTTGAAGGAATTCATAGGTATTTTTTATTGGAAATGAAATCATACTCGAGTTTAAAATATTTCTCAACCATCCCAAGTTTACGACCCTCGCGATTTGTATTTATAAAGTCTGATGATATCGTATTCGACAGACTTCATTTACGTTCTCATTTTGGCTTCGGTTTTATCAAGTTTTTCTTCAACAAAAGATATTTATTTTTTGTTATGTTTGAACTTTCATCATCTGCGATTATGATTTAACCTATCATTGTCTAAAATTGTGTTTTTGGATTAATATTATTTTACTTTAATTTTTTTAAAGGTGATCTACTTCAACAGTCAATCTATAAAGAGGTATTACATGCTTTTACTTTTTAAACTTCTTTATTTTCTTTTCATGTGTACTGTCATATTATTATTATTATGTTTAATAGGAGTTCGTTTGATATGTATAAATTGTTTTGATGTATCTGGAAGTAATATTGAAAATCATATTTTTATTTTACGGTTGGCTTTGACACATTCAAACAAAAAGAATTTCTTTTAAATTTCAAAGAAGTCAATTACTGTTATCAGTGTGTTATGCAATGATAATAAAACAAGAGTCAATGATAAACGCTATCCAAAGTTGGTTTGTTTTTAAACATGGATAATGATTAGCTCTATGTTGTATCATCTCGAGTTAGAAGTAGATAGACGTTAAAATTATTAATATTAGATAATGATGGAAAAATAACCAACAAAACACCAAATGTTGTATACAAATAAATTTTTGGATGTTTATGAATTTGAAATATTGTTTTTTATGTTCAATTTAATTTGTTTATTAGCTAAAGTTCTTATTTATAAATTTATTTCATTCGATATTATACACTATTTAGATGTATAAATATTAATAGAGAAATCCTATTAATGTTAGATATAGCTAATGTTAAAAGTTATATATAAAAGTCGATATACAAAATATTATCAACAACATTATAACTTACGCATCTTTTTAAACAATAATAATATCTTTTTATTGAACCCGTGTGTTACACGGGACTTTAGCCTAGTGTATGTATATATGTAATATTAAATGTAAGAGTCCTATCTCATACTCTTTTTCTGAATTTTGTTTCACAAATCATTCAACCTTTTAATAGATTTGTTAGTTTCTAATAAGAATTGTAATATTGTCACAACCGGTTTTTAATCATTTAAAAGTGTTATCAATGGTAGAAACACGTACACCTACTATTTTCATCCTTGTGATCCACTTAAAATAACTATTTTCATCCGAAAGCTTAAAAAAATACTTTAAATTAAATAACGATTTTCATACACCCCGTTAACCCCATCATGGATTCCGTTAAAAGTCTCTCATGTGCCCCTCATTCTAAATTTTTTTTTTTTGCTTCCCAATTTCCAAAAGCGTCAACTATAATCGATTGACTTCACAACCTACAGTCATTTGAAATTAGCTTCACAAGCTACGATTCCTCGTTCATCGACTTCAGAACCTACAATTTCTATATTGATTGGTTTCACAAGTCGCGACTCCTTATTAATCGACTTCACTAATCTGTGACTCCTCTATTGATCCTTTAAAAAATCTATCGTCATAGTTGTGATGTTGTGATACGTTTTGAAACAAGATTATAGGTTCAATCCTTATCATGTTTGTGGTGAGTTCACATTATTTTTTTTTTAAATTCTTGTTCATTGTCATAATTGCTTTATCTTATGTTTGTTTGATTTTACTAGAAAAAATGTATCTTTTTTGTTATGGAGACTTCTTGACTACCCCTTTATTTGATTACATTTGGTTTATGGTTTAAAATAGCAACAACAAACATTTCATATAAATTAATGTTTTTTCTTCAAGTTAAGTTCATTAAAATCCCCCTCACGTGCGGGGCACATGGATGACTTTTCACGTAATCTATTGACGGGGTTAACAGAATGCATAAAAATCATTAATTAACTAAAACTATTAAACTAAAATGTGATTTTTAAACTTTTGAATGAAATCAATTATTTTAAACAGACTTGAGATGAAAATAATAATTTACTCACGACCCATACACTTATTGACTCATACTTTTAAACTACACCTACCTTTTCATAGTCGCAAATATACCACTTGTTATATCTTTCTTTTTTGATATTTTACAGGCTTCCTATAAATATGACCCACAAACCTTCCTTCTCTCTTCCCCTTGTCTTTACATTCTTCCTTGTATCCTTAATACTCTTCATCTCCACCCTCTGTTCTTGAGGATCTATTCTGCAAATTCAAGCTTCTTACACCGTTATTTCCAAATACTCTTCATCAATCCCCTATAACCAAAGATTCATGTTCGATTTACAGTCTTTAATGTTTGAAATTGATGTCTCAAATTCTTAGTGAATTGTTTGTTTCTGGGTGTATCATCAATTCCACTTATTGGCGTTGCACCCATTTAGTTCAATCTTTCTCAGTCGTCTTCCTCTACTGGTTTTATTGCATTTCATAATTCTTACTCTGTTTTCCCATCTATATAATATCATACCCAATATATGATCTTATAATCAATTAAGTTATCAAATTAAAGCTTAATTACCATCTGGGTCCTGTTTATTTCCCTAATTCGAGTACAATTCGAGTAATTTGTCTCTCAAAATCATCAATTTCAAGTTTTTATTGAAGAAAAGATTCTACCTTTGGTGTTTTAATGGCTTCTTGTAGTGTCACAACAACATCATCTGGCGATTCAGATCTTCAAGAGCAAATGAACCAGCGAAAAAGACGACGAATGATATCGAACCGAGAATCAGCAAGGCGATCAAGAATGAGGAAGCAGAAGCACCTGATCGATCTCATGAGTCAACTCAGTGAACTCAGGAGCGAGAATAACCGAGTCATGGGTAATATCAGCATGACCACACGGAGTTATGTGAGTTTGGAGGCTGAGAACTCGGTGCTGAGAGCCCAGGTGGCGGAGCTCAGCCACCGGCTGCAGTCGGTGACGGAGATCATGGCGTTTATTGATACCGGAAGTGGGTTTTCCGGTGAACTGTACGGCGGAGGTGGTGGCGAGTTTGTGAACGACTCACTGAGTTATGTTTATGCTTGTCAACCTATTTTGGCTTCTGCTGATATGATAATGTATTGAAATGAGGCGAAACTTGTTATGATTATTATTATTATTATGGTTGTGATTATGGTTATTCTTTATTATTATTATATATATTATTATATATTGTACTGTGTTTAATATGACGTGTGAATTGTAAAATGTGAATTTGTTTGTACTGTGTTTATTTTGTTTGTTCCTTCAAAGCTTCAAATAATAAAATCGTGACCAACTCATCAACGGATTTTAACCTTCAAATCTACATCTACAAGTCAAATATCGTAAAATCAAGTTATAAACTAACAAAGAAATCAAGTATGAGAAGATCATCCTCCTAATAACTAAAAAAATTGGCATTAAACTTCATTAGCTCGTGACCTACATTCAAATTGAGAAATCAAGGCCCACCTTCAAATTGATGAAGAAGCTTCAATTTGCAAAAAAAAGAAAAGAATCTTTAATTCATGATCTCCCCTTTCTAAATCGCAAGATATCTTCATTTTCAAACACTTGAATATGTCTTCTATATAAACATCATATCTATTTTTTAGAGAGAAAACATATAATTCTTCACATTTTAAACAGATAACCAAGGTTTTCTTGACCTAAAGAAACAAACCCTATCAAATTTCAATCATTTTTGTGCAAATTTAAGGTTTTTTTGGTCTATACAACAAAACCCACAAAGAATTACGATTCTTGAACAAGAATTATGTGACATATATAAAGTTGTTAATAGTATAAGATTAGAGAGTTTAGGACCATTTAACATAATAACATCAAATTTAAAATCTGAAAGTACATCAAGTTTAAAAGAATTAACATTGAACTACATTAGGTTATTAACCTAAACCACTTAAGAGACAAGAAAGTTAGATATATAACCTTGAATGGAGGAGTCTCTGAGTAGGGGTGCCTGGAATGGAGGAGTCTCTGAGTAAGGGTAGCCGGAATGGAGGAGGTCGCGGCTGGAGCCTGGAGGTCGGTGTCGGAGATTGAGGTGAAGACCGATTGGGTTTGGGGGAGGCTAAGATGGCCGATTGGGTTGAAACCAGCGATTGTGGAGGCAGGGAGGATTTTTTAGGGTAAGGTTTGTAAAATTTTTAAGGGTAAAATGATAATTTTACTAATTAAAAAAAGGGTAAAAAATGCCCCTTGCAAGGGTCGATCTCACGACCTGCGGTTTGCACGAAACATTTAAACATGCGTGAGACCAATGAACCAACAACAATCATCGGTCACATATTGAAATTAATAATACTAAAGAGTTTACTATCAGTAAAACTATGAGTTCACTCAAATTTTCGGTAATATACGATATACTACCCGCTTAAAAATCAATGGGGTCACTTGACTCCGTACCCTTGACCGTAGTTCCGCACCTGTAGTAGAAATTGTTAATAAAAGTTTTAGCAAAAGCTGATTTTATTGTTTTAAATAATAAACCACTCATATTATAGAACACCCCTATTTATTAATATCATACACATACAATATAAACTATTATAATACGTTATCAACTTCCACCGCCTCCACCTCCACCTTCACCTCCACACCACTAGCAACGCCACAAGTACGTTAAGAACCATGAAATCATGCAAAACGTCAAGAACACTAAAGATTAATCAAAATTCGGTGTGATAATCAAAGAGTTTTTCCAAGTTTATATAAGAATCCTTTAGGATTCTCACGGTTTTGTCGAAAAATCTAGGCCGGACCGTAACTATGGCTCAAAAAACGGTAAACCAAACTAGTCGAAGTGGCCTAAACAATTTCGTTTGATACTTGAACCGTTTTTTTACAAGAAATTTCACTATCATTGTATTATATTTAAGGGAAAATTTTACAAAATAGTAACCAAATTTTAAAAGTGTTCTAATTTGGTTATTCATTCATATTTTTCTTAAATTGGACTAATAAACAATTAAATTGAGTTATCATCGACTTTTATTATGTCAAAAAAATAATGCAGGAGAAGATGTAGGGTTGAATTTTTAATATATGAAATTATATTAAAAAATAAAATAATATTTTAATTATATTAAAAAATAAAAGAAGTACCTATAATTAATGCCACCATTTCTCATCAGCATCAAAATTAATAATAATAATAATATATCCTAATTGAAACAAAAAGAAAAACATGTTAATACTTATAATTTAAATAAAATATAAAAGCTAGGTGACGTAATTAGAACATTTTTTTAAATTGAAGTTACTTAATTGAAACATCTTTAAAAGTTAATTACTATTTATTATTTACAAAGTTATTCCTATTTTTTATAAATATGCTTCTATGAATTTTATACGTATGTATAACTGAATATTTCAAGTTTCAAACCATGTAATGAACCATACCAATACATCTGGTTTTTTCAAACTGCGAATAGATTTGTATAAATCTAAAACTGGTAAAACTTGTTGATTTACTTTAACGTGGATGGTTAAAAATGTTTTAATATATGGTTTTAAACACCTCATACTTCATGGGACTACGTGACTAACAACATATTACCTATATGATGAAAGGTTTGATCGAGTCAAGCAATTTAAAGTAATCCAAAATATACATATAATCTCTTGAATTATCACTTTTTATACCATTGAATGACTATGATTATACTTATAACTATAGTTACACCCATTAATTGATTATTATATATTTAAAGACAAAACACAACGTGTTTATACATATTGTAGAAGTCTTAAGTGCATGATCATGAAGGCTTTTACGTCAATATTCTTTATTTATATAAAATTTATTTTTTTATTCCTAAAAGATTACTTATATATATTTACGTTATGATGAAAATGTCATTCAAAAAGGTATTGTAAGTAATAATGTATGGTCATCAAAACTGATTTAGAGTTTCAATTCTTTTTACAGTTTTTCCTCTCCAACCTTTAACATATGACATTTATAAACAATACAAAAACTAAGCCTATAGAGGCGAGATCTATAGCGACAACATTTTTTGCGATGACAAGGATGTGATTTAACGACGAGTATATAGCGGTGACCTTTTAGCGACTAAGTGTCGTCGCTATACCCTATAGCGACGACTTTTATAACCTATAGCAACGACCGTTGTCCTCTCTATAGCTACTGTTTCTTGTAGTGAAAGTCCAAATTAGTACGTGTTTATTTTTATTAACGTTAATAATTTTAACTCTTTTTTTCCCGTTGCGACTTAGCTATTTTTATCAATATTAAGACAATAATTTTATTAATGCTTTTCTGTTTTCACATGAAGATTCAAATATTATTAACACTCTCGTCGCAATGCATGGGTCCATGGTGGTTTTGGATTTTTACATTAAGATTCATAGGGTTCGTTTTTCTTACTTATAATGCGCATGTTCGTGTCAACATTTTGAAGCTATATTTTTTCCCGATTTTACACCTATGTCACGCAAAATCTTAATACTTTCTTCTTTTTTATATAACGATATAGAATTGAACTCACTTCGACTTTAATGTGATCTCAATTCTAAACTTATATAAGTTAATAGAGCGACTATGTAATTTATTCTACATAAAATTGTTATCTTTTGATAAAAATATTAAATTTTTGCATTTAATTTTCTTTAACTACGTTGAACTACTCGTAATACCCAAGTAAGCATTCATGAGACTGGATATTAATTGTTCATATAAATTTTAACGCTCTAGTTCTAACTCACCCTGAAACATCATCAAAAAGAAACCTATCATCATGTGAAAACAAACTTGAGTTTTTTTTAACACCAAATGTGCGACCCTGATTCGAAGAATATGTGTTATCTTAATCGGGCTCACCTATTCATTTTCCAGTCGGGACCGCACCCCCAAGCCACTTAGAAGAAAACTCATTACTGAGAAAACCTTCTGGCTCTACTCTGAGCATTTTACTCATATTGAAACTTAAACTCATGATCTCTCAATATTTACATGTCATGAATAACTTATCTTGATCATTTGAACTAATAATCATCATTTTGAAAACACACTTGAGTAAGATTTGAAATTGATATTTTGAAGATTTCAATCTCAAACTATCACCAACGTAACATTAGACTAGAAGACTAGATAGTTGGTTTTGCATTTTAAATCAAATAATTAATAATTAATATAAAAGTGATGATGAAATCACTTGTCAAACTTTATTCTTATTTTTTATTGACTTTGGTGGGAACATGTGGCCAGCTATGCTGGTTTGAATGGTTCACATGAGGTCTAGCAAAAGGTGTATTTTTCTTGGTTTTGATTAGTGGGTGATTAATTGTGTTTTAAATGTAATCTTCAAGTAGTTAAAGTGGTCTTATTGATGAGGTCAGACATGGATTATATGCTTTAGAGAATATATACTCTTTGTTTTAATAAAAACTAAGAATATATACTCTTTGTTATATCAACAGTTAAGAATATATACCCTGTTTTAATAAAATTACATCTGGAACTTGAGGATTTTGTATTTTCTTGATAATTGTTGTTGGCTAGGATTATAATAGGTCTTTTATATAGAGAATAATACTATACTTGAATACCATTTAGTCTATTACAATAACATAACGGGTTTAGTATTCCCTCACAAGCTAAACACGAGGACCGGACCGAATGTAGCTTGAAAAAGAAAGGAAGTTATATTATATATTCCGACGATAACCAGTAGCCTGGGCTAGTGGATGTAGGGGTGTTCAAAAATATCCGAATCTGAAAATCCGATCTGAAAATCCGAATCCGAAATATCCGAATTCGGATGTCCGAAACTTCGGATTCGGATTCGGATAGTGATTTCCAAAAGTTTCGGATATTCGGATATCCGATTATCCGAAAACTAAAAAATATTTTTTTTATTTTTTTTGAATTTTAGATATATTTTTACTTTAGGTTGAGATTTTTTAGTGTATATTGTGACTTTTATGATATAAGTTGGTTTTTTTATGTTTTTTGTATAATATTATATGTTTAGTTATTGTAAAAAAGTAAAAAATAAAAAATAAAAAAAATAAAAAATGAATTTCGGATATCCGAATCACTATCCGAAATTTTCGGATATCCGATATTCGGATATCCGAAATTTCGGATATCCGAATTTGAACACCCCTAGGTGGATGTTGGTCTAACGATATGCTAGTTGATGATGGATTAAACTCTGGTTAAGGCATATTGTTTCAGTTAGGGTTTCTTATTGTTGTCATGAGCATGTTGTGGTGGCGGCAAACATGCAACTTTCACATGAGTGTGTCTTCGCACAATTCTTCTTCACGAAACGCCAATTTTCATGTAAAGTTAAGGTTCCAATGAAAGGGTTGGGTTTTGTGCGATTGAACCTTTCGCACAAACATGTAACTTACGCACTAGAATCAATAACATAACTGGTCACATAGAATCAATACACTCTAGGATAATTTAATTAGAAATCTTCTACTACTAGTCAGATGTCTGAGACATCATTCAGTATTATCTTAATAAGCATATCAATACTTAATTAAAAAATGAAGATGAGTACATATCTACTTTAGAATAACATTACTTAATAAAAAAATACATAAATACATAATTTAAAATAATATTTTATAGAATACAGTTCGATAACTAGTGGTATGACCATGTCTTCACTTTTAGGTGTACATGCGACATATGTTACGTAGTTTGTTGAGTTGACTGTGTGTTTAATTTTAAATTATTTGGTTTTGTAAATTAATCATATCTTTTTTTTTCTATCATAAAAACAAGGTAAATATTGCCCCATCACGTATAATATGTCATGGGAATCATAAAACTGTATGGATACATGATCACGTACGTAATAACATGTCATTCAAAAAATCTTAGGAATCAAAACATTGACTATAAGAATAGTAAGATGCATACAAGAATAAATATATGGCTTGCCTAAAAACGACCTAGCTTCGCATCCATAGTGGTGAACGTCTACCAAGAAAACTCTACAAATGTCAATGCTACAATTAGTTATCGTAACTCTTACATATAATAAAATTTCTAGCAATAGGTTGGAAAACTTACATTTCTAATAAATTATCGATCGAAAATGCATGAAAACAAAACATTGTGACATCCTGCTCTACTTTCTCCTTCTTTATTTCTTCTCCCGTCCTACAACATTACCCTGATTCATCACACCACACCATCATCTCTCACATTCCACCTCAGTCCATGTGACTTTTGTGACATCCCGCCCCTAAACCGTTCTAACTCCACCCCTCCTCTAAATCTCATTAAACTTATGGTTCTATCATGAGTTAATTGATGTTTTAGGAGGGTTAAGCGTAATTGCTATTGTGAAGTATAAAACCCAATACAAGTGAACTTCCGAAGGTTAAGTCTTCTTCTTCCGAAGCTTAACATATTCTTCCGAAGCTAAGTTGATATCTTCCGAAGGTTATGTTTGCTTCGGAAGGGTATTGTTGTGTACTTTGGATTTCTTCCGAAGTATACATATGTTTAGTAGGAAATCTTCCGAAGGGTTACTTCCGTTCGGAAGATATAGTGTAGGGTCCTTTATGTAAATTCTCAATATAAGTTGAGAGTTAGTTAGTGTTAGTTACTTGCTATAAATAAGGCCCTAATGTAATCGGTGAGGGGATCCGAGATCCGAAATCTTTCAATCACTAATAATCATTTGAAGTTTCTTGTTCACGTTTATTCTTTCTAAGATCATCTTTGTATTGATCGTTATTCCACGTTCATATTCTCAATCGATTTTACAACAATTGGTATCAGAGTCTGGTTAGTGGCTCAATTGAGAATCAAGATTCAATTAAAGATCGATCGGCGGCAACGATGGTGTCAACAAAGTTCGAAGTTGAGAAATTCGACGGGAAGAACGAATTTGGGTTATGGCGGTTGAAGATGAGGGCATTGCTCGTTCACCAACGAGTAGTAGATGCCTTGGCCGGAGAATCCAAGTTGCCGGATACGTTGTCGGACAAGGAGAAGAAGGAGATGCTAGAGCAGGCACACTGCAGGATCGGGTTTTGTCACTTAACACTTGTATTTCTCTCAAACTCACTTATAATAGTCACTCAAACAAGATGAAGCAATGTCTTTGACAAGAGTTGATAATAATATAATAAGTAATCAAAGCAACAAGCAGAAATATTTTCAAGGTACTTGTATATATTACTTCTCAACTCAAGATTACAAGACACTTACAAGCTTAGAACATGAGTTACAAAGAGAAACTATATATACTAGATCCTACAGCCGGTTATACTTGATACCAGCTGGAAACCTACGACTAAAGCATATACTACAATGCTATAGTTAAGGTATCTTAGATAAAGTATTATCTAAGATATGGTAGTCATGACATGTCCATGACTTACCTTTTGTCACCAACTAAAGATGGCAACTGTACTTAACATAAAAAGGTAAACAGTAGATTAAAGTATGGTCAACTACATGGCTTTTGAGAAAACGCCATGCAGTATATCAGAGATTTGCAGCGGACTGTCAGACAGACCATACTTATGTCTACTGGATAATAGAAGTGTCTTCCGAAGGTTAACTGGCTTCGGAAGAACAAGTTCTTCCGAAGCCACTTATACTTCGGAAGATGTTTCTATGCTTCCGAGGCTTTAAGGACTTCTTTATACTTCGGAAGTTGACTTCAGAACTTTGTCTTCAAGTCTTGAACCTTCGGAAGTAGCTTCTTTACCTTCGGAAGTTGGAGTTCTCCTTCGGAAGTGTATTTTATACTTAGACTTCGGAAGAGCTCTTTCTTCCTTCGGAAATCCCACACTTGGCTTCGGAAGTCCTTTGTATGTAGTACTCAAAATCTTCTAAGTGATATGGTTTTGGTTGCAACAGCCTCTTATGATCCAACAAACTCCCCCTAGGCTGATGCTACCAAAACTTCACTTATCTCTACTTCTCAAAGTTTTCAGCACCAGGGACAAAAGATATTTGTCTGTCTCTCTGTTCTTCCCGGAAGTAGTGCTGAGAAGCTTGTACAAGTCATTCGTGGATAGGAGATCCAGTCTATCACTTTGAATGACATGCACCCTTTGTTGTGATCCCCTGAAGAGAGTTAGTTGACGGGAGTTGTAGTCATACTCCCATCTAACTATGGACTCAAGTTCAGGACCTTCAACCATTTGAAGAAAGGCTTTGCCTTTGGTTGCTGATCCTTTCCTTTCCTCCTCCTCTCTCCGTTTTGACTCCTCTTCGACCTTGCTTCTTGCAGTGAGCTCGGCCATGTGAAGGCTGCCTAGATGATTTCTGATGTGAGCAGCTACTTCGGAGTTTGAGGGGTTGGAGAATGGTTTCTCTGCTAACTCAGCAATATCAAATCTGCTTAAGTGTAGCAGAGATGAGGCATTCAGCCTGTTAATCTCACCATTCTCTCTCTCAACAACAAAGTTGTGAGAAGAGTCTTCGAACCTCCACTGGACTATCTTTTTTCTGGGTACAAGAGATTGTCTTGGTACCCTATCTCCTTTCTTTGTGTCCAGCAGAGTCACCAGCCTTCTCCTCAGCTTCTTTTCTTCCTCATTCAATGTATCTGAATTGAGGCCAAAGAGTCTTGCGGCTTGGTCCAAAGTTCCTCTTGGCAGATCAAGAAACTCATCTCTTGTGATGGAACTTGAGGATCCATCAACATAAGTCAGGTTGACTGTATCCTCCTCACATGAGATGTCGCTCAGAGTAGTGCAGTTGATGAGCTTGGTTTTGATCGCCTTGAATTCCTCCATTGAGAGATGCTTGGAAGGCTGAGGGGATGGTTTGATTGGTTGTTGGGTAGGTTTAGGAGGTTGGGTTCTGGGTAAGGTTTTAGGTTGGATGATGGGTAGTTTAGGTGGTTGAGGTGAGGGAGTTGGTAGATGTGAAGGTGTAGGTTCAGGGGTGAAAGGTTCAGGTTCAGTTTTGATTGGGAAGGGAAAGGGTATTGGTTCAGTTGATGTTGGGTTTGGATATTTGGCTGAGGGGTGGCTTTGAAGGTCATCCCCTGTCCCCTTCTATACATCTCCTTTCTTCTCCCTGCACGAATGTCAGCCTTGATGTCACTGACATGTCGTTGGAGAGTCTTCTCAGACATTGGACCCACTTGCCTGCCAGAGAAGCCGTGAGCTTTAAGATAGTTCTTCATCCAAGCTTTGTCACCTATCTTCTTGGCGGCAGACAGTCCAGCCTCTTCTTCCTTCTTCTTCTTCTCTACCAGCTTCTCCCTTGCAGCTCTCTTTCTCTCCTTCTCCATTTGATCTTTGCTCTTGTTTAGAGAGCCACAAGATCGTGTCACTGGTTGTGGAGACAACTCTCCTTGAGAGAATCCTCTGGAGAGTAGGAAAGTGATCCTTTCTCTCCTGAGCTGCAGATCAGCTTCTCTTCTCTTTTCTCACAGCTCAGCCTTTCTTCTTTTCTTCAAGGCCAACCTTGCAGCTTCTTCTTCTTTTGCTGTTTTTGCAGCAAGGTTGCCTTTTCAAGCTCTATCAGCTCCTCTAATGGTAGCAGGAGTACATCTTCCGAGGCAGCCCCTAGACTGACAAGTCTATCAATTACCTCCACCCTTCTTCTATTGTTGATTGCCTCTTGGTTGGCTGCAGCTGCTTTTGAACTTGCAGCTAACAGTTTCCCAGTTGGCAGTCTTCCTTTCCTTTTAGTTTCTCCAGCCTTTCTTCTTCCTGAGCTCTTCCGAAGTCATCTTCCTTTTGCCTTTAATGTCTTCGGAAGTGCTAGACTTTGGTGGTTCTTGGGTAGAAGATTCAGGTTGGATGGTGGAGGTAGGAGCTGAGGTCAATGCAGATGTAATGGCTAGTGGTTGGCTGAGAAAGTCCTCCCTATTAACCTCAGATGCAAGTTCCAGAATTGCATCTGTGACTATTAGATCATCGGAAAGAGAGAACAGTCCTTCCGCAGCAGCAATTTCAGCTTCGGAAGTTTGAGTTGGTTCTTCCGAG
This sequence comes from Flaveria ramosissima, assembly GCA_025215565.1. Taxonomy (NCBI): domain Eukaryota; kingdom Viridiplantae; phylum Streptophyta; class Magnoliopsida; order Asterales; family Asteraceae; genus Flaveria; species Flaveria ramosissima. The sequence goes on from CM046038.1 coordinate 2,016,345, forward strand.
GCTTCGAATTGTGCTTCGGAAGCCTGTGAAAACACACCTTCTGTCCCAACTGTTTCAGTTGCTGGGCCATCAGTCCTAGTTTCCCCCCTTCGAAATCAATCTCAGGTTCCACTTGGGCCTTAGGTTGACCAACTTCCTCAACAGTGGTAGGAGGTGCATTCAACCTCTGAAGCTCTTGAGCTCCAAAGTAAATCACAGACATATCCGGACTAGGTTGATCAATAAGGGACTCTAAAAGGAACTTGTTGAAGATCCTATTTAGATCCTGAAGCATCCTTTGATCCACTTGAAACACAACTGGAGGAGGCTCAGGGAAGATGGCAGCTTGTTGTCTTGAGCTCAAAGAAGTGAGAGCTTGACTGATGGAATCCTGTCTTTGGCTTTGTTCCTCAACATTCTCCCCCTTTTTGGTAGCATCATCTTGAGAGGTAGATGAGCTAGAGGAAGAGGTCAAGGAGACTTGAACTGGTACATGCCTAACAGATCTCTCAATCTGTTTCTCAGCTAGTTTGACCTTGAGACTTTCAATCTCAAGTTGCTGAGTGGCAGACCTATCCTCTAAAGTCTTAACCTTTGATTCAAGGTTTGAGACTTTAGAAAGTAGGTCTCTTATTGTGAGTTGCATTCTTCCCTCATCTTCTTTGGAAGAATCACGGGGAGATGAGGTAACATACCTAGTATGTTCATCCTCACCACCAGATGTGGTTTCTTGGCACCCTGGTTTCCCTTGCACAATGATGTCTCTTTCAGAGGCATCATAGGGCATGGTTGCCGTAGATTCAGTCTGACTATCGTTACCACTGTCCTGAGGATCCAATGAGGCTCCTTCAGTAGTGGCAGCTGAATCTACATGAGTCCCCTCCACATCAGTGGGACTCACCTCAGTAGGGCTTTGCTGGTGTGGGCTAGAGACAAGAGGTTTCTCTAGGCTCTGTTGATCCTTAATGGGGTGTTGTGGATCAACTTCATTGCCTTGGAGAGACATAGTCTCTTCACCAGCTCCGGTCAATAGGTCAGTAAAAGAGAATGAATGAAGACCTAAGGACCCGGGACTTTGATCAATGTCAAAAGGCATTGAGCTGTCCCTTGGTGGCTGCTCAGGGGAGTATAGAGACTCACCCTGAGGGCTATCGGCTGGGGTTATGGGCTCATGGGTCTGAGACTGAGGAGACTCAAGACCCATATTGAGGTCAATAGTGAAGGATTGGGGACCTCTGGCTGAGTGGGAGCCCCTTGTTCCACTCTAGCCTTTTTGGTTTGAAGAGGAGGGGCTTGTTCAATCAGAGTAGATTGAACAAGGGTTCGTTTGGTACGTCTCTGATAGGTGACTTTTATTGGAGGAGAAGGTAGATTTGGAATGGTGAGGGTAGTTGCTGGTGTGGGTTCATCACCTGTGGGGATAACAGGGATGTCACCAGGAGCCATTGGCTCAATCATACCTGGAAGTAGTGCGGTATCCCTTCCAGTGTAGTTGGTAGACACTCTCTTCAAAACTTTGAAGATGGTTGGCCTCATTTGAGGAGCAGATAGAGCAGCTGCACAGACAAGCTTACTCTAATCTAGCTCGCAGTTGATTATGTGCTGTAGAAATCTGGGATACATAAAGAATGTGTCCCTTTGCAGATTTCCCATGAGGTTAGTCAGCACAAACCTGGAGTAGTTGAAGCGCAGGCCTTGTACCAACCCATGAACTAGGCACCCGAGTTCATAGGGAATTTGATCCCATCCCCCGGATTTGTTAGATAAGCAGTGAAGAACCACATGTAGCAGGAACTTCCACTTGTAGGAGAAGTTGAATTTGTAGACTGTAGACCTGCTTACATCTCCACCGTATCCCATTTGGAGATAAGAGTTATCTAACTCAGACTTGGGGAATTCCGTCGGTGCGCCTTCATCATGGAGCTCAAGATGCTCCCTGATGATTTGTTCAGTAATGACCAACTCTTGGCCACAAACACTTGACCTGATAGCACGAACCCCATTTAGGGTTTCAACCCGACTATTTGCCCAGAATTCGGACATTTGGTTGGTGTAAATGGTAGGGTTTACAGTCAGTGCTGTGTAGTATGAAGATTGGGCTAAGAAAGAGATAATATCAGAGAAGTCAGCATCCCTTGAAGAGTCAAGGAGTGCGACTTGGTTGTGCTGAGGGTTTAGAGCCATTGAGAAAGATAGCAGAGGAAAAGTTCTTGAGAGAGGTAAATTGAAGAAGAAGAAAGCTTTTAGGGCAGTGAATTTGGTAAAAAGAGTGTAAGTGATTAACCGGAAGTATTTAAATGGGTGAAATGGCGGTTTAAAGGGTGGTTTGGATAAGATGATGTGAGGGTTCAGAGGATGATGTGACAGGGGCGGTAAGGTTAAGCCATTTAAATAATCCGACATCATTAACAAAATCTTTACTTTTTACAGAGTGGGGCCCAAAAGATTTCCGTTACACAGTAAAATCCTTCTTCCGAGTATAAGGTATTTCCGAAGGTAAAGTTCTTCCGAAGGCAAATGTACTTCCGAAGGTAAATAAATTGCTTCCGAAGATACATGTTGCTTTCAAGTGGAGAGTATTAAGTGCTTCGGAAGTAGATCTGAGATTACCTCAATCGCTTCTTCCGAGACTTAGTACACTTCCGAGAAGAAAATTATTCTATGAGAAATTTGCTTCGGAAGTTATACTAGATATCTTCCGAAGGCAAGTTTCTCTTCGGAAGAACTTATACTTAGTTAAATAAGAAAGGATCTTTTGTAACAGGGCTTAGATTGTATTGACATAAGACTTTACATATTGAAAAGGTTTTCAATTGAGATTAACTAGTCAATGTTTATCATCCCAATAGCTGTAATAAGATACTTAAATCTTTGTTCATCAAATGCTTTGGTGAACAAATCAGCATATTGTTCATTTGAATCAACTTTGATTAGTTTGATAAGATTTTTCTCATGAATATCTCTAATGAAATGATACCTGATGTCAATGTGCTTTGTCTTTGAGTGCTTTACTGGATTTTCAGTGATGGATATAGCACTGTTGTTGTCAATGTGGATAGGAGTGCTCATGAAGTTGAATCCATAGTCAATCATCTGGTTTTGAATCCACAGCAGCTGAGCACAGCAACTTGCAGCAGCAATGTATTCAGCTTCAGCAGTTGATGTAGAGACACAGGATTGCTTTTTGCATTGCCATGAGATGATCCTTCCACCAAGAAATTGACATCCACCTGATGTTGATTTCTTGTTGATGTTGCAGCCACCATAATCACTGTCAGAGTAACCATAGAGATTAAAATCACTATTTCTTGGATACCAGAGACCTAATTAGGTGCTCCTTTGAGGTATCTGAGGATTCTCTTGACAGCAATTAGGTGAGACACCTTTGGAGCAGCCTGATATCTTGCACAAATGCAGGTTGCAAACATGATATCAGGTCTACTTGCTGTGAGATACATCAGAGAACCAATGATTGCTCTATACTGATGTTGATCAGTATCCTCCCCCTCAGAGTCAGGGCATAAATCATGGTTTCTGGGTATGGGTGTCTTTGCTGCTTTACAATCCTTCATATCAAATCTCTCTAAGATATCATTGACATACTTAGATTGATTGATGAAAAACCCTTTTCAGTTGCTTTACCTGAATTCCAAGGAAAAAGTCCATTTTTCCCATAGAACTCATTTCGAACTTCTTCTTCATAATGCTCTCAAAGTCTTTGCACATTTGGTCATTTGAAGAACCAAATATGATGTCATCGACATAGACTTGAACTAGCAAAATGTCTTTCCCAGACTTTCTGATAAAGAGAGTCTTGTCAATGGTTCCTCTAGTATAGCCATTCTTCAGAAGAAATTGAGACAATGTCTCGTACCACAGCCTAGGTGCTTGGTGCAGCCCATATAGAGCTTTATCCAATTTGCACACATAGTTTGGATGCTGTGGGTCTTCAAATCCTGGAGGCTGGCATACATAGACTTCCCTATCTATATCCCCATATAGAAAGGCACACTTGACATCAAGCTGGTAGACAGTGAAATTCTTGGATGCAGCATAAGCAAGGAAGATCCTAACTGCCTCAAGTCTTGCAACAGGTGCAAAGACATCAGTATAATCAATTCCTTCCTCTTGAGTGTATCCTTGAACCACCAGTCTTGCCTTGTTCTTGATAATCAAGCCTCTGTCATCTCTTTTGTTTCTGAAAACCCACTTGGTGCCTATAGGTACTTGACCAGATGGTAGCGGACATAGGTTCCAAACCTTCTGTCTTTTGAATTGAAGCAGCTCCTCTTGCATTGATTCAACCCAGCTACTATCCTTTAAGGCATCTTCCACCTTCTTGGGTTCCATTTGGGATAAGAAGCATGAGTACAGGCAGACATTCCCATTGTGAGTTTGTCCCCTTGTTCTCACACCCTCAGAGACTTCCCCTATGATGTTTTCAGCTGGATGAGTATTGTGAATTCTAAGTCTTGGAATTACCTCCAGCTGCAAAGATAGGTCCAAGTTGGACATATTTTGCTCTGGAGCTTGAATACTTGGTCCAGCTGTTGTTTCAATCTCATTCAATGAGGACTGATTGAATGAAAGAGAAACATCATCATTTCTTTGCTGTGAAGCATCATTAACAGTTGCCTGTTCCTTCAAAATGCTGCTTCCATCAGCTTGGTGTTGTGTAGGATCACCTGAGGAGACTTGAAGATCATCAGGTGAGTCCCTTGTTGAAGTTCCACTATTTCTTGAAATGGTTATACTGTCAGATCTTTCAATAGTAGGAACTTGATTTGTTGTTCTTGGAGAACTTGGAGCAGGTCTGGGAAGCTCAAATAGTTGATCTTCATCAGAATAGCCTTGAGCACCTGTTCCAGCTGAAACATTCTCACAAGATGGTTTAGAATAGTTTGGAAACAATTCTAAATCAAAAATATGATCAGGTCCATTCCCCCTAACACAAGGAGTGTGCTCATTAACTACAATGTTGGAGGATTCCTCAAATTGTTGGTTTTTAATGTTATAAACCCTGTAAGCTTTAGAATGGGAGGAATATCCAACAAAGATGGCATCATCTGACTTTTCAGCAAATTTTGCTAAATTGTCTTTTGTGTTAAGTATGGTACACCTGCTGCCAAAGGACCTTAGAAAGCCAATGAACGGTGGCCTCTTGTTCCATAGCTCATAAGGGGTCTTTCCATGTGGCTTTACTACAAGAACTCTGTTCTGCACATAGCATGCAGTGCTGACTGCCTCTGCCCAGAATGTTAGAGGCAGCTTTGAATCAGCTAACATAGTCCGAGCAGCCTCAATAAGTGTCCTATTTCTCCTCTCAGCAACACCATTTTGTTGAGGAGTTCTAGGAGCACTGTATTGTCTGGCAATCCCTTTTGAGTTACAGAATGAGTCAAGAACAAAGTTCTTAAACTCAGTCCCTTGATCACTTCTAATTATTTTAACCTTGTGATCAACTTGATTTTCTATTTTAAGAATAAAAGATTTTAAAGTTTCAGCAGTTTCATCTTTAGTTCTTAAAAAGAATACCCATGTAAATCTAGTAAAATCATCAACTATCACAAGGCAATATGAATTTCCTTCCAATGCTCATTATACTTGTGGGACCAAATAGATCCATGTGCAATAAGTGTAATGGAGTAGTGATAGAGTTAACAACTTTGGATTTATGAGAAGACCTGTGTTGTTTCCCTTTCAGGCAAGCAACACAGTTATCTTTGCAGAAAAATTCCTTTTTAGGCAAACCATGTACTAAGTTATTTTTAGCCAATTTATTCATTGTCTTAAAATTGACATGACACATTCGTTTATGCCACAGTGTTGACTCATCACTATCAGCTTTGGAAAGAAAGCATGATACTTCTCCCATTGGGGAAGCATTGTTCATATCAAGCTTGTACATATCCCCTCTCCTGGGAGATCTAAGAAGCACCAATTCCTGAGGAATTGTCATCCCAGGTTTGAGGATGATGCACTCATGTTCTGTGAAAAGCATTTGATGCTTTTGATCACAAAACTGAGAAACACTTAACAGGTTGTGTTCAAGCTGTTTGACAAAGTTAACTTTGTCAACCTTTAATTTTCCGTTGGATATACTTCCTCTGCCAGAAATATATCCTCCGGCCTCACCTCCAAACTGGACAGGACCTCCATCATAATGTTGAAATTGTTGAAGGAGAGATCTGTTCCCTGTCATGTGCCTGGAGCATCCACTATCTACTATCCAAATGTTGTTATTCTTGTCATATGGATGTCCCTGCACATAAGGTGAGATAATTAGTTTTGATTGGAAACCCAAGCCTTTTTGGTCTTGGGTTCTTCCAATGAAAGTGACATGATTGAACCAAAATTTATGCATGGGGGTTCAATGGATGTCTTTGAAGAAGAGGTTTGGGCTACAGCATCTTCTTTGATCTTCCATTCCATCCCTTGGTTGATCATAGAAGATGAGCTTGATGAAGCTTTTGTAGCTTGGCATTCTTCCGAAGCTTCTTTCTTTTCGGAAGAAACTTTCACCACCTTTTCTTCCGAAGCAGTCTTCTTCTGGGATGGTTTCAAGGGGACTCTTTTGTGAGTCTTTCCAGCTTTCACTTCCGAAGCCTTTTTCCTCTCGGAAGAAGAGTTTTCTTCCGAGACAAGCCTTGCTTCGGAAACAAGCTTTCCCTTTTTCAACACTTGAACCATATGATATGGTCCAAATGTGAAACCTTCCCTGACTCCTTCTCTTTTAACATTATTTGCATAATGTGTGCTAGCAGGATTGTAGTAACAATCTTTAGCCATGTGGTTTTGCATACCACACATTATGCATGCAATGTTAATTTTCTGGGAATTGGAGGGTTGCTGTTTCTTGTTCTTTTTCTCCTCATCAGCAACCTTTCCCTTTAACTTCTGATCCTTTGGTAGGACCGGAGTACTGGTATTATACTCCTTTCCTGAATCAGAAGGTCCAACCACCTGGAATCCTGCTGATATGAATACACCCTTTTGCTTTGGGTCTATCTTCAGCTTGGATTCAGCCACCTTCTTGGCAGTTTTTCTGGCTGCTTTAGCCCTGCTTCTTCTGGCTTTGGTGGTCAGGGATTGATCATCATTGGTCTGGGAGGGCTCAATTACCTGTTCCTTCCCTGTGATGGTCATGGTCTCCACAGTTGCATCACTCTTTGACTCTTTACAAGGTGGGTCAACAGATGGAACCTCTTGCTCTTCAGTACCACATCTTGGTTGTCTTACAGACTCATAAGAGTGTGGTGGAGCAATTTCATTGGTTCCCAACCCACTTTTGTTTTGATAACAAAGTTTGGAGTGAGAGGATGATGCAAGTATGGCTTGGAAGGTTTGCTCAGCAATAGCATACTTCTTGGCTTGAGCCTCAGCTGTGACAAGCTGGGCTTGAGCCTCAGTCAATTTGGATATTAAATCCTTGATTTGAGTCTTGTAGTTGGTGTGTTCATGTTTTAAAAGAGATACAGTTTTCTCTAACTCCTCAATTTTCTTTTGGTAGTCAGATTCAGCTCTTTTAAAGTCAGATTTTAGCACATTTAAAGACTCAATATCGGATTTAATTTCCATATTGTAGTCCTGGTACAACTTAACCTTAGCAATACAAGCAGGGGTACAGAGATGTTCATATACCTTATTTTCATCTGTTCCTGCCATGAGTGCTTGAGCAGGAGTCACATCTTGAACCATAAAGCTCCAGTCAACTTCTTGAGCCATAGCTGCAGTTTCAGTTGACTTCCCATTGGGCTTTGGTGTAGAAGGATGTGTGGAGGCCTGTGAGGTTCCCGGGTTGGACTTGGGAGCCTTGCATTCCCTTGCAAAGTGGCCAAGCTGGTTACAGTTGTAACACTTAGCCTTGCTCTTGTCAAACCCAAACTTGCTAGTGATTGGGTTTTGAGGGAATTGCCTTCCAGTTCTCTTAAAGAACTTCTTCGCTCTGTAGGTAAGGAGAGCCATTTGCTGGACAATGTCCACATACTCTATGTCATCTGGACTGAAGCACTCAAGATCATCAAAGCAAAACTGATGATCATTGGAGTGTCCACTCCCTGAGACAAACGCACAGCCCTCCTGAAAGGAGCTTTGCTGAGCTTGATGAGACCTTGGAGTCTCAGGGAATGTGATGTAAGGCCCAGATGAACAAGATGGCTGCTGGGTGTATGACAGGTACTGCTGAGACTGAGAGATACCTGAGCCTTCAGCAACCATTAAAGCGTTGCTAGCAGGAAGGCTCAAGGGTCTGCTTGCTTGGTGACCCTTCTTGCTTTCCATTTCCAAACGGTATCCATCAAGGATCCCATAGAGTTCGGTCATGGTGGGAGTGTTTAAATTCTCTGTTCTCTTAATGGAGACACAGTAGAAAGTCCACTCATTGGGTAGAGCACTCATGAACTTTCTGGTAAGGTCTCTAAGTTCTTGAGTGATTCCCACAGATTGGAGGGAGGAGATAAGATCCATATACCTGAAGTATTGCTGGCTAAAAGTTTCTCCAGCAACATAGGTGAAGTTCTCGAACTGCTGCTTCAGTGAGTCCTTCTTTGAATCATTAGAGCTCGAGTACATTTGAGCAAGTGCATCAAAGAGTTCTTTGGCTGACTTGCAATGCTCAAACCCCACCATGATGGAGTTTGGGATTGCAGTCATGAGAACAGTCATAGCATTGCTGTCAATGTCGAGCTTCTTCCTGTCTTCATCGGAGTAGTCTTCAACAGCCTTCTCGATCATGGCACCGTTTCCACCAGCAACTTTTGGCTTGTACGGGCCATTCACGATGGACTGCCACATCTTGCTATCCTGGTATCTGATGAAGCCTTCCATTCTTCTGCTCCAAGACCTGAAGTTTTCAGGATCGATGATGGGAGCTTTGGTCATCGTTCCCATTTCAACTTCAGATTTGATGAGGGCCATTTTTGAGTGAGGTATAAGGAGGAGTGAAAAACTGGTTGATTAGGATGGTAAGATCTCACAATCAAGAGCCTAAAAAAAGCTCTGATACCAATTGCAGGATCGGGTTTTGTCACTTAACACTTGTATTTCTCTCAAACTCACTTATAATAGTCACTCAAACAAGATGAAGCAATGTCTTTGACAAGAGTTGATAATAATATAATACGTAATCAAAGCAACAAGCAGAAATATTTTCAAGGTACTTGTATATATTACTTCTCAACTCAAGATTACAAGACACTTACAAGCTTAGAACATGAGTTACAAAGAGAAACTATATATACTAGATCCTACAGCCGGTTATACTTGATACCAGCTGGAAACCTACGACTAAAGCATATACTACAATGCTATAGTTAAGGTATCTTAGATAAAGTATTATCTAAGATATGGTAGTCATGACATGTCCATGACTTACCTTTTGTCACCAACTAAAGATGGCAACTGTACTTAACATAAAAAGGTAAACAGTAGATTAAAGTATGGTCAACTACATGGCTTTTGAGAAAACGCCATGCAGTATATCAGAGATTTGCAGCGGACTGTCAGACAGACCATACTTATGTCTACTGGATAATAGAAGTGTCTTCCGAAGGTTAACTGGCTTCGGAAGAACAAGTTCTTCCAAAGCCACTTATACTTCGGAAGATGCTTCTATGCTTCCGAGGCTTTAAGGACTTCTTTATACTTCGGAAGTTGACTTCAGAACTTTGTCTTCAAGTCTTGAACCTTCGGAAGTAGCTTCTTTACCTTCGGAAGTTGAAGTTCTCCTTCGGAAGTGTATTTTATACTTAGACTTCGGAAGAGCTCTTTCTTCCTTCGGAAATCCCACACTTGGCTTTGGAAGTCCTTTGTATGTAGTACTCAAAATCTTCTAAGTGATATGGTTTTGGTTGCAACAGCCTCTTATGATCCAACACACACAATTCAATCATCTTGAACTTGGGGGATCGAGTACTCAGAGAGGTCTCGAAAGAGAAGTCTGCTGCAGGGGTCTGGTCAAAATTGGAAAGTCTGTACATGACGAAGTCTCTTGCGAACAGATTGTATCTCAAGAAACGGTTGTACACATTCCAAATGGCTCCTGGGAAGTCAATTGAAGATCATACTGATGAATTCAAAAAATTGGTGTTAGATCTTGAGAACATCGAAGTTGTGTTGGAGGATGAAGACCGAGCAATCATATTCTTGACATCTCTGCCATCATCTTATGAGCACTTTGTGGATACTTTGATGTATGGTAGGGATACACTAACCATGGAAGAAGTGCTGACAGCTTTCAATTCAAAGGAATTGAAGAAGAGAACTGATTATAAAGAAGATGGTGGAGAGGGTTTGGTAGTCAGGGGAAGATCTGATCAAAGAAACTTCAAACAGAGAAGTGTCTCAAAGTCCAGGTCCAAGTACAAGAGGAGGTGTTATGTGTGTGGATCAGAAAAGCATTTCAAGAAAGATTGTCCTGAATTGAAAAGAAAGAAGGGTGAATCAAGTGGATCAAAGACTCATTCCGGACACAATGCACATGATGATTCTTCTGATGGATATGAAAGTGCAGATGTGTTGGCTGTTACAAGCAATGGTAAGGAGGGTGAGTGGATTATGGATTCAGGATGTTCATACCATATGACACCTGTGAAGGAGTTCTTTAAAGAACTGAAGATTGAAGATCTTGGATCAGTAAAGCTAGGGGATAATAGACCTTGCAAGATTGTGGGTCATGGAACCGTGACTCTGAAATTGAAGAGTGGTATGGAAGTGGATCTTCATGATGTAAGGTATATTCCTAGTCTTAAAAGAAGCTTGTTGTCTTTAGGGCTATTGGAGAGTTCTGGTTACCATGTTAGTCTTAGAGATGGTAAGGCGAAGGTGATGAAAGGATCAATGGTAATATTGTCTGGCAGTAGAAAGGAGAATAATATCTACTTGTTAGATAGTGCTGGTGTAGTAGAATCTCAGGTAGCATCTGCTTCAGGTGATAGTAGTTCTAAGGCTATGTTGTGGCATGGGAGGCTTGGTCACATCAGTCATCAGGGACTGATGGAGTTGCATAAGCAGCAACTAATGACTGAGTTGAGCAGCTGTGATTTTGGTTTTTGTGAAACTTGTATTCTTGGTAAACACAAGAGAGTAAAGTTTTCACAGGCCAGGCATATCACAAGTGGGATATTAGACTACATTCATTCTGATTTATGGGGTCCTACTAAGGTTGATTCTTTGGGTGGTGCTAGATACTTTATGACCTTGATTGATGATTTCTCTAGAAGAGTTTGGGTTGTTGTACTGAAGAATAAGAGTGATGTTTTCAGTAAATTCAAGGAATGGAAAGTCCTTGTGGAAACTCAGACTGAGAGGAAAGTCAAGAAGTTAAGAACAGATAATGGGTTGGAGTTCTGCAGTCATGAGTTTAATCAGTTTTGTAAAACTCATGGTATTGCTAGACATAGAACTGTGCCAGGGACTCCTCAGTAAAATGGGCTGGCTGAGAGGATGAATAGAACTTTACTTGAAAAGGTAAGGTGTATGTTGGCTAGTTCTGGTTTACCCAAGATGTTCTGGGCTGAGGCTGTTTCCACTGCAGCATATTTGGTCAATAGGTCTCCATCAGCAGCTTTAGACATGAAGACACCTATGGAGACATGGTCAGGAAGAAAGGGTGACTATGGGGGACTTAAGGTGTTTGGATCTTTGGCTTATGCTCATGTTAGCCAAGGGAAGTTGGAGCCTAGGGCTTGTAAATGTGTCTTTCTAGGATACCCTGAGGGTGTTAAAGGGTATAAATTATGGAGTCTAGAAGGGGACAGGCCTAAGGTGATAGTGAGCAGGGATGTTGTTTTTCAAGAGAATGTTATGTACAAAGACATTCTAGAAAAGGGAAGTCAAAGATTGAAGATCAGAGTGGGGTTCAGATTGAGGTGGAGCAGCAGGGTGTGAGTGATCAAGATATGGATCAAGGTACCTCTGGTAGCCAAGGGGATGGTTTGGATGATTATCAGTTGGCTAGGGATAGACAGAGGAGACAAGTGGTGCCTCCACTCAGATATAGAGAGGGGATGGATTTGTCTGCATTAGCTTTTGTTGTTGCTGAAGAAGAAAGCATCTATGAACCATTGTCATACTCTGAGGCAATTTCTGTGAAAGAAAGTGATAAATGGTGTAAGGCCATGGAGGAAGAGATGGAATCTCTGTATAAAAATGACACATGGGAGCTGGTTGATAAACCTGAGGGTCACAAGCCTGTTTCATGTAAATGGCTATTCAAACTGAAAGATGGGATTTCTGAGCATGAACCTCCTAGGTACAAGGCTAGGCTAGTAGCTAAGGGGTTTACACAGAAGCCAGGTGTGGATTATAATGAAATATTCTCACCTGTGGTGAAACATTCATCTATCAGGGTTATGATGTCATTGACTGCTTCTATGGATATGGAGCTACATCAGCTGGATGTAAAGACTGCATTTTTGCATGGGAAGCTGGATGAGACTATCTATATGAAGCAGCCAGAGGGGTTTGAGGTGAAGGGGCAGGAAGAGAAGTTATGTCTCTTGAAGAAGTCTTTGTATGGGCTGAAGCAATCCCCTAGACAGTGGTATAAAAGATTTGATGAACACATGGTGACTAATGGGTTTAACAAGAGCAGCTATGATAGTTGTGTGTATTTTAAAGAATACAGTGAGAACAAATTTGTGTATTTATTGTTGTATGTTGATGACATGTTGGTGGCTTGTTCAGACTTGGAGGAAGTTGAAGCTACTAAGAGAATGTTGATGTCAGAGTTTGAGATGAAAGATCTAGGTGAAGCAAAGAAGATATTGGGCATGGAAATTACAAGGGACAGAGAGAAAAGGGTGTTGAGACTGTCTCAAAAGTCTTACTTGGAGAAGGTGCTAAGTAACTATAGGATGGGTGATGTGAAGCCAGTGACTGTTCCTATAGGTGCTCATATTAAACTGTCAAGTTCTGATTGTCCTAAGTCAGATGAAAAAGTTGAAAATATGGAGAAAGTACCTTATGCCAATGTTGTTGGGAGCTTGATGTACTTGATGGTTTGTACAAGGCCGGATATTGGTTATGCTGTGAGTTTAGTCAGCAGATATTTGTCAAAATCGGGGAAAGCTCATTGGGTTGCTGTTAAATGGATCTTGAGATATCTCAGGGGTACTAAGCACTATGGTTTAGTGTTTGGGCATCATAAACATGAGAAGGTTGACAGGATTGTTGGTTATGTGGATTCAGATTTTGCCAAGGACCTGGATAGAGGTAGATCTATTACAGGGTATGCATTTCAAGTGTTGGGTAACTTGGTGAGTTGGAAAGCTCAGTTGCAGCAAGTGGTGGCATAATCTATAACAGAGGCTGAGTATATAGCTTTGACTGAGGGAGTCAAGGAAGCTATGTGGCTGCATGGTTTTGTTTCTGAATTGGGAATCAAAGTGGCAGGCTCAGTGGTATTCTGTGATAACCAGGGTGCAGTTCAGTTGTCAAAGAACAGCATGTTTTATGAGAGAACAAAGCACATTAATGTGAAGTTACACTTCATAAGGGATGTGGTGAATGTTGGGCAGGTGAAAGTGGAAGGTGTGTCTACTTTGGAGAATCCAGCGGATGTGTTTACAAAGTCTCTACCTGGTGGAAAGTTCAAGTTTTGCTTGGATGCATTGGGAGTTGGTTAAAATCTTGTATTGGATTTTAAGGTGGAGATTGTGAAGTATAAAACCCAATACAAGTGAACTTCCGAAGGTTAAGTCTTCTTCTTCCGAAGCTTAACATATTCTTCCGAAGCTAAGTTGATATCTTTCGAAGGTTATGTTTGCTTCGGAAGGGTATTGTTGTGTACTTTGGATTTCTTCCGAAGTATACATATGTTTAGTAGGAAATCTTCCGAAGGGTTACTTCCGTTCGGAAGATATAGTGTAGGGTCCTTTATGTAAATTCTCAGTATAAGTTGAGAGTTAGTTAGTGTTAGTTACTTGCTATAAATAAGGCCCTAATGTAATCGGTGAGGGGATCCGAGATCCGAAATCTTTCAATCACTAATAATCATTTGAAGTTTCTTGTTCACGTTTATTCTTTCTAAGATCATATTTGTATTGATCGTTATTCCGCGTTCATATTCTCAATCGATTTTACAACAGCTATCATATGATTGAAGAATTTGTCTTATTTGCCGCTAAGACACTATTAAGAAATCCATACTTTTCATAAAATCTAAAAATACCTTTGATATTCATTAGTTAAGGTATATGTATTTTTTATTATTAGAAGACTATATTAGCTTATCACATACATCTTAAGAATTACAAACCCTTTGATTTATTTTTTGTGTTGATTACTAACTTCCCCTCAACAGCCGGAAGGAAAACAAGTGGAATTCATAGTACAAAAATATAATATTCGTTTAAGATGTATAACTAGAAAACAAGAAAGAATAGAAGATATATTACTTTTTTGAATGGATCACCTTCTTATATATACTATAAAACTTAGTTGGTTTTTTATTTTATTTTTAATATTTTGTTACATGTTCTTTGTGATTATAAACTTCCTTTCCCCATTTGTTTTTACAAATGCCTTGTAATCCATGTGGTAAGGCTGCTTAGTGATTACCTTGAGTTCGTAAACAAGTTCTAAATCAATTGGTTTGGAGGAGACATCACATGAATTTTCAAAGTGTAGGTTATGGGTTCAAGTCTCACTTGATACAATATGTTTTAAGCGGGCTAGGGATTTTACCACAGTGGGTCTTTGGCGGTAGGTTACCCCTAGAATGATGGTCGGGTCGGGTCATCAGTGTTGCTTGTGTTCGCGGGGGCGGATGGTCTTTCGCCATTGGGTTTACTCGGTTGATTGATCTTATAACATTTGTTGTCCATTACAAAAAAAATTACCATGAGGCCAACGGTTCAGATTCCTACGTATACCAATTTTTATTTTTATTTTTTGTTTATTTCTTTGTAGCTCTTACATGATCATTTAGATGAAATTTACTAAACACCTATTAGTTTATTAAATACAGATGTGTGTATAGCCGATTGAGTTAGTGTGTATGTGTTATTGAGTCGGTTGATGATGCAGGTTCGAACCTCTGACATACACTAGTTTTTTCCCTTTTGACTTCTTAATCTTTTTTCTATCAAAGTACATTTTTATAATACTTATACCATAAAGTATTTTCCCGAAAACTACATTTTTAAAATTCTTATACCGTAACGTACAACATAGTTATGTTTCTGTTGTAAAATCGATTGAGAATATGAACGCGAAATAACAATCAATACAAAGATGATGCCAGAAAGAATAAACGTGAACAAGAACTTTCAAATGATTATTATTATTAAAGATTTCGGATCTCTCTACCGATTATATTAAGTTCTTATTTATAGCAGGAAACTAACTATAACTAACTCTCAACACATATTGAGAATTTACATAAAAGACCCTACACTATATCTTCCGAACGGAAGTAACCCTTCGGAAGATTCCCTACTAAACAGATGTATACTTCGGAAGAAATCCAAAATACACAACAACATCCTTCCGAAGCAAACATAACCTTCGGAAGATATCACCTAAGCTTCGGAAGAATCATGATAAGCTTCGGAGGAAGACTTAATCTTCGGAAGTTCACTTGTTTTGGCTTTTAATACTTCACAGTTTCCATCTACATTTCAGTTTGCAAAATTAATATTCCGTTACAACTTCATATGTTTTTTTAATCGTATTGGCACGCTGTAAAGTGCGTGTTTTAACGTATTGTACCGTCATAACATGCAGGTAACTTTGCTCGTTAGTGTCTTAAATGTTAAAGTATCTCCACACATTTATAGTCAACATGAATTTCTTTTAATTAATATAAATAAATCTTTTAATTTACATGTTAAAATTTGACTTGGAATCAATGGTGTGGTTTTGAAATTGTATGGTGATGTCTTATATGTTTTATAAAGATATTTAAAAAAAAGATATAAAGAAATGAAATCTCATTTTGCCGTTAAAAAAGATATAAAGAAATCTCAACAAACAGGGAACTAGTATAATCAATATAACTAGTAGGTACGATCAATAAATTAAAAATTATACACCATGATATAACATAGTATTTTGTTTTTAAAATTACATTTAGTTTTTCTTTCAATTATCATTATTTACACATGTATAACGAAACAAGTTTTCTAAACTGTTAATCTAAGACATAACATCTCACCCTTACAATTACATAAGTTTGCACACCATGTGTTCAGCATCTCATGATTTGTTAACAAACATATGATAGTCTATTTAAAGTATTGGCGGAGAGTAGCGACGAAATATAGCATTAATTAAATCTAAAGCCCGTTTCACTATGCATCTTCTTTTTATAAGACATCTAACTTACACACCCACTAAATTCTACTTCTAAATCTAGACATTTGCTTATTTTAAGACTCGAACCCTCAACTCTTGAGGAGGGACACTTTTTTAAACTTTACCTCTATCATAGGGGATCGAAAGACTGCTACCAGTGAACCCCCGACTCTAAAAGCTTTTTCATGAACATATAGCAATCTATATTGTATAAAATAATATATCATACAATGAAGCTAATGGAATCAAAGTATAGGCTTAAGTGTAGGAACAAGCTAAGACAAACAAAATCGTAGAAGGCAAAGCTAAACTTAGATAAACAAAAGTACAGAAACACGCTAAAGCTTTAAGCTGGACCTATAAACTCCCCTGAAAGTCTATAACTTTAATCCGATGTCTCCAAAAACTCGTATCTTGAATCATGTTTTAAGAAATATGCAAAACTAACAAATATTGCCTAATATGCTCATCCCAGGTATAAACAACATAATTGAACAATATCCTCTAATTATGAACATGCTTATTATAAACACCTACTTATAGATTATCTCTAATTACTACCTTTGTTTTCTCTTTATGTATGTCATTATAGGTTGGTCTAATTGCTTGGCGACTAGAGTTGTCAATAGCACAGTAATGCATAAGGCACTTGGTGAATTATTCTTTCATTTTCTATCAACTTTTACAGACCATTCATATCACACTAAAAACACTTATATGAAATGGATAAACCAAGTATATTCTTTTCTTCAAGGATAAAGAAAGCGAAAACATCATATTTAATTAGAAAAAAAACTTTAAACGTACAAAATAAAAGATAACTTTTTCAATATAACAACCTACTTGCCCCTTTGTCGGTTCTAGTAATTATATTTTTCTTACGTTAACTAAGGAGCTAAATTTCAAGCTTGTAAAACGTGTTGTGTTGAACTCGATCAATACAAGCATGTGTTCAACTCAACGAAATAATCAATACTTCATTTTCACAAAGCCTAATCGAAATTGATAACCTAAATTGTCATGTGTTCACATTTTTAATAGAAATTGTGATGCACTATAATGATAGACAATACCAAGCAGGACACAAGTTCCAAGAGTATTTATCTATACGCCTGTGTTCGATGAAATACTTAAATTGTTCACTATTCATATTGTTAGTGATACATATTAGATATAATTTATTATATAAAATATATTAGCTAGAATTAATTACATAGATAATATACAGAAGATAGAAGTAGAGGTAGAATTAATCTAACGTTTTATATTTTATATTTTTTATATTTGTTAATATGTTTCATTCTTTTTTGTAATTCCCAACTAGGAGGTATGATTAGACTAATTATTTTTTTGTACTTATCCTCAACAATAATACATAACATCTTATAGAGTTCTCATTACTTTTATATGATATCAGAGCTTTAATATTTTTTTTTTTTCTCGGGTGTGATTAGAAGAACAGAACGAGAATGAATAGCACATAGAAAAATCAAGACCAGGCTCTCTAATGGAATATTTAGCCGTTCCATTCCGAATTGACCGAATTGGTATGGAAGTTGTAACATGGATAAACCACGAAAAACATGAGTTATTTGAATAACCCTTCTTATTTACCTATCTCCACGTAATGCCTTTGTCACTAGATATTGGGTGATGTTGGCTCTCTTTAAACTTAAAATGGAAACATTTGTTGAGTTTATTTCTCTTATCTATTTGTATGATCATGTGGGTCGTCTTTATTGGAGGTCTTTATTCCACGTTCTTTTAACTTCTAGATATGAGAGTCATTTATATGTCTACCACTACAGAAGTAGCTTGTAACTGAGATATTAGGTATAGAGGATGAATTACTAACAATAATGTAAATTGTAATCCATGTTGTGCTCTTAGAGGTGCTTCTGAAAGGCATATAGTACTTTAATGAACTATACTATAACCTACGTGCTTAATATCTTGATATATATATATATATATATATATATATATATATATATATATATATATATATATATATATATATATATATATATATATATATATATATATACATATACATATATATATATATACATATATATATATATACATATATATAGATATATACATATATATATATACATATATATAGATATATATATACATATATATAGATATATATATATATATAGATATATATACATACATATATATAGATATATATATGTATGTATATATATATATGTATATATATATATATATATATATATATATATATATATATATATATATATATATATATATATATATATATATATATATATATATATAGGGTAAGGTTCAAATGAGAACCCTGTGTTATTGCGAGAACTTGCGAGAACCCGTCAAAATCAATATAAATCATAAATTTTTTTATTGCAATAACATTATTATACATATACAAGATTATGATATTTTATGTATATGTGTGAATTCATAAGTGTAAATAAGTTTACATCGGTGTAAGTTTTACTTGCAACTTTAAATATATGTGTTTTTTTGCAAAACTTACACCAATGTAAACAATTTCACACTTATAATTTAATATAAGTAATTTGTGTGTGTATTTTATATTTATATATAAAAATCAACAATAATTCATACATCCAACACCTAAATTCATCATCCGACAAGTCCGTTATACCCATTAAAATAAAAAAAGATTAAAAAAAGAATAAAAATGGAAAATTCAGTCCGAACCGGTTCTCGGTTCAACCGTCGACCGGTTCGAACTGGCTGGTTTTTGAAGACGAAAAGAATCTGGATCGGATTGGTGCCCCAACCTAATCCCGGTCGGGCTGGCCGATCCGATCCTGTCGTGAAAACAATGATTAAATATGATTTATTAAGAAAACATTTTTGAAGCCAATCTATTTACATATGGACCAACCTAGGTGAGAGGATATGTGAAAATACGTGGACATGCTATAAAGTAATCATATGATTGATACTTATTTTGTTTTATTAATATAGTTTAAAACATTTTTAATTATATTTCAATATTTGAATTTTGATCAAAAGTTTTGAAATAAAATCTTTTAAAGACTCATATGTGATACATGAGCATCGGTTGACTTATTTTATATTATTTGTTGAATGACTTTTGAATTTATGTTTATGACTTAAAAACCAAGTTTGAATACTTTGAGGATGTATTCAGATTGAATGAATTATTCTTCTCTCAAACTTTTGAGGTTTAAAGCTTTATAATCCTTTAGTATTCTGGCAATTTGATTGTTGTTATTATTAAGATTTTAGGCTGTTAAAAAACTTAAAAAAGTTATAAATCTAACTTCATAGTTTCATAAAGCATGAAACGGCCCAATAACTCTATCATCAGCGAAACTGTTTGAATTTATAAGCCCAAATCATAGTAGGCCCACCCCGAAAACTTACTCGGTTTTTTATACCTACAATTACCCACGAATTCAAAAACCTATTTATGGCTAGCAATCCCCGACTTGTTTATGACTTTATGACACAACTAAACTTGTTTACTAAAAAATATATTTTTTAGTATTTTTTTTACATTTTAAAAAATAATTATAATCAGAAGGCTAGACTTTATTATTTCACATTCTTGGTTCATTAAAAACATATAAAAACATTACAGGCATAATATATAACTAGTTAAACAAGTCTTTTGCATGTTTGATACGTGAGTTCTACGTGTCATCTCTAACCTGTTTATAAGAACTGTTTTGTCAGCCCTACTTTCAACGCATTATATTCAACCCTTTTCTCAATATGCACCGATTCTGATCATGTCTTACTCTTGATATAGTTATTTGCTGCCAAATTGAAGCCTAATTGAGATTTAGCACCCTAAAATAGAGGTGTGCAAGAAAACCAATTCGAAAAAAAACAGTCAAAAAAACAGGAACTGTTTTAAATAAAATAGGTTTGAGCCAAACCGGTTTCCAGTATCGATCCGAACCACTGATTGTATACCGGTTTAGTAGCCCCACACTCCAAACCGATTTTAAAACCGGTTCAAAATAAAAACCGATTAAACTGGTAAGAAAACGGCTACAAAATCGGTCCAATTGGTTTGTGAGGTTCAAGTGTTCAATAAGCAAACCGGTTTGTAACCCGAACCGATTTAAAAAATAACTATTTTAACAAATGACAAAAGAACCAGTTTAGTTTAAAACCTGAACCTGTTTGAAAAAAAAAACTGATTTGTACACCTCTACCCTAAAAGGTGGATTGCATTTGTTCTTGAGATATTAGGGTCTAGGACTATAAACGAACCGAATAAACATGAACAGGCCTTGTTCGTGTTTGTTCATTAACTGTTGATGGTATATAGATTTATTATTTTGCTATTGTTATTAATTGTTTTGCTGTAATAATCAGGGGGATAACGGAAGTAAGAGAATTCATTATTTGATCATATTACAAAAATCTCGAATTTCGATATGATTTGAAAAGTCGATTTGAAATCTCAATTTTGAATTTGATTCAAAGTTCGAATTAATGGTTTTCGATTCAAAATAGAAATATATATATATAATACTAGCTTATTAGCCCGTGTATTACACGGGTTAAAAGTTATAAATATATAATTGAAATATGTAAACAAACATATTTAAACTATATCACTTTTATTTTAAATCAATCATATAAAAATAAGTATTTGTGATCATAAGGTTTAAAGAGTTAAATATTCAAAATTTCTAGAATGGTTGGTGGTGATTGAGATAGTTAAAAAAATAAAAACCTCACACTTGTCGTTCAAAAAAGTTAAAATAAAATAAAAACTTCACTTAAGAGATGTAACATGATTTGTGGAAAGTTTGTTAAAACAAGTTTAGGCGGGAAAGTTTTTGTGAGGTGAATTTCATAATGACATGTATCACCATATGTAATCATTTAATTAAATATTAAAAACAATCTAATAATTTTTGAATGTTTGGGTAAATTGAAAAATATTTATTTGGATATTCTTTTTTCCTAGTGAGGTGCAAAAGTGCCTAATGCCCCTCACAAGATGTGCACGTGATGGCTACTTAACAGGTTAGTAAACAACGTTAACAAAATTGAATGATCATTGCAAGTTATTTAAATGTCATGGACGCACAAGAAAAAAAACTTTTGGATGAAATGACAAAATGTAACAAACCTCAGGTACGAAAACGATAGTTTACTCTTTATATTAAAAATGAAAGTTTATATGTTTCTTCAATTTTTTCATTTAATATTTAAATTGATATGAAACAACTTATATAAATCCGAATAGTTATTTATCCACGTATACAAACAACCGCTAAACAATTTGAAGTGTTAGATACATAAATACTACCTATGCTTATCAATTTATTTAATACTATTCCGTAGTACTTTATCCATAATTAGGTATTTTTGTTTTTATATCTCTTACAATTTTTAAATCCATAAAATTTATAAATATATGATCTTTTATTTCTAACTCCTATTCTTCCTTTATAAATGATGTCAATCATGAAACGGTCCGCCAAATTCATCTCATTGTAACAACAACCCAATTTCGTAATTCAAATATCCAAGTACACTATATATATAGACACCCACAAAGTGAAGATGTTAGATTTCTATCCATTCATAAATTTGCACATTTGGATTATATTCTGCATTACGTGCTTTAATTACAATTACTTTTGGGTTTAGCGTTGCAAATCTTACATGTTACTCAGCCTTGATAATATTAAACGCTGCAGCAAACGATTGTGTCTAGTGTGAATAATGATTGCAATCTAGACCTAAAGGCGATTGCAGACCAAGCATGTAATACAGAATATAACCTGAAGGTGTAAATTTGGCAATAATACACAAAAATTCTCTTTTATAAACCGTTAATATGTTTATTATTGACTATTGATGGTATATCAATTTATTATCTTGTTATTGTTATTAATTGTTTTGCTGCAATAATCAAGAGGATAAGAGAAGTAAGAGAATTCATTATATGATCATATTAAAAAAATCTCGAAATTCGATATGATTTGAAAAGTAAATCTGAAATCTTAACTTTGAATTTGATTAAAAGTTCGAGTTTATGGTTTTAGATTCAAAATAGAAATATATATATATATATATACACATATATATACATATATATATATGTACATATGTATATACACACACACACACACATATATATATATATATATATATATATATATATATATATATATATATATATATGTATATATGTATATATATATATATATATATATATATATATATATATATATATATATATATATATATATATATATATGTGTGTGTGTGTGTGTGTGTGTGTGTGTGTGTAATACTAGGTTATTAGCCCGTGTATTACACGGGTTAAAATTTATAAATATATAATTCAAATATGTAAACAAAAATATTTAAACTATCACGCTTTTAATGTAAATCGAATATATAAAAATAAGGATTGGTGATCATAAGGTTTAAGGGTTAAATAAGGTTTGAAATGATTGATATCGTAGATTCAAAATCCCTAGAATATTTGGTGGTGATTGAGGTTGTTAAAAAAAATAAAAACTCTAGACTTGTCGTTCAAAAAAAGTTAGAATAAAATAAAAACTTCATGGAAGAAATGTAGCATGATTTGTGAAAAATTTATTAAAAGAAGTTTAGGCGGAAAAGTTTTTGGGAGATGAAATCTCGTGATGACATGTGTCACCGTATGCAATCATTTATTTGAATATTAAAAGTATTATAATAATGTTTAAATGTTCGGGTAAATTGGACAATATTTATTTAGATTTTTTTCCTAGTAATGTAAAAAATTACCTAACGCCCCTCACATGATGTGCACGTGATGGCTACTTGACAGGATAATAAACAACGTTAACGAAAAAGGATGAAAATTATAAGTTTTTTAAAAGTCATGGACGCACAGGAGAAAAAAATTGTTTTTGGGTGAAAATGACAAAATACACCAAACCTCGGGTACGAAAATTGACGATTTACTCTTTATATTAAAAAAAATGAATGAGTGTATGTTTTTCCAATTTTTCCTTTAATATTTAAATTGATATGAAACAACTAATATAAATCCGAATAGTTATTTATCCACTTATAAATCAACTGATAAACAATTTGAAGTGTTATATACATTAATACTACCTGTGCTTATCAATTTAATGAATACTATTACGTAGTAATTTATCCACAATTGGGTGTTTTTCTTCTATGACTCTTTCAATTTTTAAATCCATAAAATTTATAAATATATGATCTATATTTCTAATTTCTATTCTTCCTTTATAAATGATGTCAATCATGAAACGGTCCGCCAAATTCAACTCATTGTATCATCAGCCCAATTTGGTAATTCAACTGTTCAAGTATACACTCTATATATAGACACCCACAAAGTGAAGATGTTAGATTTCCATAAATTTGCACCTTTGGATTATATTCTGCATTACGTGCTTGAATTGCAATTATTTTTTGGTTTGGCTTTGCGAATCTTACATGTTAATAAATAGAATTAAAAAACTCAGCCTTGATAAAAGAGAAGGCTGCAGCAAACGATTGTGTCTAGTGTGAATAATAATTGCAACCTAGACCTAAAGGCGATTGAAGAGAAAGCATGTAATACAGAATATAACCTGAAGTTGTAAATTCTACAATAGCATACAAAAATTCCATTTTATAAACCGCTAATATGTTTATTATTGACTGTTGATGGTATATAGATTTATTATTTAGATTTATTATTTCGTTATTGTTATTAATTGTTTTGCTGCAATAACCAATAGGATAAGCAAAGTAAGAGATTTCATTGTTTAATCATAATAAATAAATCTCGAAATTCGATATGATTTGAAAAGTTGATCTGGAATCTCAACTTTGAAATTGATTCAAAGTTCGAATTTATGGTTTTCAATTTAAATATATATATATATATATATATACATATATATATATATATATACATATATATATATATGTATATATATATATACATATATATATATATATACATAGAGTCAGAATCATTGCAGAACTATTTATTTTCAGAACCAAAAGAACCAATGATTTACGTAAATGTAAATTACAAATCATTGATTTACATAAATGTAAGTTACATTTATTGATATTTAGTTATTTTACATAGGGTATTGTTCATGTCTAATATACACATATGTAAAATAGTTTAAGTATCAACAGACTTAATTTACATTTATGTAAATCAATGGTTCTGCGGTTCTGAAAATAAAAGGTGGTTCTGTAATGATCCTAACCATATATATATATATATATATATATATATATATATATATATATATATATATATATATATATATATATATATATATATATATATATAGGGGAGGGATCAAATGAGAACTCCCTTTTTTGTGAGAACTCTAGGGACCAATGTGAACCACTAGTTTTCAATGGCAAAATTGTAATTAACAACAAAATAATCAAAAAAATCATAAAATAAAAATAATAAAAAAATAAAAAAAGTAAAAACACAGAAGTGTTTCTCTCGTTTCCCTCTACCATTAAAAAAATAAAAAAAAATTATAAAAAATAAAAAAAATCTCGTTTTTTTTACGAACGTCATTTTACACATATGTAATTTTTGGAAGTACACATGTGTAAAACAGAATTTACACATATGTAATGACTAATTTACACATGTGTAAATAACGGGTGGACGAATTTTTTTAAAAAAATATATCAATATGGTAGGCGTTGGAAAGATAAAAAATAATGAAATTAATGGTGAAATTTTTATGAAAAAATAATGTCATGAAAAAAAGTTATGAACGTTTTAAAAAAAAAGGTGGAAGTGGCATGTGACTTGCATGTGACTAAAATGTGTGGTTGATGTTGGTTCCTAGAGTTCTCACTAAAAAGGGTGGTTCTAAAGATAACCCTACCCTATATATATATATATATATATATATATATATATATATATATATATATATATATATATATATATATATATATATATATATATATATATATATATATATATATATATATATATATAATACTAGGTTATTAGCCTGTGTATTACGCGGGTTAAAAGTTATAAATATATAATTCAAATATTTGAACACAGATATTTAAACTATATCACTTTTATTTTAAATCGATTATTTAAAAACAAAGATTTGTGAGCACAAGGTTTAAAGGGTTAAATAAGGATTGAGATGATTGATATCATAGATTCAAAATCCGTAGAATGATTGGTAGTGATTGAGGTAGTTAGAAAAATAAAAACTTTACACTTGTCGTTCAAAAAAAGTTAAATTAAATAAAAACTTCACGTAAGAAATGTAGCATGATTTATGGAAAATTTGTTAAAAGAAGTTTAGGCGGGAAAAATGAGGTGAAATCTGGTGATGACATGTGCCACCATATGTAATCATTTATTTGAATTTTAAAAACAATCTAATACTGTTTGAATGTTCGGATAAATTGAACAATATTATTTATATTTTTTTTCCTGGTGAGGTGCTAAAAGTACCTAATGCCTCTCACATGATGTGCATGTGATGGCTATTTTACAGGTTAATAAACAACATTAACGAAAATGGATAAAAATTCTAAATTTGTTACAGGAGAAAAAAATTAATTTTGGATGAAAATGACAAATGCACCAAACCTGTGGTACGAAAATGATAATTTACTCTTTATATTAAAAAAATGAAAGTGTGTATTTTTGCCAATTTTTTCCTTTAATATTTAAATTGATATGAAACAACTAATATAAATCCGAATAGTTATTTATCCACTTTATAATTAACTGATAAACAATTTGAAGTGTTAGATATATAAATACTGCCTATGCTTATCAATTTAATTAATACTATTCCATAGTAGTTTATCCACAATTAGGTGTTTTTGTTTTTATGACTCTTACAAACTTTAAATCCATAAAATTTATAAATATATGATCTTTTATTTCTAACTCTTATTCTTCCTTTATAAATGATGTCAATCATGAAACGATCCGCCAAATTCATCCATTGTATCATCAGCCCAGTTTTGTAATTCAACTATCCAAGTATACACTCTATATATAGACATACACAAAGTGAAAATGTTAGATTTCTATCCAATCATAAATTTGTAACTTTGGATTATATTCTGCATTACAAGCTTGAATTGTAATTATTTTTTGGTTTAGCTTTGCGAATCTTACATGTCATTAAATAGAATAAAAAATCTCAGCCTTGATAAAATTAAACGCTGCAGCAAATGATTGTGTCTAGTGTGAATAATGATTGCAAGCTAGACTTTAAAGGCGATTTCAGAGCAAGCATGTAATACAGAAGATAACCTGAAGGTGTAAATTCTGCAATAACACACAAAAATTCCCTTTTATAAACCGCTATTATGTTTATTTTTGACTGTTGACGGTATATTGATTTATTATGTTATTGTTATTAATTGTTTTGCTGCAATAATCAGGAGGATAAGAGAAGTAAGAGAATTCAGTGTTTGATCATATTAAAAAAATCTCGAAAGTCGATATGATTTGAAAAGTCGATATGAAATCTCAACTTTGAATTTGATTCAAAGTTCGAATTAATGGGTTTCGATTCAAATATATATATATATATATATATATATATATATATATATATATATATATATATATATATATATATATATATATATATATATATATATATATATATATATATATATATATATATATATATATGGTAGGGTTATCTTGAGAACCATCCTTTTTAGTGAGAACTCTAGGAACCAATATCAACCACACATTTAAGTCACATGCAAGTCACATGCCACTTCCACCTTTTTTTTAAAACGTTCATAACTTTTTTTCATGACATTATTTTTTCATAAAAATTTCACCATTAATTTCATTATTTTTTTATCTTTCCAACGCCTACCATATTGATATATTTTTTTAAAAAAAATCGTCCACCAGTTATTTACACATGTGTCAATTAGTCATTACATATGTGTAAATTCTGTTTTACACATGTGTAATTCCAAGAATTACATATGTGTAAAATGACGTTCGTAAAAAAAACGAGATTTTTTTTTATTTTTTATAATTTTTTTTATTTTTTTTAATGGTAGAGGGAAACGAGAGAAACACTTCTGTGTTTTTACTTTTTTTATTTTTTTATTATTTTTTATTTTATGATTTTTTTGATTATGTTGTTGTTAATTACAATTTTGCCATTGAAAATTAGTGGTTCACATTGGTTCCTAGAGTTCTCACAAAAAAAGGGAATTCTCATTTGATCCCTCCCCTATATATATATATATATATATATATAAATAATACTAGGTTATTAGTCCATGTATTACATGGGTTAAAAGTTATAAATATATAATTCAAATATGTAAATAAAAATATTTAAATTATATCGCTTTTATTTTAAATCGATTATATAAAAATAAGAATTTATGATCATAAGGTTTAAAAGGTTAAATATGGTTAAATATTTTGTCTTTTCTGTAATTTATTGTGTTTTTTCGTTTGTTATTGTGTTTTTCTAAATATCATTATGTTTTTATACCGATGAATTTTGAAAATCAATTTGATTAAACAACGTTGTTGTGTATTATTAGTTTGCAAACATAATAAGAAAATTAACAACTAATTAAATACATTAAAAACAATCATGAAAAATCTTGATTTTGTGATGTATATACTTGAGTTATTAATCTTGTTAAGTGTCTTGCTGTTTACTCATGGTATTTTTGTCTATTTTTATGTTGTTTACCTCCCATAAAAACGTTAAGTTTAAATGTTTTCAAATACAAGGTAGTCGTGTTTTTTTGTTACAAAAAAGTTGTTAAAACTGTTTTGCTATTATAAATAAGTTATTATAATAAAGTACTGTATGCAATTGAACCTGCATCGTGTGACGTGGTCCAATCATAACCGTTTACTATTATATATATACATATATATGTATTAGGAATTAATAAAACATATAATCAAAAGTTTTCAGAGTTTAATTAATGAAAGAAAAGAAAAGAAACAAATAAAATAAATAAAAAGTTGTGTTTTAAAGTTTTCTTTAATGAAAAAATGTCACAAAATAGTAACCAAATTTTAAAAATTTTATAATTTAGTCACTTACGTATATTTTTCACAAATTGGACCACTAAACGGTCAAATCGGGTCATCATTAATTTTTTTATATGAAGAAAGTAACGGTGGGGAAGATGTTGGGGTCAGAATTTTCAATATATAAAATTATATTAAAAATAAAAAAAACATGTTAATTATGAAAAAAATAAAAAAATACCTAAAATTTACTTATCAACATCAAAAGAAATAAAAAAAATACTTTCTAATTGAAATCAGAAATATAAAATGTTAAAAAACATATTAAGACTTTTAATTGATATAAAATATAAAAATTAAGTGACTAAATTGGAACACTATTAAAACTTGAGTTACTTAACTAAACATTTTTAAAGATGATTAATATTTTATAAAGTTACCTCTTTTTTAGTGAAAGAAAATGGAAGAAAAATATAAAAGTTTCGTAATGTTCATCTCAGCCCAAGTTTCGTAATTCAAATATTTAAATCATATGTAAATAAATAAGAAAGATAAGCACTTTATTAGTTCACATTAAATCCTCAAAATGGTATTTTGGGAACTTCAAAAATAATATCCACCTACGTCGTCTTCACAACCTCCACAATCATAAATTCCATAGTATAAATCTAGTTGGAGAAAGAGTCCTTCAATTCTATACCATAGTATTTGATTTACTTTTATAGTTTTATGGATACTTTTAATTGTAGATAGTCAAGATTTATGTGTATCATTTCTGCTTCATGATCAATCACAATGTTTGATTTGTTTCCCTTATATTATCATATTATTTTAGGGATTTATGTGACCTCTTGTATCACTTGAATATTTCTTTTTTATATTCACAGTTTTATGTATTTACAGTAATTTTGAAGCCTTTAAATTGTTATTTTTGGTTTTTACCGTTTTTGGAATCACACAATGCTGACACTAAAACTAGGCAAAATGAAATATCAATACCGGTACCATTTTTGTTTGGTCAATACAGGTTTGATACGGTACCAGTATTGGTATTCGGTATGAAACGCTAATCCTCACTTTACATGATATGATTTGACTTGATCAACAAGTAGTTTAACATTTTTCTTCTTGAAAACCCATTTAATACTCATATTAATTATTGATCAAGAATTTTTTTATCTACATATTCTGTAAACTAACAATCATGTGTTATAGATAATACATGCATGATCATATACTTATAACTTATGAAAGTATTAAAACTAAAACTTCTCAAACTAAGAAAGAGTTAACTATAAATTATACTGAGTAGAAACTAAAAGGGTTCAACTATATTTATTTTTTTATTGTCATATTCTTTTATAGGGTTTCTTGATTATCTTAATGAGTTTACAACATTCTTGAAGTGGCTTACCGAAGTCAAAAGGTATTTACAGAATCCTTAATTGTTAAAGATATGGTTTTTAATATTATTAATTTATTATTATTTTTATTTAAAACTTTGCTGCTTTAATCATGAGATGTGAGAACCTAAAATATTTGTCTTAGTTTTATTCATTCTGGAAAATGATAAGTCGATTTTTTACCCATGGTCTATGTTTTAATAATAGTATAGGGCTTATTTTACATTTTATCTCAGAGTACTCGTAGAACATATTATACCTAGGTAAAACACCGATTTACCATATTTTCGGAAGTGAAAATTAAGACCGTTGTTTTAGGTACTCTAATCCTCATGATCACAGCAGCAAATCATTAAATTTTAAATAATAATAAAATTAGAGTTTTATATGTAAAGGTTATTTTAATTTTGTTTTTCTCCTCAATATTATTTAATACAGTTTAGAAGCTTATCTAATTTTGCTTTATTACTTTTAACCTTTTTAGATCAACAATAGTTATAAACATTTATATAATTAGTATGTTGTCTTTCTCATCCCTATCTTATATCTTAAGATTAGAGTGTTCAATACTCGAATCGGATTCGAAAAACTCGAAATTCGATTCGAGTAAAAAATCATCCATTCAAAATTCGATTTGTAATTTCAAATTCGAATTCGGTTTGATTCGAAAGTCTAATTATCAAATTCGAATCGAATTGCGAATTTGTGATTTTCGATTCGAAATTGGAATTAGAAATACACACATGCACACTTATTATTAATCTATAATTACGTTGCAATGAACAATGAATAAAACTTATTATCTTTCTCCATCTTTCGCTATCTTAGCGTTAAATCACCACTCTCCATCTTTCACTTTATCTTAGAACCTATGTTAACAACATAATGTTATACTAATATTTTTTTTCTCAATTAATATTTCATTATTAAAAAGTTAAAAATTTTAATTGACAAATGAAGGATCGGTATAGCATTAATCTATTAATTCTCAATTTATTATTTTGTTTTTTAATACCAATAAGATTTATTAATTCAAAAATTATTACTTACAAAGTAAAATTTTAAATATACATACCTGTATTCTATATAGTAAATGAAAAAAGTTACATACTGTAAGCTAATATATAAATTTAATTTGCCCCATAAGTAAAAGTTAATATAAAATTAAACATAATTTTAAATACGTGTCAATTTTATAAGTACACATACTCTTGTGATCTAAATTCTAGTGGCACTGGTGATTGTCTCTCACTCCCATGTGAATGTGATGCGTATATAAGTACATATACTTTTGAACCGTTCAAAAATAAGTTCATTTAAATTCGTTCATTTAGTTAATAAACGAACATATACAATAAATTTCGATAATTTACTTAAACAAACAAATATGAACAGAGGTCGCGTTCATTCATTTGTATCCACAAATTTTTAGTAATATATTTGTTTACATTCGTTAATATTTGTTTACTTTTGATTATGTTTGTTTGTTTATATTTGTTCAAGTTCATTTATTACATAAATAATTTATATATTTTATAATTTTTGTATTTAATTAATCTACCTAATTTTATATATTTTAGAATTTTTATTTTTCTAATCAACCTACGTCTATACTTTATAATTGTTTATATGCCATTTAGTAATATGTTTGTTCATATTCATGTATATGATCATTATGTCAAGCAGTTAACTTTTAAATAATGTATGGTCGTTTATGTTGGTAAATTGTTCGGCTTTTGTTCGTAAACCGTTCGGTTATGTGACCTAGAATCGTTCACAAACAAGCTCAATTCCATGACAAAGGAAAATGAACAAGAATTTCTGTTTGGTAATCATTTGTGAACGTTCGTAAATCCTCTCAATTCTTAATGAATGAACATGAATAAGGCTTTGTTCGGTTCTGTTCGATTCCTTTACAGCTAAGGGTGTAAACAAGCCAAGTTGAGCCCGAGCTCGCTAAGGCTCGAGCTTGGCTCTTTTTAACTTTAGAAAGCTCGAGCTCGGATTTTTAGAAAAATTCAAGCTCGAGCTCATCTCATACTAGGTCTGTTTATCATTAAATTATAACTTTTTTTTGAATTACTTTTAATTATTTATAATCAGACTTTATTATATATAACATAATATATATATTCATTTAATTTTATCAGAGTTTGGTATAAAAATAATGTTATTATGTGAATATATATAATATGTTAAAAAATAATATAAACAAAAAACTCGTTTAGGTTCGCGAACCGGCTTGACCTGGATATCTAAAGCTCAAACTTGAGCTCGATATTTGAAGCGTGGGCTCGAACTTGTTTAGTAAACGAGCCATAATATGTGCTCAAGCTCCGGCTGAAGCTTGTTTAAGCTCAGTTTGATTTTAGGTTTTTTGAAGCCGATCCCAAGTAGTTTGTCAAATAGTCTGACTCGTTTACATCTTACTTGAAGGTTTTTCATAGTATGTAAGTCACTCTTTCTAGAAGTTCTCACACTTGGGTTTTCTTAAACTTCAAATAAACATAAACTCTTTGCAGCGGAACATAAATTTCAATATATATTTGATTTTCAAAGAATCAAAACATAAACTCACATCTATTGTGATCATATCTTACTCTTGAAACTGTATGAATTTATAAGCCCAAATTATAGTCGGCCCACCCCAAAAACTTACTGGGTTTTTATACCTACAATTACCCACGAATTTAAAAACCTATTATTCGAAATTTCATCACATTATATTCAACCCTTTTCTCGATATGCACCGATTGTGATCATATCTTACTCTTGATATAGTTATCTGCTGCCAAATTGAAGCCTAATTGAGATTTAGCACCCTAAACTAAAGGTGTGCAAGAAAACCATTTCGAAAAAAAACTGTCAAAAAACCGGACAGGTTTAAAATAAAATAGATTTGAGCCAAACCGGTTCCCAGTCCGATTCGAACGGCTGTTTGTATACCGGTTTGGCAGCCTCACACTCCAAACCTATTTTAAAACCGGGTTAGAAATAAAAACCGATTAAACTGCTAAAAAACCGGTTTCAAAATTGGTCCAAAATTGTTTGTGAGGTTCAAGTATTCAATGAGCCAAACCCTATTCGTAACCCAAACCGATTTAAAAAGAAACCTATTTGAACATATGTGTAAGGCTCCGTTCCGGGACGCTTACAGTTGGATCCTCATCGCACATAAAACATATATTTATATTTAATCATAAAGACACATCGCAGCGGAAACATTTAAACATGTCATTTCATCATAAAAGCTTTTGCAAAATAATACAATCGTTCATTTCAAAACATCAGTCGTTCGCATTACAATGCAAAAACATTAAACAAAAGAATGACATCCAAAAGAGCTGAGTAGCCGCCGCGTGCCATCCTCAGCAATCATTACCTACCAACTGAAAACACATAAAAGTCAGCGTTGCTAAGTGAGTTCTAGTTTTAAAATAAAACATACTTTTCTTTCATTAAAACCGTTCTTTACTTTCATGCGATCATACGTCATACGTACACATAGATAATATCATTATTATCTTCATCATTCATTCATTAACTTCCATTCGTTCATACGTTCTTACTTTCATTCGTTCGTTCATCATTACATATTTTCTTTCCATCAAAACCATGAACTTTACCCTTCAGTTTCCTGGTATTGGGCCTAAGCTTATCACAGACCTTCCATTACGGTGCATAGCACCTCTGGCCTCAGTACCTAAGATAAAGTTCAGGTGTACCATTGTCATGTGCTATGCCTTTCCGTGTCATGGTACTGGGCCTAAGCCTATCATAGACCTTTCATTACGGTGCACAACACCTCTGGCCACAGTATCTAAGGCAAGCAACAACGGTTCCATACAAATGGTCAATCACAAAGAAGGACCCCGATGTGCATCCTCCCGGGGTAGCGAACCCACACACCGTTGGGCTAACACCCTACAATGGGGCGTGTCCCGACATACAAGGCTTGTAAGACTTTCTTACATTCATCATTCATTAATGCATGCATTCATCATGTTCCTCTTTTCATTATTTTCCACCTTACGTTACATAATACTTTCATTTCATTCATTAACATTCATCGTAAAGCCAAGGGAAAATAATCATACAATAAAAGGAACATCATCATACACAATCATCATCAATATTACGGGCAACATCAAGCATACATAACATACATCATGCATAATCATGCAACATAATCACCATCCTGCCCAACATAACCTCTAACAGTCATCTTACTTGAACTTACAGGAACCTTCCACGTCAAATCTTACATCTGCACTTTCCCCCAAAAGTCAGTCAATAAACTACGTTCTCCTCGGGTACATAAGCCTTACTTGGGCGTATGGGCACCCTTCAGTCGCATAGCCTCCTAGGCCACTGAACATCATGCGAATGGACCAAGGCGGATGAACACCTATGCGAATGAACACCCATGCGAATGGACCTAATGCGGATGAACACCTATGCGAATGAACCAATGCGGATGGAATCTAGGCGTATGGATCTCAGTCGCATGACTCCCCATGCGAATGACCCTCAGTCGCACGACTCGCAACGTATGGGCTCCAGTCGCATGACTGGCATGCGTATGAACCTCAGTCTCCTTCCATTTGGCCGTATGGCCTCCAGTCGCACGCCATTCGGTCGCATAGCCCTAACTGATACAGAATGTAGTTCATCCCGAACCCAATCTGCCATTTTCGACCTCCAAGCTCTTCCAAACTCATTCTAAGCCCAAATCAAGCATCCTAAACCTTAGGAATGCATGCCACAACACCATTCAAGCACATACAAGCCTGGAAACAAACTCCAAACGCATCACACATAAACACATACACACATGTCAAACACACACATTTCAAAAACGGATTTTCACTATGTGTTCCAGCTCCAAATTAGTTGAAAACGGGTAAAAGAGAGGTCCTAGAACTCACACAAACCACATCGACGAGTAGAGCTTCGATTAGACCCGCTGTACTTTGATTTTACACGCTTGAATCCACCCGAACCAAGCTTTTCTCCCTTTTTCTCCCTTTTCTTCTCATCTCCTCTCTTCTTTGCTGAATTTTATGGGTGTGGGGGAGGGTGTGGGCTGCCCTCCCCTCTTATCCCCCATTCATCCAAACTTTCTCGCGTTTTGGCAAGTTTGATCTGCCGACTTTAGACTTTATTTCTTTTTCTTCTTTCGTCGGCTTCAAATAAAATATCGGGGTGTTACAAGTCCACCCCCTTACATAGGTTTTGTCCCCGAAACCTGTTATTCCTCGAACAAACGTGGGTAATGATGCCTCATTTCTTCTTCAGTCTCCCACGTTGACTCGAATCCCTTCCTATGCTTCCACTGTACACGCACAAGAGGAACCACTTTATTTCTCAGCCTCTTCTCTTTTCGATCGATGATTGCCACTGGTTGCTCCACATAATTGAGCCGTTCGTCTACTTTGATATCCTCCAGTGGAACAATCATATCTTCATCTCCCAACCACTTCCTTAGATGAGATACGTGGAATGTCGGATGAATTCCACTTAACTCATCTGGTAACTCCAATCTATAGGCTACCTCTCCTACTCGAGCAACGATTCGGAAAGGGCCTATGTACCTCGGGCTCAATTTGCCCCGCCTTAGGAAACGAATGATACCCTTCCAAGGTGAGACCTTCAACATAACCCGGTCACCAACCTGGAACTCAATCGGTCTGCATCTTTTATCAGCATACGACTTCTGTCTATCTTTGGCTGCCTTCATGAAGGCTTTGGTCTTTTCAAGCTTCTCAGTCGTAGCCTCGATCACCTCGACACTTCCTAATTCTTTCTGACCAATATCACCCCAACAGACGGGGGTTCTGCATTTTCTACCGTATAACATCTCATAAGGGGGCATACTAATGCTGGCATGATAACTGTTGTTGTATGAGAATTCAGCTAACGATAAGTGGTCATCCCAACTTCCCCCAAAATCAATAACACACGCCCGAAGCATGTCCTCCAATGTCTGAATGGTCCTCTCGGACTGACCATCAGTCTGGGGATGATAAGCCGTGCTAATATGTAACCTCGTCCCCATAGCGTCGTGGAATTTCTTCCAGAATTTGGATGTAGACCGGGTGTCGCGATCAGACACAATAGACACCGTCACACCATGACGAGTTACAATTTCCTTGATGAACAGATCAGCTAACCTCTCAGATGAATATGTCTCGCGGATCGGTAGGAAGTGAGCGCTCTTCGTCAAGCGGTCAACAATCACCCATATAGCATCATACCCTTTCAGAGTACGCGGCAGCTTCCTAATGAAATCCATGGTGATGTGCTCCCACTTCCATTCTGGTATATCCAAAGTTTGGATCTTCCTTTACGGGTCTTGATGCTCGGCCTTCACTTGTAAGCAAGTAAAGCACTTACTCACATACTCCACCACATCACGCTTCATACCCGGCCACCAATAATCTTTCTTCATGTCGTGGTATATCTTTGTGGCACCGAGATGAATAGAGTATCGAGTCTTTTGAGCTTCATCCATGATCTTCATATGTAGATCCCCATAACGAGGAATCCACATCCTCCCGGATCGAGTTCTAACACCAAGCGTGTTTTCACCCAATTTTACGACCAGACCTCTCATTCTCTTTGAGTTAAGATGATCTTCTTTCAATGGCTTATCTTGGAACTCCTTGACTTGCTTCATCACATCGGAGGTCATGATCATCTGATATGCTTTCACCCGAATCGGCTCGGGCCTCTCTTTTCGACTAAGGGCATCCGCCACCACATTGGCTTTGCCCGGATGGTAGTGGATCTCGCAATCATAATATTTTATAAGCTCCAACCATCGTCTTTGTCTCATGTTCAGGTCCTTCTGCTCAAAGAAGTACTTCAAGCTCTTGTGGTCAGAGAATATGGTGCACTTCGTTCCGTAAAGATAGTGCCTCCAAATATTTAGTGCAAAGACCACGGCTGCTAGCTCCAAGTCATGAGTAGGATAATTGACCTCATGAACCTTCAACTGTCGGGATGCATAGGCTATAACCTTCCCTCTCTGCATTAACACACACCCCAACCCCGTGTAGGAAGCATCAGAATAAACCACTAGATCTTCACTTCCATCGGGTAATGACAGAACAAGAGCTTGAGTCAACCTCGCCTTCAGTTCCTCGAACGCCTTCTCTTGAGCCTGACCCCATACAAACTTCACATCTTTCCGGGTCAACTTAGTTAGTGGAGAAGCGATCTTATAAAAGTCTTGGATGAATCTCCTGTAGTAGCCCGCCAAACCCAAGAAACTACGAATCTCGGATGACGTCTTTGGAGACTTCCATTGCATCACTGCCTCCACATTTGCCGGGTCCACCATAATCCCATCAGGATTCACCACATGACCCAAGAACTGAACTTCACGCAACCCGAAAGCTCACTTAGAGAACTTGGCGTACAACTTCTCTTTTCTCAGCGTCTCCAAAACCTCCCGAATGTGACCGGCGTGCTCGATCTCTCTCTTCAAATAAATCAGAATATCATCAGTAAACACAATCATTGACTTATCCAACATCGGCGGACACACACGGTTCATCAGATCCATAAAAGCAGCTGGCGCATTGGTCAAACCAAAAGACATGACAAGAAACTCGTAGTGACCATAACGCGTGCGGAAAGCTGTTTTAGGGATATCCTGCTCCTTCACCTTCAATTGATGGTAACCAGATCGAAGGTCTATCCTTGAAAACCAACTGACACCTTCAAGCTGATCGCACAAATCATCTATTCTCGGTAAGGGGAATCGGTTCTTCACCGTCAACTTGTTCAGCTCACGGTAGTCGATACACATCCCAATTACCGTCTTTCTTCTTCACAAACAGGACCTGAGCACCCCAAGGAGAGATACTCGGTCTAATGAACCCCTTATCAAGCAGCTCTTGCAACTGCTCCATCAATTCTTTCATCTCCGTCGGAGCCAACCGATACGGTGCCTTGGCAACAGGTTGGGCACCCGGTATCAGGTCAATCTGAAACTCGATCTCTCGGTCAGGTGGCACTCCCGGTAAGTCTTCCAGGACCACGTCTGGAAAGTCACGCACAACCGGTACATTCGACAGCTGTGGTGTTTTCGTATCCGCGTCTTTTACATAAGCCAAGTAGGCTCTACATCCACGCCTCATACACTTTCCCGCCACCGCCATTGAGATTACCTTCGGGATCGTCGTGACCTGATCCCCAAAAACAGTTACCGAACTCCCGTTAGGCGCTGTCAAACGAATCATCTTCTTGCGACACACAATGTTCGCATTGAAATCCGCCAACCAATCCATCCCAAAAACCAAATCGAAACCACCTAAGGTCATCACGAACGGTCTAACAGGAAACTTATGACCTTCTAGTTCCACATCACAGTCTGTTATCATCTCAGAAATCCGGGTAGACTTACCTATGGCAGTTTCTACATCAAAGGGCGCATCAACACGTCTACTACTAACAGGCAGCTTATCACAGAAAGTAGCAGAAATAAAACTTTTACTAGCATCAGAATCAAATAACGCAGAAGCTAAAGTTTGGTTCACTAGAAACGTACCGGACACAACATCAGGGTCCGTCCTAGCTTCCTCCTGTGTCATGGTGAATGCCCAAGCGCTCGCCCTCGGTCCTTCACTTCCCGCCTTCTTTACCCCGGAACCCTCAGCCTTCGGCTTCTTACAGTCCCTACTTATGTGGCCCTCCACGCCACAGTTAAAGCACTGGACCGTACGACAGTCCTTTGCTATATACCCCACCTTCCCACATTTAAAGCACACGTTCGACCCCAACCTGCACACCCCACTATGCTCTTTTCCACACCTACCACACTTCTTTAAACCCGCACCCGATGTGACCACACGGCGGTCGTCCACCCGTGCCTTCTTGTTACCCGTTAAGGCATCACCCCGACCAAACTACTTCTCATGCTAGTTCCGATCACCACCACCCTTCTTGCTACCTTCAGCCACCACCACCACGGCTCTCTTATCGTACAATCTCCCTGTCAAATCCAGTGCCGACCTAAACGTGCTCGGTTGGCAGCGATCATGTGCCGGCGAATGTTCGCTGGCAAACCCTGAATGTACCTCTTAATCTTCCGTGACAGAGGCGTCACCTGATCCAGCACCAAACGTGCCATTTCGTTGAACTTCGTGGTGTAATGCTGATGTGTCATGGTTCCCGCCTCCAGTTGCAGGAACTCTCTCTCAACTTTATCCATTTCAAGGTGAGGACAGAACTCCTCAATCACCAGCCTTTTCAACTCTGACCATCTCATTCTTCCGATAGCCCGACTACCCTTAGCTTGGACTATATTGTCCCACCAGCACAAAGCTGAGTCCACGAAAGAATGGGCAGCAAACTTTACTTTCTGATCCTCCCCGCACTCGCTGATATTTAGAACAACTTCCATTTCCCTCACCCACCGGTGAGCAGCAGCCGCAGTGCCGTTACCATCAAAAGTAGGGGGCTTGCATCGCTGAAACGTCCCATAGTTACAGCCTCGTGCCACCTCCGGCACAGGCTCTTCTTCTTCTTCCTCTTCCTCATTATCAAAGAAAATCATTTCAGGCTCCGGTTGCTCTCGTCCTCCCAAGGACCTGTTCCTCTCTTTCCTCTCTCCTTCCTTTACAGCCTTAATCACTTCGGTCACCACAGACGGTAGGATCTTCTGTATGACCTGATGCACTTCTTCCACGACCGCCTCTCTCATCGAGGCCCTCAGATTAGCATTCTCATCACCGCCCTCCGGATGAAGGGTCTCGGGTTCCTCATGAACCACTTCTTCGGCCCTAGGCCTTCCGCTTGTGACCCCTGGTTCAGCACCACGTCCACCACCACCTCCACCTCGAGAAGCTTTCGAAGATCTACCACCAGCCATTCTCTAAACACACTGAAAGATTCAAACACTAACACGGTCATTCGAGGAACAGCTCAGTTTATGTCAAGTATAGTAAGTCCCTAATTACAGTGGCCAGTTGTGATTAGCCACTTACTTTACTCTTCATACCCCAAGCATTACCTGTCCTGACTACATCAGTATCTAAATCTACCAGCAACACATAAACCATATAACATGCGCACGTAATACCGATTAACATTACAAAAATACCTGATGGCACGCAGCTACTAAGATTGGCATCCCATTCCCTTTCCGTCCCATTCTCAGTTTAAGTTAAGGTTTATTTTGAAAATTTACCCATTTCACTTAAACTTTGGCTTTGATACCAACTTGTAAGGCCCCGTTTCCGGGACGCTTACAGTTGGATTCTCATTGCACATAAATGATATAATTACATTTAACTTTCATAAAACATTGCAGAGGAAATATTAAACATCATTCTATTTCATCATAAAAACTTTTGCAACATAGTACATAGTTTTCCAATTACAAAATATTTGTTTCATAACATTACAAAAGCACTATAACATTGGATGCCATCCAAAATAAGGTGAGTAGCCGCCCCGTGCCATCCTCAGCAACATACCTGCCAACTGGAAACATATCAAAGTCAGCGTTGCTGAGTGAGTTCTAGTTTTAAATAAAACATACTTTACTTCCTTTATAAAACCATTCGTTAACTTCGTACGCGATCACGCAACATACATACATACAGATAATATAATTATTATATTCCATTACGTTCATTACATTATTCATTCATTAACTTCCATTTGTTCGTTGTCATTACATCATTTCCTTTCGTCAACACCATGAACTTTACCCTTCATGCTCATGATACTGGGCCTAAGCCTATCATAGACTTTCATTCACGGTGCCCAACACCTCTGGCCATAGTACCTAGGATAAGGTTCAGGATCATTACATCTGTTACATTCTTAATTCATTAATTATCGCACGGTACATTATCATTCGCTTCATTTGTTATAACATCTTTTCTTACGTTCGCTCATTTCATACATTTCGCACTTTTCGCACCAATCACACTAATCACACCTTCGCATCATCGTACCCGAAGTACATATCGCATGGATCGCACACATAAGGAAGCCAGAATTGCACGCTATCTCATGGGTTAGCCAAGATCGCACGATACATAAACCAAATGAGTTAGCCAAAATCGCACGCTACCCTTATGCTGTCCATCGCACATATCGCACAAATCGCACCATCGGAGTGGTCACCAAGACCGACTCCCCCTGTGTGTGTGAGAACTCTCGGGGTTTAGCCAGAATCGCACGCCATCTCATGGGTCAGCCAAGATCGCACGCTACATAAACCACATGAGGCAGCCAAAATCGCACGCTACATAGTACACAATAAATACCACATCGCACGTATCGGAGCAGTTACCAAAACTGAACTCCCTACTGTGTCTATGTCCCCTAATGAGTAAGCCAAGATCGCACGCTATAATACACACACAGTTGAGCTAACAACTCTCAATGAGTCGTGAACCTCCTTTCTTCTTTCGCAAGCCATCCTTACTCTCATTTGTTCGTTCATGCTTGTTTTCGTTCATTACGTTCCTCTTTTCATTATCTTCCACTTTACGTTACATAATACTTTCACTACATTCATTAACATACATCACACAACCACGGGAAGATAATCACACATAACAATAAGGAACATAATAACATATAACATCATCACACACGACAACGTCATTCATACATAACATACATCATGCACAATCACACGACATCAAACATCACACGAATCACGGGCATCGCATCACACATAACTATAAGGCATCACACATCAGCATGCATCACATCATAATCATCATCAGCTCATCATCATAAATCATTTTACATCATCCATGCCCATCACATCGTCTACAACCCCAAAGATCTGACCCTACGTCCACACTTCCCAAAAGTCAGACTCATTCGAGCGTATGGACCCTATTCAGTCGCATGGTCCCTCATGCGTATAAGAACATTCAGGCGAATGGACCTCCAATCGCATAGCCTCCAATCGCATGCTTCCCATGCGAATGAAGCTTAGTCGCATGACATCTGGGCGTATGGACCTCAGTCGCATGACCTTCATGCGAATGGCCCTCAGTCGCACACCTTTCGTGCGTATGAACCTCAATCGCACGACTCACAGGCGTATGGACTCCAGTCGCATGACCTTCAGTCGCATGACCCTCATTCGCATTTCATTAAGTCGCATAGCCCTCATTCGCATTTCCTCCAGTTGCATAGCCCTCATACGTATGACCCTCAGTCGTACTACTCATATACGAATGAACCTCAGTCGCACTCCTGTCGTGCGTATGCACCCAGTCGCATGCCATTCGGTCGCATGGCACC
This sequence comes from Flaveria ramosissima, assembly GCA_025215565.1. Taxonomy (NCBI): domain Eukaryota; kingdom Viridiplantae; phylum Streptophyta; class Magnoliopsida; order Asterales; family Asteraceae; genus Flaveria; species Flaveria ramosissima. Next base: position 2,058,342 of record CM046038.1, read on the forward strand.
TCCAGTCGCATAGCCCTAGCTGTGCGCAGAATGCAGTTCATCCCGAACTGCAGCCGACGATTTCGGCCTCCAAACTCGATTTTAGCCCAAATCAACCATCCTAAACCTTAGGGAAGCATATCACGACCTCATTCAAGCATAACCAAGCAAGAAATCAAGCCCCAAACGAATCATACACATGCACATGCATACAAAAACGGGTTTACACCCAAAAACTCAAAAAAGGGTTTTCAGATGTGTTCCAGCCCCAAAATCACTCAAAAACATGTAAAAGAGGGGTCCCAGAACTCACACAAACGATCCCGTCGAGTAGAGCTTCGATTTGACCCGCTACATGACGATTTCCACGCTCGAATCCACCCGAACCAAGCTTTTCTCCTCTTTTTCTCCTTCTCTTCTTCCTCTCTTGGCTAAACAATGGGAAGAATGGGGTGTCTTCTCCCTTTTATACTCCCATTCATCAATGTTTCTCTCGTTGGCGAGTTTGGTCCCTCGACTTTGGACTTTATTTCTTTGTCTTCTTTCGTCGGCTTCAAAGAAAATTTCCGGGCGTTACAAAGGCTGCGAGGGTGGATGACCGACGTGTGGTCACATCCAATATGGGGGTGAAGAGTTGTGGTAAGTGTGGACGAGAAAACCCCGGGGAATGTAGATTAGGGACCAATGTATGTTTTTGTTGTGGAAGGACCGGTCATGTGGCAAGAGAGTGTGGGGTGGTACGGTGCTATAACTGTAGTGGAAGGGGTCACATAAGCAGGGACTGCAAGGCACCAAGGGCAGAGAGTTCTGGAGCAAGGAAGACGACCGGAAACGGAGGGCAGGGGGCGAGTGCAGAGCTTCCGTGATGACTTAGGAGAAGGCTAGTACGGACCCCGGTGTTGTGTCAGGTACGTTTCTAGTAAACCGAACTCTAACTTCGGTGTTAGTTGATTTTGGTGCGAGTAAGAGTTTTATTTCTGCTGCCTTTTGTGCTAAGTTACCCATTAGGGGTAGAAGTATTGATAAGCCATTCGATGTATAAACTGCCATAGGTAAGTCTACCAGGATTTTTATGCGATAGATGGTCGTGACGAGAAATTAGAAGGTCATAAATTTCCAGTTAGACCATTCGTAATGACCTTAGGCGGTTTCGATGTAGACCTAGGAATGGATTGGTTGGTGGAGTACGAGGCGAACATTGTGTGTCGCAAGAAGATGAGCCAATTGACAGCGCCAGACGGGAGTCCGGTGACGGTTTATGGTGATCGGGTCACGACGATCTAGAAGGTAATCTCAATGGCGGTGGCGGGAAAGTGTATGAGGCGTGGATTTAGTGCCTACTTGGCCTATGTAAAGGATGTGGATACGCCAACACCACAACTATCCGATGTACCGGTTGTGTGTGACTTTCCAGATGTATTTCCTGAAGACTTACCAGGAGAGCCACCTGACCGCGAGATTGAGTTTCAGATTGACTTGATACCGGGTGCCCAACCTGTTGCAAAGACACCGTATCGGTTAGCTCCGACAGAGATGAAGGAGTTGATGGAACAACTACAGGAGTTGCTCGACAAGGGGTTTATTAAGCCGAGTATCTCTCCTTGGGGTGCTCCGGTCTTATTTGTGAAGAAAAAAGATGGTAGCATGAGGATGTGTATTGACTACCGAGAGCTGAACAAGTTGACAGTGAAGAATCGATACCTGTTACCGAGGATTGATGATTTGTTTGATCAGCTTCAAGGTGCCGGTTGGTTCTCAATGATAGATCTTTGGTCGGGCTACCATCAGTTGAAGGTGAAGGAGCAAGATATCCAAAAAATACAGCTTTTCGCACGAGTTCCTTGTTATATAATATATATATATATATATATATATATATATATATATATATATATAATATATATAATATATATATATATATATATATATATATATATATATGTCTGTATATATATATATATATATACATATATATATATACACACACACATATGCAAAAAAGAAAAATTTAACAAAATATATATTGTTTAACACTTAAACCCATTTGGCGTTTAACAAGCCTATTAATATTAACATTACTTTATTATTCATAGATAAAGAAAATTAGTAGTAGATTTTATGGTATTTTTGAATTAACACAACACTTTATGTTTTTTTAATTAACCTTGAGTTTTTCTTTTGCCTTCGCTTGATTACACGTAAAAAAAGAGAGAAAATTAATTGCTCAGTAGCCCTTCTTTCTGTCCACCTCAATGTTTTTTGTTTTCTTATGCATAATATTAGTGGACAAATTGAAGCACCAACATCTGCTATATAAGGTGTGGACGACATGGAGGGCGGAAATAGGGGTTTAATAGTGGTGGTTATAGTTGGCTTGAATCTACATTATTATGTAGAACAATACTTCTTATTGAAATGTGATTTGAGATATCGATAAATCAACATTGTATACACCCTAATTTTTTATCATTTTCCTTGGTTATCGTATCATGCAATATAGGTCCATTGTATGTTATATTCTAATTGTTTGTATGATTTTCGTGCTTGATCACAATCATAGAGTTTATCAAGCAAGTCGGACACGTTTTCGTGGCATGATCCACTCACTTGCAGTTGAAACAGTGAAATCAATAGGTAATTTGAGAACTGAATGTAATGAAATTTACTTTTACTTCATTTCAGTCATAGGTTTTTTTCATATGTTGAGTGTAGTGATTCAGCATATTGTTTTAACAAATATTACGTCCTAGCCCAATCACCATCAATTGTGCTGAGATTTTCTTGTTTAACTATTTCTCAATACCTAACGATCCAAAATATAGTATATGCAATACATTTATTAATTGATGATATACACAAGAATATGAATTCAAACATAAGGCTTTCAATTGATGTTATTCAAACATACTATTCAACATATAAGTGCAAAAAATTAGCAAAGCATATCGCGAATTTCTTTTTTTAATTAAATTTATCAGAATTGGAATAACAGAGAGCAAAAGGAGAAGATGATAAGCTTCTTACTAAAGTTTCAAAGTTCTAGATCATCACTCCCTCCATATATGAGACTAATTAAAGGTATGGTTAAATTCTTCTACAAATATTTTTATGCATCTTGACTCGATTCATGTTCTTTATTAAATAGTAATTGAAATAGGTGGTCAATATCTTGATGTTTATGTGTGATGTCATATGCATCATTGTTATACAATTAATTAAACTTGGGTGACATTGTTTATGAACTGCTATACTTAGAAATAGAGAAAATTAAGAAGCGTAATGTTTTCACCGAACCAGTTAAAAAGAGGTCTGTAATACCCTATAATTCCATATGCAACATACAGATTTTTGGAAAAGCACTAGCTTCAAGCATGAGTACAACAACATAAGTAAAAGTACTCATATGCATAAAAGTTCAGGCAGCAGAAGCAGCTTCAAAAAAGTTCCAACAATAGCTTAAAAGTTATGAGATAGTTCCAATAGCAGTAACTTCAAAAAAGTTCCAACAACAGTAGTTTCAAAATAGTTCCAACTGCGATAGCTTCAAAATAGTTCCAACTGCATGTTGCTTCTCAAGCTGCACACACATATATATACAATCCCAACAAAAGGTAGCCACCAAACGACATGTGATGAATATTAGAATTTTGATTACCAAAATGGCATCAATATTCCTAATGATGTTCCGCTACATATAATAAAGAATTTTGTAAGCGTATTAGATCAGAGAGCTTGATGAAGAAAAGAAAGGATAGATTACCAACTTACATTTATTTTTCCCTTCAGCTAAACGGTTAGTTTTTATGTTGTAAAAGAAGGCTTTATCGTTTAAAGGAAGCCTTCTTATTGTTGTTCAAATTGGTTAATTGTGGGAGGTTTGCTCATTGTTATTTTAATGGAACACCTTTAAACTTTTATAAAATCTACTTAATTTTGAAATATGTGATGGAGAGACTATTGACAGCATGATATCAAGTTATAAGATCAGGGTGATCAAATCCAACAATGCTTGATAAGTTGAAGTTAGATGTTTCTGCAGATGTCAATCTTGACTAATTTAGTTATATATGGTCTACTTTCTTTTTTTTTTGTTTTCATTATGATTCAGATGATTAAAATAGGTTAAACTGATTGTAAGTCATTTGAAACGAAGCTTTAGTCATCATATATGACACATTATCTAAAAATGTTAGATAGAAAATTGTAAGTTTTTTAAACGTCAAGGACGCACAGGAGAAAAAAACTATTTTTAGATGAAAATGACAAAATGCACCAAACCTCAAGTACGAAAATGACAATTTACTCTTTATATTAAAAAAATGAAAGTGTGTATGTTTCTTCAAATTTTTCCTTTAATATTTAAATTAATATGAAACAACTAATATATATCCAAATAGTTATTTATCCACTTATATAATCAACCGATAAACAATTTGAAGTGTTAGATAGATAAATACTACCTATGCTTATCAATTTAATTAATATTATTCCGTAGCAGTTTATCCACAATTAGGTGTTTTTGTTTTTATGACCCTTACAATTTTTAAATCCATAAAATTTATAAATATATCATCTTTTATTTCTAACTCCTATTCTTCCTTTATAAATGATGTCAATCATAAAACAATCCACCAAATTCAATTCATTGTATCATGAGAGCCTGATTTTGTAATTCAACTATTCAAGTATATACTCTATATATAGACACCCACAAAGTGAAGATGTTTGATTTCTATCAAATCATAAATTTACACCTTTGGATTATATTCTGCATTACGTGATTGAATAGCAATTATTTTTTGGTTTTGCTTTGCGAATCTTACATGTCATTAGATAGAATAAAAACTCAGCCTTGATAATATTAAACGCCGTAGCAAACGATTGTGTATAGTGTGAATAATGATTGCAAGCTAGACCTAAAGGCGATTGCAGAGCAAACATGTAATACAAAATATAACATGAAGGTGTAAATTCTACCATAACGCACAAAATTCCCTTTTATAAACCGCTAATATGTTTATTATTGACAGTTGATGGTATACAAATTTATTATTCCGTTTGTTGGACCAAAAGGACCAATGAGCCAGATCAGAAAAACCTTTAAGTCCCACAGACATCACAACAACTGAAGAGATCTACATCAGCTGAAGACAAAGTCTGAAGACAAAGTCTGAAGATAAAAAGCTGAAGACAAAGTCTGAAGACATATGTTGAAGACAAAGTCTGAAGATCAAGTTCTCAGAAGTTGTCTCAAACAGCTGAAGTGTTTCTTTCAGTAGTTGTAATGTTTTTACTTTTCAGTAATTTCCTTTCAGTAGTTTTATTATTGTAAAACATCTGAAGTTCTTACACTTCAGATGTTATAGTTTCAGTAGTTGTAATTCTAGTTTACACTTAGACTTTTTGTGAAGGTGTCCTCAGTTATTGTGGACATCTTCAGTAGATTAGTTATTTTCAGTAGTTTGTTAAATCAGTTAGATGTCACTATCAAGTGACATCAGCTGACGTCACATTCCTTTATAAAAGGAATGTTGACCTAGTTGTTTTGTAACCGAAGCATTAGCGTGAATGAAAATATTCCATTAACAGAAAAGTTCTCTCTCTATAATCGTCATAATGTGATTGCATATTCATACTTATCTTGCTTGAATTTGATCTTACTTATGTTATATTCCGCTGCAAATTCAAATCTAATTGATCAAACTAGATCCGATCCTATCAAATGGTATCAGAGCTGGTTAATCATTGATCGATTTAACAATTGATCATTGAAACTGCTCTTTTGATACTAAGTTTGATCGAATTAGCAAATTTGCAAGAATTGATTATAGAGTTTGATTTTCTGTCGCTTCCGGTCAATTAATTTGAGATTCAAATTGTGTTGTTGAGTTTTTAAGCTAGACTTATTTTAATCTCATTGAATTTGGTTGAATTGGTGAAAATGACTACTTCAATCAATGATCCTCACAATACTGGCTCCTCAACTAAGCCTCCGATGCTTGTTAGGAGTGAGTATAATATATGGCAACGCCGAATGCTCCATCACCTGTCTGTTAACAGTTCAGGTTGTTGGAAGTCAGTGGTTCATGGACCATATAAGCCTATGGTGAGTAATCCTGAAACCAATGAGATGGTTTCGAAGAAGAAGGAACAATATTCTGATGAGGACTTAAAACTGTTTGAAATTGATGCTAAAGCCCATGGAATTTTGGCCATGGCACTGCCTAATGAAATCTACTCTGGGCTTATGCATCATGACACTGCTCATGATCTCTGGGTTGCTCTGAAAGAACAATTTGGAGGAACTGATGAGGTCTTAGCAAACAATAGAGAAATCCTTGCCCAGCAATATGAGACATTCTCTCATAGGAAGGGTGAGACTTTGACTCAACAGTTTGAGCGATTTTCCCGTTTGATATCTGAACTAAAAATGGTTCAACATGAATATACAAACATTCAGATGAACAACAGATTCCTCAGATCCCTGCCTGAGAGATGGGACACGTATACCATTGTCCTACGCTCCAGTGCAAATCTGGATACTCTATCTCTCACCCAACTTCATGGGAAACTCTTAACATTTGAGAGAGAGATAGAACAGAAAAGGAAACTGTCTTCATCTGGAAAGCTCACCGATGACTTTGTACCAGGAAACACTGCTCTGGTTGGTCATGAGTCTGAATATGCTACATCTGAAAGTTCCTATGATGAGCATATTGATTTCTCTTCAAACAGTGGAAATCATGCTTTTGTTGGAGTTGAGGGTAACTCAGGGTTTAGTGTTGATAACTTGTGTTTTTTGATGGATGATTTGAAAGGAATTGCTGATGATGATCTGGAAGAGATGGATATTTTGAGCCAAATGGCATTGATCAATATCAGATCTCAAAAGTTTTACAAAAGGACAGGTAGAAAATTCCCTGGTCTCTCTGGCAAAACCAAAGTTGGTTTTGATAAGAGCAAGTTGAGATGTCACAAGTGCCATAGACTCGGATATTTTGCTAGAGAGTGTAGATCATCTGGATCTAACTCATCTGCACCCTTTGTGACTTTTCCAAGCAATAGCTCACAATCCAAAGGGCAACATTCTACCAGTTCTGATCATCATTCACAAATTCAATCATCTCCTGCATTTTTTGTTCCTCAAAGTCCAATGCCATATCCTTATCCATGTTTTTACATGCCTCAGTCTAGGCAGGTTCCTGTACCCATGGCTCAACAACCACATGCTCTACCTGATCCTCAACCATCTCAAACAAATCAACAATCTCAATCTCAATCACATCAGAGCTTTTCACACCCTGAGGTTGTTGACTGGAGCAGCTTACCAGATGATGTCTCTGGTTATTCTGAACAATTATTTGTTGGTGCTGGTCAACATGGTGGTGAAAACCCTTTTGGAAATCTTGCTCTAATGGCCCTGGAGTCTACTGATGGAAATACTTCATCATCACAGGTACCACAGGTATCTTCTGAGGCTAAGGCCAAGTTATGTTCTGAGTCATGCATAGCTGCTTTTGTTTCAATTAGGGAAGAAAATGTAGCTTTAATTAATCAAAACCTTGACCTAGAAAAAGTAATTTCCAAAAGAAAAGCTGAGTTTGAGTCCGTTCTAAAAGAGAAGGATGAGGAGATTTATAAACTAAAATGTCAAATCACTGATGAAAAAGCAAAGGTAGAGGTCATTTTGGAAAATCACAAGAATCTCAAAGAAACACTTGCAGCTACTCAAGTTAATTGTGAACGTTGGGTAACATCATGCAAGGGATTTGAAATGCTTCTCAGTAAGCAAACAGCTTCTAATGTGAAGTTTGGGATTGGGTATAATCATACCATACCTCCTATAGATTTTACTCCCAAGCTAGAAGTAAAATCTGAAGGTGATTGTAATTCCCAAACCACATCATCATGTGTCTCATCCTCAAGTGATAATTCAAAATCAGAGGATGAAGTCAGTGTTATTACCTCAGCTAATCAAATTGCTGATGGTCCCACTGCTTCTAAACACATGATCAAGAAGAAACTGAGTAATTCAGGTGTTGTCCCACAAAGTACTCAAAGTACTGAAGGGCAAAACACAACACCTGAAGAGCATTTCAAATCAGAGGAAAACAAGCATTGCTTGACAACTGCTGAAAAGTCTATCAAGTATTTCAAAAGTACTGATAGAGAACTTCTGAAGAACAAATCTTCAGTTGTTGCAAATCCTTCAGTAAATACTAAAAGTACTGAAAGGAAGAAAGTACTGAAGAACAAATCTTCAGTAGTTTCATCATCTTCAGCAGTTGATCAACAAAAGATGAAAAGGAAGCCATGTGAAATATGTGGTTTGTTTAATCATCTTACTGATGAATGCTGGTATAACAAGGGTTTAAAATTCAACAAAGAGAAAATCATTAAGAAGAAAATGCATAAAATGAAAAATGAATTTCAAACCAAGTTTGTACCACAATCATCTCAATATGATAAACCAAAGTTTTTCCAAAAAGTTAAAAGAAGGAAGGGGTTTGTCACAAAACAGCTAAAATATTCCTCATGGAATATCAAAAACCCAGACTAAGTCTGTGTCTTTTAAAAGGGAGGATGTGGTGAATCACAAGAACAAATCACCAACAAGTACTGATGGGTCAACTGAGTTGAAAGCTTTGACAACCAATCAGACACAAGTTGTTATGATGGTTCAACATCTGTTGGGGAGAGTTAACCAATTAGATGTCTCTATGATTAAACCACTGAAAAGGAAACCTAAGCCAAAATCAAAGGAATCCTTTTCAGCATCATCTACACCTTCAAAGGCTGTTAATCATGCAAAATCAGTTAGTTTAAAATCTGTTGATGAAAACAGACCCAAAACCAAAATGGTTTGGGTCTCAAAGGCTAACTAATTTTTGTGAAAAATGCAGGGTTCTTTAACATGACAAAGAAGCATCTGGTATGTAGACAGTGGAGGATCTATGCATATGACAGGGAGCAGCTCTCTTCTTCATGATTATTCTCAAAGGAAGAAGTGATTTGTTTCTTTTGGAAATGATGCTAAGGGTTACATCATAGGAAAAGGATTTGTCTCAAATGGGGAAATAAGGTTTGATGATGTTAACCATGTGGAGAACCTCAAGTACAATCTGCTGAGTGTCAGTCAAATATGTGATAAAGGGCATGTTGCACTTTTCACAAGTCAGAACCACCGGATTCTGTCTTCCAAAGTTTTGAACAAGATTGACAAGATATTGGATGAATATACTCTCCTGAAGGCCAACAGGATTGGAAGAGTATATGCCTTAGATTTATCAAAGAAAATTGATCTTAAAGGCCATCTATTTCTTTTCTCTAAATCCTCTCCTCAAGAATCTGAACTATGGCATAGAAGGCTTGGTCATGTGAATCTTAAGAACATGAATTAGCTTATTCATCATGGTTTAGTGAGAGGTTTGCCACTGAAGGAGTTCAAATGTGATGACAACTGTTCAGCTTGCTTAAAAGGAAAGCAACACAAAGTTTTATTCCCTCCAATAGAAAAGCCGAAGTCCACTGCCTGCTTGCAGTTACTGCATATGGATCTTTTTGGTCCTGTAAGAGTAATGAGTATGGCAAAGAAAAAATACTGTCTGGTAATTGTGGATGATTATTCCAGATATGTATGGACTTTCTTCTTACATTCCAAAGATGAAGCAGCTCAAATCATCATTTATTTTTTGTTGCATGTGGAAAAGCAGCATTCACTTCCAGTCAAATGTGTGAGAAGTGATAATGGCACAGAGTTTAGGAATCACACTCTTGATGAATTCTATTTGTCTAAGGGAATCAAGAGACAATATAGCATTCAAAGAACTCCTGAGCAAAATGGAGTGGTGGAGAGAAAGAACAGGACCCTTATTGAAGCCGCAAGGACAATGTTGGCTGACTCAGGTTTGCCACTAACCTTTTGGGCTGAAGCTGTCAACACAGCTTGCTATGTACAGAATAGGGTGTTAGTGAATCAGAGGTTGATGAAGACTCCTTATGAGTTATTACATCATTTGGCCCCTCTAATTTCATTCTTTAGAACATTTGGGTGTCCCTGTTATATTCTTAACACAAAGAATCCACTTCAGAAGTTTGAATCAAAGGTGGATGCAGGGTATTTTGTTGGGTATTCATCTACTTGCAAGGCATACAGAGTTTTTAATTTCAGAACAAAGATTGTTGAAGAAACTTTGCATGTCAAGTTTAATGAATCTCCAAAAGACAAAATTCCTCAAACCCCTATGGAGTTGTTTGATTTGGACATACTGCAATATGTTCCATATCAGTCTCCACCTGTTATTGTTTGTGAAGTTCCATCATCTCCATCTGATGGTATAAATGCAAGTTGTAGTGATCATCTGCCTGTGTCTACTACACTTCTGATGTTCCTGTAGCTTCAGCAGTTCCATCCACAACAAATGCTGATGAAATCTCTGAATCCTCTACTTCATTTGAACTGCCATCTCATTCTAGGTTTCAAGAGTCTGAATCAACATCTGTTGCTGCTGAATCTCCTACAAACACTTGCACAGATATTATTGAGTATCAAGAACTGAAGAATCATCCCATGTCCCAGATCATTGGTGATATTAATGCTGGTGATTCAACAAGAAGCCAATTGTCCAATTTCTGTCTCTATGCTCTCTTCATCAGTCAGCAAGAGCCAAAGAATTATCACGTTGCATTAAGGGACAATGGATGGGTTGAAGCCATGCAGCTTGAGCTTCTTAGTTTCAAAAGCAACAAGTGTGGGAACTGGTTCCTCTACCCCAAGGTAAGTGTGCAATAGGCACTAAATTGGTGTTTAGGAATAACACTGATGAAAAAGGCCAAATTGTCAAGAACAAGGCCAAACTGGTTGTACAGGGTTTTTCACAAGAAGAAGGTATTGATTATGATGAAACCTTTGCCCCTGTACCAGACTGGAGGCAATTAGATTGTTTTTAGCTTATGCTGCTTTCCATAACCTTAAAGTTTTTCAAATGGATGTCAAAAGTGCATTTTTATATGGAAAAATAAAAGAAGAAGAGTTTATGTGTGTCACCACCAGGTTTGGAAGATCATAACATCCAGATTGGGGTGTATAAGCTTGATAAGGCTCTTTATGGTTGAAACAAGCTCCCAGAGCTTTGGTATGAGACACTATCTAACTTTCTTCTTCACAATAATTTCACTAGAGGCTCCATAGATAAAACCTTGTTCATCAAGAAAGTAGGCATCATACCTCCTTGTTCAAATTTATGTAGAAGATGACATTATTTTTGCATCCTCTGATCCACAGTTGTGTGATGCCTTTACTAAATTGATGCAACAAAAGTTTGAAATGAGTGTCCTGGGAGAATTACAGTTCTTTCTGGGTTTGCAAATCAAACAAATGGCTGATGGAACTTTCATTCATCAGTCAAAATACACAAAAGATTTGTTAACCAAGTTTGATTTACAAAATTGTAAACCTTGTTCTACTCCCATATGCAGCAATACACAACTGGATGCTGATCAGAAAGGTAAAGCAGTTGATGAAACTCTTTACAGATGTATGATTGGTTCCTTGATGTACCTTACAGCTTCTAGACCAGACATTATGTTTGCAACTTGTGTCTGTGCTAGATTTCAGGCTGCACCTAAAGATTACCATATGATTGCAGTCAAGAGGATCTTTAGATATTTGCAAGGAACTCAATCTCTAGGACTTCAGTATTCCACTGGGCACTCTTGCAAATTAGTTGCTTTCTCTGATAGTGACTATGCAGGGTGTAAGTTAACCAGAAAATCAACTTCTGGTGGATGCCATTTTCTAGGCAACTGTTTAGTTTCTTGGCAGAGTAAGAAACAAACTTCAGTTGCTACATCCACAGTTGAAGCAGAGTACATTGCAGCTGCAAGCTGTACATCTCAGATACTCTGGCTTCAAAATCAATTATTGGATTATGACATTACAGAGACTAAGACTCCTTTACTAATGGATAGTGCTTCAGCTCTTTGTATTGTTAAGAATCTTGTCCAGCATTCTAGGACCAAACATATTGAGATCAGACATCATTTTATCAGGGATTGTTATGAAAAAGGTCTGATTGATCCAAAGTTTGTGCCTAGTGTTGATGAGCTTGCAGATATATTTACTAAGCCTTTGGACAGTGCAACTTTCCATAATCTTGTACTCAGGCTTGGTATGCTGCAACTAGAATAATTTGACAACTACTGATGCTCTTAGTTAATAAGTACTGATGAGCATTAGTATAAAGCTGTCAAAAATAAGTGCTGATAAGTCATTTTATCTTCAGCAGTTTTTATAACTACTGAGGACTAAACTACTTAAAAGTACTGAAGTACTTCATTTGTTGAAAAGTACAAATGTAGTTCAAACTACTGATGTCTTTTATAATAGATAAGTACTGATGACCAATGAAATATCTAAAAATCAGATGATCTGATGAGTAAGTGTTAAGGTCATTGAAACAGCTGAACTTTGTGAATTGACGACAACAACTACTGTTTCATTTCAAAAAAACTGAAGCCAAAACCAAGTCTTTAGTAGTTTACAACTACTGATGACTAACACCAAGTCTTCAGTTGTTTACAACATCTGAAAGTTAAAACCATGTCTTCAGTTGTTTTCTAACAACTGATGACTCACACCAACACTTTCAGTTGTTTTCTTTCAGCCATTTCATAACCTATAAATACCTAACCCTAACTTCAAACTTTTCATAACTCACTTTCCAAACGTTCATCTTCCATTAATGGCGACCATGCAAATCAAACCTCGACACAACTGTGTCGCTTACCTTACCAAATCAGCCTTTTGGACCAAGTTTGATGCTGCCGTTGATCTGATGGTTGATTCCCAATATCACACAGCCTTCCTCTTGAATCCTACCATCTATCCCGATACCCTTCGCCAATTTTGGACAAACGTCACTGTTCATACTGCAGAGAATGATGACTCGATCACTCTTCAGTCGTTTGTCAACTAGAAACAGGTGGTCATCACTTCTGAGATCATTCGTCAAACCCTAGACCTGAATGATGCCACCTATGTCACCAGATACCCCAAAGGCACCATTGATTTATCCTTTGTTAACCATGGCTATGAGGGTGACCTAAGTGCTACTACTATTCTGAAAAAGCACTTCCATGATGCTGAGCGTCTCATTTTCCATATGATCAATGTCTGTCTTGCCCCCAAAACATCTTCATGGGATCAAATGTCATCCAGGTGGCAACAGGTATTGTATTCTATCCTTGAACGCCAAAGCCTAAATTTTTCTGAAATAATATTTTTGGAATTAAAAGATCTAGCAATGAAAGGCTAATAGATGGATATTATATCCAAGGTTTCTTATGGCCATAATTCTTAATCAATTAAAATCTGATGACCTTGTTGGCCTTGGAGTCCCTGCTATAGTAGTTTTGCCAGAAGTATACTCCAGGCACAACTCAAATCCATAACTCAAAGAGGCTGCCAAACTGCTAAAACCCAAGCAAAGGGAACCCACAGCCTCCACCTCCAGATCTAAAGTCCCCTCCAAACCAAAATCCAAGAAAACCAAAAAGGATACTCAGGGAGTTGAGTCCCCTGATGATGCCCCTGCAGCACAAACGCAGGATGAAACTACTAGCCTTAATCCCCTTGTAGTTTCAAAGACTCTACCAACTGAAACCGCTCAGGTATCCTCTCAACAGGATCCTGATGCAACCAACATTGGGGAAACCACATTACTGGAATCTCTCTCACTTAAGAAGATTTCTATTGAAGAGCACCATTCACCCCAGGTGCAATCCTTTTCACCTCTATCTCCCAATGAAACCACCCCTACAAGCCCAACTGCAGTCATTGCATAAGTGTTGACTCAACTACATTCCTCTACCCCTCCCCAGAAACCTGTTAACACTGGGAAAACCTCAATAGCTGAGGGAGAGGATCATAATATAGTTGACAACCCACAACATAGGGATTACAAAGTTCAATCTCCCAGTGTAGATGAGGAGACTAGAACATCTGGTGAGGCTACCTCTTCCCTTGTTTCAGCACATGAACAGGATGAAGCTGGTATCATCTCTAAGACCTCACCAGAGGCAACTGCCAATGAAGGACTTAATCCTGAGGCAGGAAGTCCCCAGTTCCAAGACAAAGAGGCACATGTGAATACTGATCTACACTCAGCACATGTTCATCCTGATTTACTCAGGAGGTCAGCTGATTCAGCTAAAACTGATGATGACCTGGACTTTTTTTTGAAGTTCTAGCCCAAAACACAATTCTTGAGGCTGAGGTATGCAGATTACAAGAACTGCTTGCCAAAATGTCTCAGGAATCAAGTCCATCTGCGCCAATTCACCCACAGATGGCAGCTTCTGTTGAAGCTCTCCCAAACACTGAGCCACTCTCAACAAATCAGCCACCAGCCTCTGTTTCAGGCACCATTTCTCAGGGAGAGAACCCCTCTGAGCAAATGGTTGCTGCTTTTAAATCTTCCTTACCTCTCATCACTCCCATCATCACTACTATTGTCCATCAAACCATTGATGAGAGGATTTCCTCAAATCTTCAAACCTTTGTTGATGATGCTGTGTCAAAGAAACTTTCTGACATTCAAACCCCTGAACCCAATGCAACCAAAAAAGGGGAGTCTAAGTCAGTGAAAGAAGATAAAAGAAAGAGAGTTGAGGAGGAAGAAGCCAAAGAGAAGAAAGGAAAAGAGATAATTACTTACAAGAGAAAGAAAAGTGCTGCTGAACAGACTGAGGATGAGAAGAAGTTGGAGGAAACGACAACAAGATCTGATGAGCAACACAGTAGATCCATGGATAAGATCATTGATCAGCTCTTTAGACAAGGCTTTGACAATACCAAACTTGATTCTGAGATCAGAAGGCTAGAGATTCAGGAGATTGAAAATAGATGGGCAAGCTGCAATGAGAAAGAAAGCGAAAGATTGGAGGCTATGATCAGATTCTTATCAAAACACTTGGGAAGACCTATCATTGAAGTAAAGTCATGGTCTAGAGAAAGTATTTTGGAGATAACCACCAAAATCTGCTCTTCTGAAACCTTCAACAAAGGTCTGATCATAGAAGCTCTGGATGAAGCTGGTGCTGGGAAAAGGTCTGACATGGCTAAGTTATCCAAAGCCACCCTCACAACCAAAATGATAGAGCAGCCTTTACAATCTCCCTTACCAAAACAACCTCAAAATCAACCTCACAACCTCCAAAACAATCAACCTCACAACCCTCAAAACAACCAACCTCACAACCCTCAAAACCAACTCCTTTACCCAAGAAACCCACTCAATCAACCACCAGTGATGCACCTAAGAGAAAGAGAAGGGTGTTGAGGATGGAAGAAGAAGAAGAAGATGATGAGGAGGATAGTTTGCCAATCTCTGCTGTGATCAAGATGAAGAAACCTGAGCCTAGGAGTCAACCAACAACAATCACTCCTGATTCTCATAGGCAAATGGTTAAGGTGAAGATTGAAGAAGAAGAACAGCAGAAACAACATGATGAGCAGCTGTTAAGGATGATTGATAAGGAATTTCCTAAGTCTTCATCCATACAAGCAATGAAGATACATGCTCAGAGATTGTATGCTCTCATATTTACCTTTTAGTATCAGAAAGAGAGAGTAAGGATTTGGCCTGACCCCAGAGTTAGTGACAGGATTCATAAGAAAAATATTCCAAGTAGATACAATGGCCAAGTGAGAAAGACTGTGGATGCTGTGATAATGTTGGCCATTGTAGTGTCACCCTGGGAAATCCTTGATGATTTCAAGCGAGCTTACAAGACTAAGATGACCCCACAAACTTTGTTGGAAAACAAAATGGTGAATAAGGGGTTAATTTACAAGAAGCTTGAAGAAATCAGAAGAAATGAGCTCCAGTTGTTACTTGAAGGTACTTATCCTAATGAGTTTGCTTATAGAGAAATAACAACTGTGGAGCTGAAGAATGGAAAGACTGTGAGATATTTGTCTGAGTACTATGGGCTTGAGTTCTTCTTTGAGAGTGAAGCTGAAGAACTCATAATTAAAGATAAAGTTGTTCTCCTAGAGGCCTATGTCAGAGAGTCTTACAGACTCATCATTGGGAAGTAGGTTTAAATGATTAGGGTAACAGCTCTGTGTCCAAATTCCCCAAGACAGAGTTCCCATTCATCTTTTGCCAAACAAATTTTTTAAAACCTCTTCCTGGCCAGAGCTTGACTTGGTGATTTCTGAGCTGATCCAGAAAATATGTCTGCCAATAAGTGGGACTTCAATAAGCTTAAAGGTTTTGGCTGCATTGGTTCAGGGGGAGTTTGTTGGACCAAAAGAACCAATGAGCCAGATCAGAAAAACCTTTAAGTCCCACAGACATCACAACAACTGAAGAGATCTACATCAGCTGAAGACAAAGTCTGAAGATAAAAGGCTGAAGACAAAGTCTGAAGACATATGTTGAACACAAAGTCTGAAGATCAAGTTCTCAAAAGTTGTCTCAAACAACTGAAGTGTTTTACTTTCAGTAGTTGTAATGTTTTTACTTTTCAGTAGTTTCCTTTCAATAGTTTTATAATTGTAAAACATCTGAAGTTCTTACACTTCAGATGTTATAGTTTCAATAGTTGTAATTCTAGTTTACACTTAGACTTTTTGTGAAGGTGTCCTCAGTTGTTGTGGACATCTTCAGTAGA